>JALXJV020000006.1:36649766-36958209 GCA_024633595.2 Lepomis macrochirus
GGTGTAAGCACATCGGGAACAACTCTTGTGAACACACACTTGGCCGATGATAGTGATTAGTGTCTGAGCTCTTTACACTCACCGCCTCCTTGATGATGCGGGTGATCACCGCGTTGGGAAGGTTCAGATCTTCTGGCCTCTCTGCCATTTCACGCACCGTTTACCTCAAACCCTGCTCGCCGTGCGTCCGCCGCTGACCGTCCGGATGGCCGTTAGCTCCCGGGTAAAGCCGGAGACCGCTGGCCGGTGCTAACACGCTTAGCGCCCGCTGACCGCGTTAGCCTGAGCTACCTAACAGTGAGCAGCTAGCTATCGTCGCTAGCTCGTTCCCTTCAGAGTTGATACTTAGCCGTTGAAGAGTCGTTAACGCGCGCGTTACGGTGCCGCGTTTGAAGAACACGCTGCTGTTAATCAGGTCGATCACTTCGGCTGATCGAGGGGTTCAAACTTCCGTCCGAAGCCGCTCGCGTGGACACCAGAACTCGATTTGTTTTGGGACCGTTTCCCGCGAACCGTCCAAGCACGAGCCCTCTACGTCACGTTTCAACTTCGACCTCTGACGTAACGTCTGTCTTCTGTCACGTGATCAACACGGAAAATAAAATAGGATAACAAAATAATAAATTTTTAATATATTTTCATTTTGTTTTTTATGTTTATTTTTTAACACACACACACACACATTGTTTTACTTTATTTCTTTTTTTAATATTTATTTTTACGGATTTTGTATATTTTATATGTATACCTATACATTTAATATTTATAATTTTATTTTGTATAAACACACACACACAACTTTTGCTGTTTTATTTCCTTATCTAAAGAAGTGTATGAAATTAATTGTCCTTATTAACTTTATATGTAGCTTTGGCAGCATCATTGCTATACATTCATGCCAATAAAGCTAATTTGAATTTAAACAAGCAGGAAAATAGGACCCCTCAACAATTTTCCATAGTCTTTGATGCCCCCCCTTCTGGAGTTATTATGCTTTTCAAAGATACTTGGATAGCTAATTTGCTACCTCCTCTTAAGCGTGCAGAAACTATAATAGGAAAAATTTGCTTTAACTATACAATCTCCAAGAGCAATAAAAATATCTGCACTACAGGAATAACTGCTTGTCCATTCTGGAACTTTTATGTTGGACATATATGCTGGAAGGAAGTGTGGACTCTTTCTCATAAATATATGTTGGTAAATAAAGTCAGGGAAATGTCCTTTAAGATTTTGCATCACTTCTACCCTGTAAAATCTTTTCTGGTGAAGTTAAAGAAAGATATTGACATCAGGTGCCCCTCTGTGATCTTCATGTAGAAACAATAGCCCATTTATTCTGGCGTTGCACTATGGAAAGATGTATGTGATTGATAACATTTACAGTGATTTTGAACTACTGTATGAAAATGTCAAAATGTCATTTTTGGTTTTGTGTTGAATGTAGCTTTTAAATCACAAATACTTTGTGATTAACCTTATAATAATTTTTGCTAAATATAATATCCACAAATTTACTAATACAATTACAATTTACTAATGTCAAACCAATATTTACCATAGCCTCAAGAAAGAATTAAACTCATCCCAAAACAAGAAAACTATCAAAGCGGTGAATTTATGTACTTTACACAATATATGTGTAGATTTATAACCCCCTGCTCCTTTCATTTTGTTTTAGTCTTTCATATTATTATGTATTTCTTTTTATGTATTCCTTATGTTTTCCTACATACTTGGAAAATAGTATGTAGAAATGTATTTTACAGTATATTCAACTCATCATCAATCATCTCTCAGATGTACTTGTATATATAAGTTACTAACTAAAGCTGTCAGATAAATGTAGTGAAGTAAAAAAAGATCTCCCTCTGAAATGTGTAGGAGCAGCAGAAGAATATGACATGAAAAGGAAATACTCAAGAAAAGTACAAGTACCTCACATTTGTACCGTACTTCTAAATGTAGCCTTCTTGTGGTGGACAGTTACTTTAGTCAAGCAGCCTGCTGAACTTACAAGTAGGCTACAACAAAGTTGAGGTTTGTGCATTTGTGTTTTCTTTTCATGCCAGTTTCTTCTGGGAGAATTTACTTTTTACTGCATTATATTTATCTGACAACTTTAGTTACTTTAGTTACTTTACTCACACAACAAATGAACAAGTGATAAAATATGTTTTGTTGTAAATTAAACATCCCCACAGTTTACACGCATGATGATGATATAATAATAACCTTTATTTACACAGCACTTTTCAAAACAATGTTAGAGTGCTTTCGCAAGAACAAAGACAATAAAACACAAACCAAAAACAAGACTTTTATTGTGGCCAGTCTAAGGCACATCTGTGCAATCCCCATGCTGTCTGATCAGCATGTTGATATGCGACACCTGAGAGGTGGATGGGTTATCTCGGCAAAGGAGAAGTGCAAAACAGAGTAACACAGATTTTGACAGATTTGTGAAAAATATTTGAGAGAGAAAGGCCTTTTGTGTTCATAGAGAAAGTCTTAGATCTTTGTGTTCAGCTCATGATGAATGGGAGCAAAAAGTGTTGCGTTTATCATTTTTCTCCGTGTAGATTACAGAACATTTCAACTGAAGTATAATAAAACACCTCAACAGTATTTTGTGTTATGTTTTAATGTTGTATGTTTTGTTGTGTGTATTCTATATGTATTTTTTACTTGTGTAATGCAGTGCAGACTTACTGTAAGTGTGTGTGTGTGTGTGTGTGTGTGTGTGTGTGTGTGTGTGTGTGTGTGTTTTTAAATTTGCATTTGCTGCTTTTATTTCAAAATTTGAAATCCTTTATTAATCCCGCAACTGGGACATTCACAATGTTTAAAAACTACAAGAAAAGACATTCTAAAGAAAAACGAAATAAAAAATAAATATAAGCAAAGAGAATAAATGGTAAATTAGTAAATAAAATGCAATAAACAAATTAAAAATTAAGTCTAAGTGTCAAGTGATGGCACTTATCTCTAATAATTTGCTAGCTTTTGTCATTGATTACTTTATTTTATGTCAAAGATTCATAGTTGTGGCACTAAAAAAAAAATCTAATGGTTCTACTGTGCCTATTCCATGTATGCCTGTGAAAAATTATCCAAATGATGCCTGTCAGCTGTGAGTGTGTCTTCATAGATATTGTTATCAGCTAGTTACATGTTCCTTCATCTCCATGAACACACACACTGTTTATTCTGACTCAGTCCCACATACACCGTCCTGTTGCCCCAAATACTCACCACAGCACCACAGGTAGATTCATCCGCCGCTGAAAATAGTCCCCAACAAACGCATCTTTTTCCTCCTGGTTGAGTTACGTTTGGGAAACAGTGTCCAGCTTCTTCAAATTTGTGACCGATTTTTAAATATTTAAGTCTTCGGTAGGAACCAACGGGCTTTAGGCCGAGAGCCACAGACAGGAAGTCAGAAATTACTGAGAATTAACCCGTTGTTAGTTTCAACATTTACATTTAATTATTTAGCTGATGCTTCAATCTAAAGCGTCTTACAATTGCTATTCATGTCAGAGGTCTCGAGCCTCTGTAGTAACTAGGGGTTATGTGTTTTGCTCCGGGACACATTTGGAGAGTCGAACCTAGCTCTCCCAGGCTAAAGGTATGCATCTTATCCACTGTTCCATCGCCCCACAAGTCCTCCACAACCTAAATGTGGGTTTTCAGTTTACTTTTTTTTAAAAAACGCTTAGTTTTAGTTTAGTTTTAATTAATTTCAGTGTTAGTTTTAGTCTCAGTCGCTGCACGATGACAAGCTCAGTCCAGTTTAGTGTTTTCAAAAAACATTAAAATACAGTACAATCATTAGAAATAATGCAGATTTGTGAAAAGGGACACCTTTTTTTAAGCTGAAGCTTGTACATAGGGGCCCAAACACTAAACAAATATATATATTTGAAGTACTAACACATTGTCTAAGTAAATAGAACAAATAAATGACGCACGTGCAATCTACTGTATAATTTCTGACCTACATACAGAAAACCCTAAGAGCTAAACTACTCTAATCCTGCTACCCAGTGCTCCCAAGAAATTCATTACATCAGGCTCTAGCTCTGTCATTCTTGGTTAAAGAGGTGTAATACAATAAATGGAGGTGAAATACAAGTCAAATTAAGTCAAAGACAAATTTAGCACCCTGAAGGCAAGTGTGACAGGAAAGCAGTTATATAAAAATAAACATTTATTAATCATAAACTATGTATTAAATAATGTGAAGCACAAAAAGACAGGTTGGCTGAGATATCAATGAGCCCGTAAAACACACACTAGCTGACATGCAGTAAATATAATGACCAGCAGACAGAGATTGGGGAGCTCACAGTCAGTGTACCAGGGGCAAGTTTGTCCCACATGCAAGATGAGCTCTGAGCCAGACCATCAGAGCAGAACAAGGAAAAGAAAACCACCAAGACAGTGGCTCACTACCTGCAACCTGAACTAAACAAAGCACAACTCTACACAGTTGTTGCATTCATATTCACTCTCACTGTAGGCTTATTTAGGGCCTATAAAATAAATAAATAAGTCAACGAAAACTAAGGACATTTACTCTTTCATTTTAGTTAGTTTTAGTTAGTTTTGCAAACCTACAACACAGTTTTAGTCACTTATCGTTTTTATTTTTCTTTCAGTTAACAACAATGTTTTTCACATCTAGTTTTTATTGTTTTGTTCGTCTTCGTTAACAATAATAACCTTGGTTGTCAGAGAGAAGAGAGTAAACGAAGATCACCTCCAAAGATATCCTGGTCTCAGCCTACACTTTATAACGCAACGCTAGAAACCAACAGTTGGTTACAGAAGCGTGTGACGAGTTGGGAGTGACAATGCGTTGTCTTACAAGGACTTTATACCACATCATCTGACCTCTCCTGCCACTGGAGGTCACGACCAAACTTAAACACATAAAAAAGGGTCATGACACCCTACAGTATATAATATCTCTGGTGAGGACGGGCCGTTTTCTTGAGTATTTTGGATTTCACACTGGACAGGAAGTGAACTGTCCCATCCATTAAACAAACACAAGGCACTAACCAACTGGCATACATAGAAATCAAACACTGAAGTGATAAAGCTCCCACTTGTCACACATTATTTGCAGTGTACAGATGAATATTAAAAACTCTGACTGGGCAGACTTCCAGCTCAGCTCACACCCTCACCACACACACAGTGGAGAAGGTCAGGGTTTGCTGGGGGAAAAGGTATTTAGGTTGTTTCCATGGTAGCTGCCTTCCTCATACATGCAGGAGGTGATGCAGCCCACTCGTTGTAAACCACTCTGTACGGCGGGGCTGTGCAATGAAAGGCGAATATCTACGCCCACCAGGTTCAAGCGTCTGTAGCTGTTCCCGGGCAGCGCTCCAGGATACTAAAGTTTGCTCGGCTTAGCTATCTCTGGTGTTGGAACAATCGCTGATGCACACTGTCATTGTGTTCACGTGTCGACAAGTTGCAGATATGGATTCCCCTAACGAGTAAAACCAGATCACCTGTACCAGTCAACGTTTAAAGTCAAGGAGGACTAAAGGTCGAGTTCACATAAATAATAATTAAATACAGAATGAAACATCTCTGCTCTCTTCAAAGCAACAGCCAAATTCACAAATGTCTAATAATTTAAAACTTATTTATACATCAGGCGATACAAAAGAGAACTCGGATTTCACCAAATTAAAGGTTCCATACAATCAAATACATACAGGTGCATCTCAGGAAATTAGAAAAGAAAAGTTTTTTGTTTTTTGTAATTTAATTTAAAAAGTGAAACCTTTATATTTTAGATTAATTACACATAAAGTGAAATATTTCTTTGTTTGTTTTAATTTTTCCGATCATAATTTTCAGCTCATCAAAAATCCATATCTAAGATATTAGAATAAAGAATTTATGAAACAGAAATGTCGACCTGAGAGGAGCCTTTAATTTCTCTGGTTCTCCGGAACCTTTGTCGGGTTCAGATCACACAACCACAGTCACGGGAAAGACTTCTGATTTGACGGTTGTCCGGAAGACACTCATTGACCCCCTCCACAATGAGGGGAAGCCGCAGAAGGTCATTTCTGAAAGGGCTGGCTGTTCACAGAGTGCTGGATCGAAGCATGTTCATGGAAAGTTGACTGGAATGCTGAGGCGTGGTAGGAAAAGGTGCACAAGCAACAGGGATGACCACAGCTTTGAGAGGATTGTCAAGCAAGAACAATGAGCTACAAGTGTCACATTCCTAGTGTCAAGCCACTCCTGAACCAGAGACAGCGTCCTACCAGGGCTAAGAAAGGAAACTGGACCGTTCCTCAGTGGTCCTCTTTTCAGATCAAAGTAAATTCTGCATTTCATTTGGAAATCAAGGTCCCAGAGTCTGGAGGACGAGTGGAGAGGCTCAGAATCCAAGTTGAATGAAGTCCAGTGTGAAGTTTCTGCAGTCAGGGATGATTTGGGGACCCATGTCATCAGCTGGTCCAGAGTCAATGCAGCGTCTACCAGAGATTTTAGGGAACTCCATGCTTCCATCTAACAAGCTTTATGGAGATGCTGGTTTCTTTTCCAGCAGGACTTGGCACCTGCCCACAGGGCCAAAACCACTGGGAACTAGTTTGCTGACCGTGGTGTTACTGAGCTTGATTGGCCAGCCACCTCGCCTGACCTGAACCCCATGGGGAATCCGTGGTACTGTCAAGAGGAAAGTGAGAGACACCTCAGCAGTGCTACGGGCTGATTGCCTCCATGCCACGCCGCATCAATGCAGTAATTTGTGCAAAAGACCAAGTACTGAACGCATAACTTAACCTTTTTCAGAACTTTTCAACTTTCAGAAAGTCAGTATTATACTATATTTAATCTAATATTCTTATGTATTAAGATGTAGATTTTTGATTTCCATGAGCTGTATGCCATAATCATCAAGATTTAAAAAATCTGAGGAAATGTTCAGACACCAGCGGACATGGAACACAGAAAAATTATTCAGAAGCAGTAAGTGCAGTTTTGAAAATGATAATTTTCAAAATGATATTTGTTTAATAAATATTTACTAATTTAATTTATTACCAAGGGAAAAAACACTATCTGTAGTTTTAAGTTCAATCTTTCACACCAGTAATAACTTTGGTCTGAAATCAAATTCAAGCCCTGAACATATGGCCCTTTTTAACTGGGCTACACATTCGCGTACACAAGATGGCTGCCACGTGTAGGCTATCCTGCGTTCCGTTGCGCAGGTCTCTAAAAATTAACTCCACGCGTCCGCAAGATGCAATTCAGCACATGAACGTGGGGTCAGCACGTCGATCTGATGTCGATCTGACCGACAAGTCAGCAGCAAACTCCTGTTCCACACACCAGCTCAGGTGGTGCAAGGTTGTCAAGGAAGATAATCCGGTGTCAGCGAGGGATGATCTGGCCCTGATCTGCCCCTAGTGAATTTAAGTTTAATCCTCCAAAGTAGGCCTACAGGCAAGTGTGTAAACAATTGCTTATGCATTATTAAAAAGCAAGTGTGTCGGGGGCTTAAAGCTGCAAGCAGTATTGAACAGGCCCGTGCACCACGACTGCGTAGCAATTGTTGGAGGTCGTTGATGCGGCTCTAAATTATCAAGTGTTTTGGCAGGTACTTCAGGTGAGGACCACGCTGTCATTGAATGAATCTTGTCATGAGATGTCTACAGGGCAGGACTGTAATGGAACACATAGCATTTTGTGCAGATGTGAGCATGTACACTCAAGTTATAACAACTTCCTGTTTCATGGCAAATAATCGATTTTCAAAGCCACGGACATGCCCTTTTACAAAAACTCACAGATAACACAACTTTTAATCGTCAGTGCCTTTAGATTGCACAGAGAAAATTTGAATGTGATCGGATTAATTCTCTTGGATGAGTTAAAAGTGCGATGTTAAAGTACGAAACATGTGAATCGCAAAAAAATCACAGTTTAATTGGACATGGCTGGCTTCCTTTTTGATTTAGAGCATCGCTCCAAGAGGCTTTTTGTAGGTCTGGACCTTTTTATATTTAAACCTATTATTAACAAATTAACAAAAATTTGGTTAACCTGGCCTGGGGGCTGCTTTTTTCACCACTTTTGCAAAGTGAGTTTTTGTGCACCTTTAGGCAGTCAAATATGTGATTCATTGCGTGAAATAATAATTCCTTGCATTTCAATAGGAGCCTTGCATGTGTCATTGGATCTGTTGTCCACTGTGGGGCCAGAACAGTGGCATTAAATTTTCTTATGAAAATTTGGCAGTGAAATTAAAAATTAAAAAGGAAACATTGGCATTCATGATCAGTTTCAACTTTCTGTTACAGTAGCCTACAATTTACTGTAATAGGACTAGTGAAAGCAACAAAATTAGCTATTCAACATCTAACCTAGTTTTTTACAGAAAATATTAAGATGTAACCTCCAATGTAATCATGAACAGTTTCATAAGTTAATGTAATTTCATTTGTTCCCAGTAACTATAATCAATTATTTTGTTATTGAATTGTAACTAATTACATGTAGGCTAACTAATTACTCCCCAAAACTGATATTAGACAGATTCACTTTTTTTTAAATCAAAGAAAGTTAATGTCAAAGGATAAATCAATAATGTGAAACCATCAAATTAACTTATTGTTGAAAGATAAATCAATAATGTGGAACAATTAGCAACATGGCTTCTGGAGAGACTGAGGAAACAGCCTATTTACGAGTCTGCACTACCCACATTAAAACGTGAAGAGGAGGGACATCAATAAATAGTATAGTAAAAGGAGGAAGTCATGAGGTCTGTCGTCTAGATGTGGTTCTAAGTTCAACTTGTTCTAGTGAGGTTCTGCATTAATCGGGGCAGGCAGAACCCACTGTTGTCAGCCCACCGTTGGATTCTTTAGGAAGCGTAAAGAGGTTTGTTTATGCAGCACTACTTTGGTGTACATCCGACAGTTACTGGCACAAACCTTAAATACCGATTTTCGACATCTTTTAAGAAGAAAAACACACGAAGAATCGACTGAAACGACCACTTTTGTAGTTTCAGACTGAATCGTCTAGTAGTGTTTCTCATTTCGGTCCCGACGGACGCCAACGGCTGCGTGTGTGTCGGGATCTACTTTCTTGTGGATGGCGGTGCTGCGCCTTTCTCTGCCTCTCGCCTGTGCGAAGGCCGCCATCTTGAATTTTAATGTTAATTTCTTTTTTTTTTTTAAAATGTGTTTCCTGTGATATTTTCGTTTAGGGTGTCGTGCCAAATTTTGGATTCGTTTGGAGGAGCGGTGTTTTGTTTTGCGATTGTTTTAAAACAAAACCACCCAGTGAGTATTTTCTGTGTTTGTTCTGTTTTCTGTTGTCGTCTGAAGACATTTAACGCGTGAAAAATGCTTTCGGCTTACTGCTATTTAATAACTGACAGCTATAATGATCAATAACTGCCTTCATCGAGCCGCTGTTTCCTCGCTTGCTCTTATGTCTGCCGTAGATTATATCCACAAGGGTATCGGCAGGAAAACGTAACTTTTAATTCGCTTACAAATTATATATTTAGCCTGTTAAGCTACAACCCAAGCTATCGCGTTAGCTGCTGTGGTCCACTGGTTTGCAGGTAGGTTAGCATAACGTTGGCTAGCGACTTACTATAAGATGTCGACGAATATTGGCTGCACAGTCAATCCAATATATTGTTAATGAGCGAGAAAGGGGGAGAGGGTAAGTTCATTAGTATTGTGTGTTTTTAAAAAATCTACTGCTGATGTGTCCTGTGCTACGGTGACGGCAGCTAAGTTAGCAGCTCGTTGAAGTTAAGTTTGATGCTAGCTGCTATAAGCTAACGCAAAGTAAGTAGTGCGTTTTTATGATTAAGACAGTTCACCAAACATTTGTTCCAGGATCCACGTTTTAATGAACGTTTGCCATCATGGTTTAATTTGATGCCATGTTAGCGGCTTGGTACTTGAGATGTGTTGTGGATGTGTATTATGGTGTTATAATGCTGTCATTAATTAACCACCATCCTTGTGTTATTCCGTTCAGGTCTTTGTGTTGGATGCGGATTAACTGCTTATGTGTTTTTAGTGTTTGTGGGCAACTTGCTTGTTAGAAATCATCGTGGCATATTGCCGGTGTTTGCTGCCAAGCTAGCTAACCACCACGGCCGAACATCTCCCTGTCGTCGCCTTTGCATGGTTAGCTCCATGCTAACGGGGTGTACGGGGTGGAGAGACGACAGTTAGCAAACAATGCAAGCTGTATTGATAACTGATAACATTCTCGGCCTCAGCTGCCGGTGTGGCCTTCCGGGTTTCCACAGCTTTTCCTGATCCCCCCCCTCTCTCTCCTCCGTGGCTTGTTGTTTTATTGAGGCTAACATTTAGCTTCATAGCTAAATAGGAATGCGAAGCTTTTTATGCATTAGTTGCATCAAAAAAATGAGATGATGCTCTTTGTAGAAACTACATTACTCGCGTGACAGACGTGTTAACACTGCATTATGTATTTGTAAAGTCATAAATGTAGTATGACGTGGCTGTGTGATTATATGAATCATATAATTATCAATACTTTATGTGTGTTATAGCATTAAAGACGTTGCTGTTGCACTTGACAGTATGCCAGTGCCGTGTTTGGGGTTAACACTAAGCGGCGCTGCAGATTCATCTGAAACTTGTTTCCTCAGTATTGCTTTCCTGTGTTTCTTAAACCGACCATGGCCCAATCTCAGGCTGCTGTTAAAAAGTCCAAATAATTATCCTTTCCTTACCACTTGTCATTGGCTTTGATAAAAGACGTCACAAGCTCATGGGAAGATGTTAAGTAGAATTTACATATAACATAAGATAGAGAGTCCGACTGCACTTTAACTCTATACTTTAAAACAAATTTTATCTGCAACACATGGAAGATGAAAACACAGACAAAAAAAGTTAAGTTCTCTGTCCAACACAGTCACACCTCCTTAAGAAAGGATGTTTTCTCTCCATACACAGGGTATATTGTACCATCAATCACTGAAGGAAGTAACAACAACATATATGGTTGTTAAAAAAAACAAATGGGATTGAAATGTTGAAATGAAAATAATTTGTATAATATAATTTTTTTATGCATTGATGGTATGATGCTCTCTGTGGAAACTACATTACCTGTGAGACATTGCATTTTATATATATACCATATATATATATATATATATTATCGTATGATTTGTTTAACTAACAATGCTTTGTGTGTTAAAGCACTAAAGATGTTGCTGTTGCGCTTGACTGTAAGCCGGTGCACTATTTGGGGTTACCACTAAGCGGCGCTGCAGACTCATTATTAACTTGTTTCCTCAACACTGCTTTCCTGTGTTTCTTAAACCGTGGCCCAATCTCAATGTCCCCTCCTAAACCCAAAGCCCTGAACTCTGACAGACTTAACTGACCTCACCTGGTAAGTGATTGAGTACAAGAGGCTCCAAGGGCTCAAAACGCTATAAACAGGAACGGGACAGCACTTTGTGACATTATCACAACACTAAAACATGTTGCACACTTTTTATTTTACGGTCTTTACTTTCTTCGCGGTCAGTAAGGCACTTAAGGGACCGACTGCCTGATTTATACCTCTTGCAGGCTCTTGCCCTACAGAGTTGACGAGAGGTAATTGTAAATAATGATCTGTATTTGTTAATAATTAATGCAATATTGCTCTTCAAAACAGCATCATTAAGCAAAAAGTAAAAGTTGAAAAACTAGGTGTGTAATAAGGTGATTGCTTTCCTCTGTCATGTGTTCTGTGTACCATCTTAAATCTAAACTTTTTTTCTGACCACGTTAACATCAGGGTTGGTCACTCCTTCCATGGTTGTTTGTTTACCGTTTTTCTTTCTCTCATAAGGCGGATTTGCCCTGATTTTTCTCTTACTTCCAGGCTTCCCCTGGTAACCCTCATGTTTAACGTCACAACGCTATGAACTGTGGGCAATTCCCTCAGGCAAAGTCTGCAGAAATGCCGATTTTGTAGCTTTAAACCTTCACAGACTCACCGGGAACGAGCCTCAAAGTTTAAGTCTGTGAGTGTGGATATTGAGATTGTGCCTATAGTGTAAATAACACCAGGCATCACTGGGTAAACTCACTGATGCTGCCTGTGGTTTTAATGGTCGCGGAATATTTAGCTGCGACAGATTTTTTGTATGACCTCAATAACCTTGTCCAGTTTGTTTAGCTGAGTTGAGTGAACTGTGTCCAAATGTTGTTTGGCTGGTAAAGTGGTCAGACATATTTGCGTTCACCACACCACAATGAATGAATGCTTGATCCTCTCTGAACATAGTTGTATCCCAGTGCTTCCTTGAGGCTTTTTGTTGAAATATCAAATTTATGTTTAGAGCTTAGGATCACAACCAGGATACAGTCCTGTATAAAGTGTGAACAGGGAAAGGAATTGAGAGTATTCTTGTCTTGTCCTCTGATACGTGAGGAATGCATCTCGCTTAGCTTGTTACTTGCATGCGTGATAGTCGCTGTTTGTTGGCAACTCATCCTCCTACTTTCTTTTACAAACTCGCAGGTTTGAAATGTTTAAGGTGTCTATAATATCTATACTGGCTATTGTCTGAGATTTAATATTGAAAAACAAAAAAGTTATTGATCATTGAAGTAGATTATATTGTACTTTTGTGACCGTCCCTAACTCCGCCTACAGTAACAGGTGCGTTGGGCAGACATTAAATCCTTAGAGCTGCAAACTGCATCGTCCTCTCTGGTGATTTTCAGGTGATCAGACAGTGAAATGTCTGCCTGAATCTCCAACTGTGCTGACACGACAGCTACACTTGTCTCTATTTTCCACATGTTGGATCTTTGGTACCTTTGGTACCTAGTAAAAGAAATACTGACATGTTTTCAGAATTTTGGTATCGACTTGGTGCCGAAGTATCAGTTCTCCTGACATCCCTACATCCCCATATGTTTTGAATTTCAGTGTGTGTAAATTAAATTTCTTTGCTGTTCTTCTAGTAATGTTTGTTGTTTCTGCTCCACCTCCAGGTTTCAAACTCTAGACCCCAGTCTTCCCCACTCAAGAGTGTTTCTTCATCTCGGAGACTAAATGCAACTGGACCAGGGGGCTTGTGGGCATGAAGTGGCTGGGCGAATCCAAGAACATGGTATTAAATGGCAGACGACACGGAAACAAGTTGACCAGCGAGCAACCTGTGAGCCAGACTCGCTCTCAGCATTCACAGCGGGCGTCCCTGCGCCACAACAGAAACAGAAACCGAAGATGTAGCCGCAGTGAGTTTAACGTGTTTGTTAACTGATGTATAGTTTCCTCCTTCGGTCATGTGCGCTAACATCACACTGTGTCTGGTGTTGACAGGGTTTAATGCAGCCAGTCTGGAGGCAGAGAGGCGCTATGTGCCCTCGTCAGGAATGACTGCCAAGGAGTTGTGTGAGAATGATGATCTGACCACGAGCCTCATCCTGGATCCATACCTGGGATTTCAAACTCACAAAATGAACACCAGGTCAGCAGCTTTAACACTGTGGAATTGATGCTCATGCAGCCCTCTTCACTTTCACAGATAACGTTATTATTTATAGGCACTGATGTCAGATTTCATATGTGATTTTTGCCTTTGTTTGATTTGTCATTAACGTGTCCCCCGCAGATTTCGACCAATTAAGGGAAGACAAGAGGAGCTGAAAGAGATCATCGAGCGCTTCAAGAAACATGACAACTTGGAGAAAGCTTTCAGAGCTTTGACGACCGGAGACTGGTCCCGAAATCTTTTTCTCCACAAGACAAAAGCTCAAGAAAAGCTATTCAAGCAACATGTAAAAATACTATTATTGAAGGTCTAAGCAGTTGTTCTTCCAACATCACAGTTGACCAAACAATCAGATGACTAACTTTGTTTTGCACAGGTATTTGTGTATCTGCGGATGTTTGCCACAGACAGCGGGTTTGAGATTCTCCCTTGTAATCGCTATTCATCAGAGCAGAATGGAGCTAAAATTGTGGCAACAAAGGAATGGTGAGGTCATACTGCCATCTGTTATTTCTGATTATAACAGCACCACTAGTCAAACAAGTCCACCAGTGATAGAATTAGTATTAACGGCGTTAGCCTGCATATATAGGCTGTTCTGGACACACAGTAGGGATGTCGCAAAACCAGAAATTTAGTAGTCGATACCGATACCAATTCGATGCTACGGTAAAAAACAATAACAAAACAATAAATCCTGTGTACTTCAACATACACTGCTTTTAATAAAACATTTGAACATTGCAAAAAAAAAACAACTGTGAAACTTTGAAACTGTGAAAGTTGTGAGAGGATGTCCAGGACAGAGAGGTGATATGTGTCAATATATTCATAAATGAGCAACCGTGCACTCTGCATATTTAAGTAGTTGCTGATGATTGAAATGGATGGTATTGCACATATAAGATGGTAACTCCTCCTACAGTAACCGGTGCGTTGGACAGACATTCAGTTCTTAGTGCTGCAAACTGTATCGTCATCTTTGGTGATTTTCAGGTGATCAAACGGTGAAACTACTCTTTTCTAATCGATGAGTCGAGGCGGAGCTGTCGCTGCAGCTGCACTTGTGGAGCAATCCTTCCACGTATTGGATCCTCTGTATTTTTTGGAACTTAGCAAAACGAGAGTACCTACAAGTTTTCAGAAATTTGGTATCGACTTGGTACCGGTTCTTGTGACATCCCTACACGGCAGCTATATGACTGTATGCGTAAGAGCACTTTGACACAAGCTGATGCAGCCTGCTGTTGCAGCGCGTAACAAACCTATTCTACCTTGTGTTGTTTTACAGGAAAAGAAATGACAAGATCGAGTACCTGGTGGGATGCATTGCTGAGCTGTCAGAGAGTGAGGAAAACATGCTCCTCCGGCACGGGGAGAACGACTTCAGTGTCATGTATTCAACCCGCAAGAACTGTGCGCAGCTCTGGCTGGGGCCAGCTGCGTTCATCAATCACGGTAATATGGGCGATTGGCTGCCATTAGTACTGTAATAATAAAATTAGTCTGGGAATTATTTTCAGGGCTCCAGACTGACCTTTTTGGACTAGTAGCACTGGTTCTCCCTCCCAGGGGCTCCAGGCAAAATTCTGCAAAGGGGCCCTTCTACCTGACCCTTGAGTCATGGAAACTATTGCTACACAGCCACACCTGACACCCCAGTGCTCCTCTACAATCCTCTATTTAAATCTAAACGTGTCGCATGTCCAAATGTGCCACTGCACTCTGTTGGGTCTGAAGCAGCACGCCACGTGTGAGGTCGAGTAGATGACCAGTTGTGTGACCAGAAGGATTGTTTCTGCTGCTTCTTCTCAAAGTTGTAAACATTGACGCGAGGGGATTTCTGTATAGATCCATGCGTTCACATTATATATGAAAATTATTTAAAAAGATAAAGCTGGGGGCAAATTTAAGTTACTGGTGCTCCTAGTTTTTGTAGCACGATCTCTTAACAATGGTCGCAGTCTTCTTTATAAAGATACTGACTTTATTGTCTTTGTCACTTGTGTTTTTCAGATTGTCGGCCAAACTGCAAGGTAAGTTCTTTAAAAGGTATCTTCAGCAAACTAAGAACTCATTGGATCGGTTGCTGTTTATTGCAGAAGCTCAGTAAATAAACGCATCTTGTGGTTGTTGTGTTTTGTTTAGTTTGTGTCGACAGGACGGGACACAGCCTGTGTGAAGGTTTTGCGGGACATTGAACCAGGAGAGGAAATCTCTTGCTACTACGGAGACGGGTTTTTTGGGGAAAACAATGAATTTTGTGAATGCTATACATGTGAACGGTAGGTGCAACAACAAATACACTATTAAAAAGTTTAAATGCGTACACAGAAGGTTTTGTATGTGATGTGAGTTTATATAAGCTTGCCAGGGGTGTAACGGTGCATGTATTCATACAGGACCTTCGGAACGGTGCAAATGTGCACCGAATGCAATCTTTAACGTCAAATGTAAGCACGCTTTAGCCCAGCTAACTAGCGACTTGAGCATCATGGCCAGTGCAGAGAAGCCAGAGCTTGAAGACCTTCCCTTATTTTTAAGGTTTCCTGTTTGGGAACACTTCGGTTTCCTTGTGAAATACAACAAATGTTTGCCCTTTTTCCCCTCACTGTCCAAAAAATAAACAGAACCGAGACTTCAAACCCGAGGTACATACCGAACCGTGATTTTTCCGTACCGTTACACCCCTAACGCTGGTTATTAATGAAGACAACAGTGACGCTTTTCAGTAATGTTTTGTCGTTGGTTTTGTTGTTGTCCTGCAGACGGGGCACTGGTGCTTTCAAATCCAAAGCTGGACTGCCCGTGGAAGTGCCGGTGATCAACAGCAAGTACGGGTTGCGGGAGACAGACAAGCGTCTCAACAGGCTGAAGAAGTTGGGGGAAGGAAACAGGAGTTCAGATAGTCACTCTGTAGGCTCCCACACCGATGTAGACTCTCAGGAAATGCCAAAAACACATCAGTGTAAGAGTCCCCTAAAAAATGTAATCTGTGTCTTCATACCGTTGCCATGATTAGTTTATGGGTTCAGATCAAGCGGCAACATCCAGTTCTGAAAAGTGAAGCCAGTGCTGAAGTGCCAAAAACATGCGTTCTTTCTAATGGCCAGCAGGGGGAGACCCCGAGTCTGATTGCATTGACCTTAATGGCAAAATGAGGCTACTTCTCAGCTGATTTATTGCCTCAGTAAGCACTTTCCTAATGAGTTTATGGCCTCTGTCGCTAGTGTCAAGTCTTTTTCATCACAGCATGATGTTCATTTAGTAAATTATGGTCCCATTTAGAGGAACATAGACCAGAAAGAAGGGGACGCTTTAGAGTTTTCAAGGTGACCTAGCTCCACTCTCTTGTCCTAATATGGTCAATTCTGGTGCCAATAAACCAAGATGGCGACGGCCAAAATACTAAACCGGAGGCTTCAAAACAGTAGTCCGCAAAGTAATGGGTGGTGATGGCTACGTCCACTTCTTTTATACAGGTTGTGGTTCAGATCCCAAACTCAAAATCTGTGGAACAGAGAAAAATCCCATGTGGCAGTGCAGTGTGGAAAAGGTAGCATTTCACAGATGTGTTAAGTACATGTATATCAGGGCAGTGAATAGATTTAATACTGTAAAGTAATAAACCTTTTCTTATTATCGTATCTAAACTAAATATACACATGGATGTCATTCTCAGTATAGTTATATTATTAATGTTGAGGCACTATAATCTTTAATATCAAGTTTGATTTTGTAAATATCAAATGTTATAAATCCATAATGTGCAACATTTCCTTTCTCCTACCAGCTGCCAGAAAAAGAACATCATCATCATCTTCATCATCTGGCCTGAAGTATAAAAACAGGACTCAATCCAGACAGACTTTGTCAAGAGCCCTTACTACCTCATGTTCAAAACAAGGTCGTGTAAACAATAACAGGGTACCAAAGAGACTAAAATCCCAATCCAAGCCTTCACTAAGTAAAGTCCAGTTGCGGAGTCGCAGGAGGGGGGCAGAGCCCAAGGCGTTGGCCAAAGGAGAGACTTGCCAGCTGGGTCTCAGGGACTCAAAGGTGTCACTGTGTAAAAGTGTCACCATCAAGAAGGAGAAGGATGGACAGGAGCTGGTGCAGCAGACACTAGGCCAGCGGGGCTGCCTCACCCGTCACGCTGCGAAGGAAAATGGCAATCTACCGCATGTGCAAAGCAGCGAGGGCAGCCAGTGTTCGATGTACAGAACTCGCAGGTCCACAAGGACCCTTGTAAAAGCCCAGGAAACAGCAGCAGGCGTTAAGCTGGAGCCCAGTGCTATGGACGGCTTGAGCCCAGTCCCTGGTGGAGTGGTCATTAAAACGGAGCCAGCTGACATGGAGGAGTACCTCCACCACGGAGTCGGACTGGAGCAGCCGGCATTGGACGCTGGCTACGCCAGAAGAGGCTCATGCAACAGGCGGAAACGGCTGGCACCGCTCAGGGCCGAGCGGACAATTAAATGTGAGGACTCGTATGGCGAGCCGTACATGCCGGTGGCTGCTGGCCACGCCGCAAACTTCTCTGACTGTGGCAACATGCTGTTGAACTTCGCCGACCGACACAGGGACTACAACGGGGTTGCTAATGGCGGCAAATCCCTCCGCAGGGACAAGGGTAAGAGTGGCTGCCGGTCGCAGGACAAGGCGAAGAAGAAGCGTCGGATCACACGATACGACGCTCAGCTGATCCTGGAGAACAACACGGGCATCCCCAAACTGACGCTCCGCCGGCGGAGGGACAGCAGCAGTAGCAAGACCAATGACGCCAACGACCCGATTGGCTCCTCCAACCTTTCTGCCTCTACGGTCAACTCGGCCTCTTCCAGCAAAATCAGCATCAAGTTCAGCAAGGACCACGACAAGGACAAAGGCAGCTCGTACATAGCCAAACTGAACAACGGCTTTGCTCCCGGGGTCCACAGCAACTCCACCAAGCTGAAGATCCAGCTGAAGAGGGAGGACGATGCACGGAGAATATCCCAGATGAAGGCGGACCAGATGTCCTATAACGGGGACATGGGTCAGAGTCTGGAGGCCAGAAATGGTGGACATCGGACCCAAAAGGTCCTGGCGGAGCCTTCGTCTGAAGAGGACGACGATGAGGAAGGGGAGGAGGAGGATGATGACGACGATGATGACTACTTCGACAATGAGTTCGAAGACGATTTCATTCCACTTCCTCCAGCAAAGCGCCTCCGACTCATTGTGGGTAAAGACTCCATAGACATCGATATCTCCTCCAGGAGGAGAGAGGATCAGTCTCTGAGGCTCAATGCATAAGCTGTGTGGAGTTCATCGCCTCCACCTTGCCCTGTAAATAGAGATGACTCGCTAATCAACTCCTGTGTTGATGTAAAAGAAGTACAGTAATTTAAAAACAAAACAAAATTGCTGAGGGGAGAAGAAAAAAAAAAAAAGTCTGAAAGAACTTTCCTAGAAGGGTTCTGTTGACCTAAAACAAATCGCTCTTATTCACTTAAGTTGTGTTCATTTAGTTCCTTTACAAAAACAAATAACCTTTTTATTAAGTGAACGTTTACCCACTCAGTCCACTTCTCTGGCATTTAATCTGCAAACTATGCTAATCAAAAAACTGCAGGAATACGCCACGTTTGTCCTCCACATCGCTCCTGAATAAGCTGGCCCGGACCTCTTAAGTGAAAAACGAGAATTTGTTTTACGTTCAGCTTTTCCTTTAAAGGTGAATGCACTTGTTATATTCATAATGGATATGGATATTGTAGAAAGTGTACAGTAATGGTGACTATCCCCTCTGTCTCACGGGCAGGTTTTTATGAAACTTTTGATTTAGATTTTTTTTTTTTTTTTTTTTTTTTTTGGTCTCGTAGTTTGTAATTTTCGTGTGGCGAACCACGCTTGAACGTACAGTGCGGCGTGGTCGGCCCAGAGGCATTATAAGATCAATCAGTCAGTTCATTTTGGATTCAGGTGCCATGTTCTCATTATCCCAGTCGTTCTCCTGCTAAAGAACCCTGTTTGTTACCCGCATTATTTACTGTGTAAGTTAATCGTGTTTGTCTTCAATCATAGGACGTTATTTTTTTATTTTAAGCAAATCTGTGCTCTCGTGTTGAACATGGTAGAGAGAGCTTTTGAAGTAGAATTTACAGTTTTATGTATATTATGGAGTTAACATGCACCAAAGCCAGAACTTGAAAGAAAACAGAAACGGGAAATCGTCCTGAAATGTTAGCAGCAGCAGCAGCATGCACGCGGAAAAGTGTTTTAGTTTTCCTGCAGTTGTCTCACATTCATGACACGAACGATCTGTTAAAATGGGAGTTGCACAGTTTTGTTTATTTAGAGCGCTGTAGATAAATTAAGTTAATTAAGCTGCAGAATTCCAAGACGCAAAAGCACACGAGGTTTAATAATTAGATTAACAGGAGTGTAAACGGACCAGCGTCTTGTCTTTGTTTTCGGAGCTGCTGTATAATGGTAACATGGCACACAACTGAGACGGCAAGTCAAACCAAATCCATTATATTAAAGCTACATGTATGCTTTTAAAATAAAAAGTAATGTACAGAAAGACTGGTTTATGCCCCCCCATCCCCCAAGCTGCATTACGACATTTTAAGTCCAGTCTCTTTTTATTTACCTAATTATGAGTTTTGGAGGCACGTTAACAAATGTCCGTCAACACTAGAGTTATTGGAGGAAAACCGCATTGTGTGAAATATTCTTACTAGCTTAGAATCATGTATTCTCTCTATGGTGCTACTTTTATTTCCTTACCTTCCATCGGTTTGTATTTTCTGTCCTGTGTAACTCTTATGGGCAGATGGTGGCAGCATTAACTTCCAACAGGCCCAAGAAATTCTGTAGAAATACACAATTTTCAACGTAAAACACATTTTTATAAGTTTTGTCTGTAGCCTATTTAAGTTTTTGTTTTCTTTACAGGAGCCCAAATACGTTCAGTTTCTTTTAGGTTGCAAAAAACGAACAGCATTAGGTGCCTTAACAAATAGCTTTTTGACACATTCAGACCAAATTTGTCACGTGATTAATCAGTGAGTAGTGAAAATGCTAAGCCATCTGCCCCCCCCACACACACACACACACTTGACACAAACACAAGTCCACCCTCAGTCCTTCTGTATATTATTTTGTTTTTGTTGTGTGGATGTAAATGAACTGTCCAATAGATCAAGGGATCATCTGAGATTGAATGTTAACCCACTTCTCCTGTGTTAATATGTACTGTTCATATCACCAGCAGCTAATCACCGTTCTGAACCTGGCTCAGTCTGTCCTTTCTCCCCCTCCCTCCCTCCTTCGTCGGACGTCTCCCATCCAACACTGTAAACTGTTCCAGGTGTACCGTCTGTGTGGTCTTTGTCCAATAGACAGCTGTCAAGATTTCCAATTGATTTAAAAAGGAGAAAAAAAAAAGAAAAAAAAAGGAAAACAAATGTGAATAGTTTGCGGACATTTTAGCGTGTTGCCGTGGGTTAGTGGGAAAAACGTGTAAAGAGAATTAAAAATGGGCAGTGCATATATTGTCCAATATGTAAATCATGTGAACACATCTTGTACTTATTTAACAGTTTTGAATACTTGAAAACTATATAAAGTTTCTTTGTGATTCTTGTTTCCCGAGCTTGTTTTGAGGTCTCCTGGATGTTTCTACCTTCATCACAGCGCTGATATGAGCGGTTCATTAGTTTCTGTCATGGAAGAAGTTGTTGCATCCGACAGTTATAGCTTGTTATATTCTATATTTTGTTTATTGTCAACAAATCCAAACAAAAAAACCACCAAAACCAACAATGTGGATTTGCTTTGTGTGCGTTCAGCCCATAGACTCATTGACTCTTAGACACATTTTACATATATATACTACTGTTTAAAAGTTTGGGGCCACTTCTTTGTTTTGAAATAACATCAAATTGATTAGATATACACTGTACACATTGTTAATGTTGTAGATAACTTTTCTTGCCGCAAACGGCTGATTTGTAATGGAAAATCTGCAGAGACCCTTTTGCAATCTTGTTAGCACAAAAACTGTTGTGACCTTCTTTAGACTAGTTAAGTATCTGGAGCATTACAGGCTCAAAGCTGTGCCACCGTGATTGCAATGGGGTTTTCTAATTATCGATTAGCCCTTTAAAATGATAAACTTGGATTAGCAAACACAACGTGCCATTGGAGCACAGGGCTGATGGCTGCTTCCAGTGGGCCTCCGTAGATATTCCATTACAAATCAGCCGTTTGCAGCAACAAGTCATTTACAACATTAACAGTGTGCACAAACGTCCAAGTGATGCCAGACTTTTGAACAGTAGTGTGTATTTTAAAACAAGGGGATCAGTAATTTCCTGAATCAGCTGCTCTGTAAATTTCAACTGTTTGTTGACAGTAAGGAAAATACAGAATATCACGGGAGATACCAGAGCCCTGCAAAGGTCACATGTTCAATTTAATCAGACATGGCTGCACATTTGAAAGAGGTAGGAGGTTTTACCTATAATTGTGTAAACTGTGTTACAACTGAAGTTCAGACTTTATTACCTGCATTCTTAAAGCTGCTCTAATCACTAATTTTGTAGTAACCTGACTGCAGCTCTTACAGGGTTTTTTTGTATCTTTCAGGTAGTTGTTTGGGTTTTAAAGCAATTTTAATATTTTGATTCATGCTGTCCACAGCTGAAAGAAACTGATAAAGCAGCTGTAGGTGACCTGCACAGCAGCAAACATCAGGTTCAGACACAGTTCAGAGACTAGCTGGTGAACATAGTGGAACATCTGAGAGCTAAAGAGCCATTTGAGACCTCTGCGACTCTACAAATGGAGAAACACAAATGTCTGACAAGAACACCTTCGCACAGATGTGCACACTATTCTGTGGCATGTTTTTTTTTTGTAGTAACAGGCCTTGGTGAGCTTTTTTAAACAAGTAAGATCTGTTTGCTGTGACCTCTGGTAATAGTGCATGTCACCCAAGTTCATTATTGAAAAATAAAAACACACAAACTCAAGTGACGACAAGTTAGCAACAGCTAGATGCACGCGTTTGATTCCTGAGTTTTGATGATTGAATGTGCAACAGTGACCACATTTGTAGAACAAGCCAACTCTCCAAATTAGTAAGCAACATGTGGAATTGCATGTGTGCCAAAGCAAGATTTTAACTCTGAAGACAGAGAAAGAGACACGCAAAGTCTCAGGTTTGCTTTATCCTGGCTATTTACTGTCTGTGTACTATGGCGCATGAACTTAATCAAATCAAATAATATATTAATAAGATATTTCTTATATATTTCTTTTAACATTTTTTTAAAATAAAAGTCTATTATAACAATGAGAATAATTAATTAATTATGTTCACAATAGTTCCATAACAATGAGTTGAGTTTTCGTCATTTAAATATTTAACAGAATTTATTCACTGTAGTTTATTTTCAAATTGCCGTGGTAACAAATAATATATTTAAAAGTATTTTCCCAAATTTAAATATCGCTAGGCCCTGCTACGCTGTCAACCAATCAGGAGCGTCTTACCACAGCTGTAGCCAATCAGATTTGACGGAGCGCTATTTGAATGCAGCTCCTCGCTGTGTTGTTTAGCTGCAGAAATCGGCGTCTACGGGTTTCGGCGATCTCTTGTTCTGCTCGCTGCTTAAAATAAATCGCTTTTAAGTCAGTTTGTTCTCGTTGCTGCAACATGTCGTCTGTGGAAATTCGTGCTGCGGTGAGTAAACTGAAGTTATTTCGATGTTTAAACGCGTTTAGTTTGTTAGTGAAGCGGCTGCTGTTAGCTTCGCTAGCTAGCATCGTTAGCTAACATTGCCTCCTGCGGCCTGTCGGTTCGCTTGTGGTTTTATGTCACTTTCGGCAGCTTTAACAAAGTTTGTGGCTTTCGTGTCTTTCTGTCTGCAGCTTCCAGCCGCAGAGAACCAGGTGAAGATGGGAAAAGGCACCGCAGCGGGTCCGAGGAGAGCCGCTCTCGGAGAGATCACCAACTTTCCTGCAGCAGCACCGGTCAACACAAAGGTAACTTTATTATAGAACTATAAGTTACGCTGGGAATCATATAGTAACTCATTTGGACACAAGCTACGGTAAATGGCCAAGAGTATATGGACACCTTTATCGAAAGGAAGCTGCAGCAGTGTTTTGGAGTGAGTTCAGCAGGCTGTGTAACTTGATGTACACAAGGAGAATTGCTGCACTTGGACTAAAATGTATTAGTTCTTCCAAACCTCAACTTTTTTTTAATGCATTTATTGAAACATGTTTCCTTATTTCAAATCAAACCAGCCTTACAGTCCAAAACTCTAATACCATTTTCAAATAAAACTGCATTTGATTGGTTTCCTCAGAAGACCGGACGAGCCAAAGCATCAGCCAAACCATCTTGTGCCCAAAAAGCTAAACCCACTGCGGTCACAGTGGCGCATCCAGTTGTCCAGGTCGACGCACCTGCAGATCCCCTCCCCCCAGTTTCAGAGGAGTCGGCTGATGTGTCCATGAATGAGGTGGAGCAGGAGCTGGAGCTGTGCCAGGCTTTCTCTGAGGCGCTGCTCACTGTGCAGGACGTCGACGAGGAGGATGCAGACCTGCCTCAGCTCTGCTCGCAATATGTCAAAGATATCTATAATTATCTACACGTCCTGGAGGTAACTTATTCTTCATCAGCCAAACTGTCTGTCACCCTGCATCCTCTTTGTATTTCAGCTGTCTGTTTCCACAGGTGCAGCAGGCGGTACGAGCAAACTACATGCAGGGTTATGAAATCACTGAACGCATGCGAGCCCTTCTGATCGACTGGCTGGTCCAGGTTCACTCCAGGTTCCAGCTGCTGCAGGAGACTCTGTACCTCACAGTTGCCATCCTGGATCGTTTCCTGCAGGTAAGAGCTGTCTGAAATGGTCTTTTCTTTATCTTATGAACGGAGTAAAACGTTTTCCCTCTGTGCTGCAGGTCCAGCCCGTCTCTAGACGAAAGCTGCAGCTCGTCGGTGTGACGGCCATGCTGGTGGCCTGCAAGTACGAGGAGATGTACGCCCCCGAGGTCGGAGACTTCGCCTACATCACAGACAACGCGTTTACCAAGTCTCAGATTCTGGAGATGGAGCAGGTGGTTCTGAGGGGCCTCAATTTTGAGCTAGGACGTCCCCTTCCATTACATTTCCTCCGACGGGCTTCCAAGGTCGCTAATGTGAGTTTTGCAGCGACTGTTTAATTAACAATGTTGACTTGCATTGATCAGTGTGTGAACACAGAGCTGCAGTATCATCAGTTCCTGGTTACATGAAAATGGCAGTTTGGACAATTCTCTTCCCTTGCAGTGAATAAAATTCAACAGAATCAGTTTCCACTTGTAGACTTTGTTGCAGTGAACAGATTCTGCGCACAGCTCTGTTCTGACTGTACATGATTTATGAAATTCAGTAATTTAGGATCAAGTCCACCAGGACTGGACAGACTTCTCTGTGCACAAGTATCTTGGAGGGTCTGAGTGCTGTGCTTTAACAAGACCTGTATAAAATGTGAGCAACCTGGATGTTTGTCTCAGTCTGATGTAGAGAGACACACGCTGGCCAAGTACCTGATGGAGTTGACCCTCATCGACTACGACATGGTGCACTACCGGCCTTCAGAAATCGCCGCCGCCTCCCTGTGTCTCTCCCAGCTGCTGCTTGAGGGGCTG
Source organism: Lepomis macrochirus (assembly GCA_024633595.2). NCBI lineage: Eukaryota > Metazoa > Chordata > Actinopteri > Centrarchiformes > Centrarchidae > Lepomis > Lepomis macrochirus. The sequence continues at coordinate 36,675,019 of JALXJV020000006.1, forward strand.
CCGTGGGTGAGTTTGCTGAAAACCGAGCGCCTGGCTTTAATGTGTAATTTGCCTCCCTGCTGCTTTTAGCAAAGTTGTTATAATCTGTCTCTTCAGTCTCCTACACAGCAGCACTACTCGACTTATGACGAGGCTCACCTGAAGCCGATCATGCAGCACATCGCCAAAAATGTCGTGGATGGTGACTGAGGGAAAACAAAGTTCCAGGTGAGTTGGCTGACGAAGCAGAAGAACCTGTGGTTTTGTGTTGAGCACAAAATTGACCCTAATGTTCTGTTCCTCTACAGGCTGTCAAGAACAAATACTCGAGCAGCAAGCTGATGAGGATCAGCCTCATCCCTCAGCTCAAGTCCTCCATCATCAAGAACATGGCGGCTGCTCTACTCGACCGTCCTTGAGGTGGAACTTCTACATTTATATTTTTTTATTGGGACAATTATTTGCACTTTATTTTAGATCACTGTGGAGAAACTTCACTAGTTTTTTTTTTTTTTTAAATAAAATGTTTTTAATTTTTGATTCAAACTTTGTGGTCTTGTTCAGAGCATTCTTTATCAGTGATTTCTTTCCTAAAAAATTTCATCAACCCAAATTATGTTGGCAGCTTTCCTGTCTGGATTTTTCCACTTTGGACTTTTTTTTGGGAGGGGGGCAGGCAGTATAGTTTTTTTCTGCCCCCACAAGGCTTTCAGTGCACTCTTGCAAAAGACTGCATGAGCAGCACGCACAATGCTTGCTGTTACTGCCTTTTTGTGAAACTGGAAAGACTCGTCACTGCAACAACCGTATCCTATTTGGGCAGTCTTGCCTCTGTGTGAGGAAAGTGCCTTAAATGTGTTTTGTCTTGTTTCTTGTATACTTGTACGTACCTGGACACCTAGAGAGGCTCTAAATGCTTTAGAGCTGAATCTTCTACATTTCACGCAGGTTGTGGGATACTCCTTATGGATGTTTGAAATATTTGTCAGGATTTATTGTTTAGCTTGTCAAATACTCAACAGCTTGACGGCTCTGCCTAAGATTTTTATGAATACCTTAATAAAGGTTTACATTTTACCACTTGAAACTAAGTAATACCTATTTGCTTCATTTAAATGCTGATTATGTAATTGTATTTGTAAATATAACTACATGCTAAGAAGTGCATTATGGTACATAAAACTATCTGTGAACTAGTATAATTGCACAACTGCTATGTGGCTTTTCTTTGTAGAATATGGAGAAGTCTAGTTAGTTGTCTGACTAAATCATGAGAACTTTAACATTAAAAGTTGTTCATAGATCCCAATTGAAATGCATTCATTTGAAATATACATTGTCTTTATGACAACTAGAATGACTTTAGGATGCCACAAATAGAAAGTATGGCTCTAAAAATGAAGTGCTGCAGTGGTTATACCTAACTACCTTTTAAACTTTAACATCCCCTGCCTGCATGGACTCAGGGGAGGCAACTTCAGGTGTGTGTGAAAGGGAGACCTCAAACACTCAACACAGACAGATCCAGACAAACCACTTAGTGCCATGTAGTGTTATAAACTAACCAACTGTACATAAAGTGATAAACTAGCCAACTGTATATAAAGTAATAAACTAGCCAAATGTAAAGTGATAAACTAGCTAACTGTATATAAAGTAGTTAAACTAGCCAACTGTGCATAAAGTGATAAACTAGCTAACTGTATATAAAGTGATAAACTAGCCAACTACACATAAAGTGATAAATTAGCTAACTGTACATAAAGTGATGAATTAGCTAACTGTATATAAGGAGATAAACTAGCCAACTACACATAAAGTGATAAACTAGCTAACTGTATATAAAGTAGTTAAACTAGCCAACTACACATAAAGTGATAAACTAGCCAAATGTAAAGTGATAAACTAGCCAACTGTATATAAAGTAATAAACTAGCCAAATGTAAAGTGATAAACTAGCTAACTGTATATAAAGTAGTTAAACTAGCCAACTGTACATAAAGTAGTAACTAGCCAAATGTAAAGTGATAAACTAGCTAACTGTATATAAAGTAGTTAAACTAGCCAACTGTACATAGTGATAAACTAGCCAACTGTACATAAAGTAGTAACTAGCCAAATGTAAAGTGATAAACTAGCTAACTGTATATAAAGTAGTTAAACTAGCCAACTGTACATAGTGATAAACTAGCTAACTGTGCATAAAGTGATAAACTAGCTAACTGTATATAAAGTAGTTAAACTAGCCAACTGTACATAAAGTAGTAACTAGCCAAATGTAAAGTGATAAACTAGCTAACTGTATATAAAGTGATAAACTAGCCAACTACACATAAAGTGATAAACTAGCTAACTGTATATAAAGTAGTTAAACTAGCCAACTGTACATAAAGTGATAAACTAGCCAACTGTACATAAAGTGATAAACTAGCCAACTACACATAAAGTGATAAATTAGCTAACTGTACATAAAGTGATGAATTAGCTAACTGTATATAAGGAGATAAACTAGCCAACTACACATAAAGTGATAAACTAGCTAACTGTATATAAAGTAGTTAAACTAGCCAACTGTACATAAAGTGATAAACTAGCCAAATGTAAAGTGATAAACTAGCCAACTGTATATAAAGTAATAAACTAGCCAAATGTAAAGTGATAAACTAGCTAACTGTATATAAAGTAGTTAAACTAGCCAACTGTACATAAAGTGATAAACTAGCTAACTGTATATAAAGTGATAAACTAGCCAACTACACATAAAGTGATAAACTAGCTAACTGTATATAAAGTAGTTAAACTAGCCAACTGTACATAAAGTGATAAACTAGCCAACTACACATAAAGTGATAAATTAGCTAACTGTACATAAAGTGATGAATTAGCTAACTGTATATAAGGAGATAAACTAGCCAACTACACATAAAGTGATAAACTAGCTAACTGTATATAAAGTAGTTAAACTAGCCAACTACACATAAAGTGATAAACTAGCCAAATGTAAAGTGATAAACTAGCCAACTGTATATAAAGTAATAAACTAGCCAAATGTAAAGTGATAAACTAGCTAACTGTATATAAAGTAGTTAAACTAGCCAACTGTACATAAAGTAGTAACTAGCCAAATGTAAAGTGATAAACTAGCTAACTGTATATAAAGTAGTTAAACTAGCCAACTGTACATAGTGATAAACTAGCTAACTGTGCATAAAGTGATAAACTAGCTAACTGTATATAAAGTAGTTAAACTAGCCAACTGTACATAAAGTAGTAACTAGCCAAATGTAAAGTGATAAACTAGCTAACTGTATATAAAGTGATAAACTAGCCAACTACACATAAAGTGATAAACTAGCTAACTGTATATAAAGTAGTTAAACTAGCCAACTGTACATAAAGTGATAAACTAGCCAACTGTACATAAAGTGATAAACTAGCCAACTACACATAAAGTGATAAATTAGCTAACTGTACATAAAGTGATGAATTAGCTAACTGTATATAAGGAGATAAACTAGCCAACTACACATAAAGTGATAAACTAGCTAACTGTATATAAAGTAGTTAAACTAGCCAACTGTACATAAAGTGATAAACTAGCCAAATGTAAAGTGATAAACTAGCCAACTGTATATAAAGTAATAAACTAGCCAAATGTAAAGTGATAAACTAGCCAACTGTATATAAAGTAATAAACTAGCCAAATGTAAAGTGATAAACTAGCTAACTGTACATAAAGAAATAAACTAGCTAACTGTATATAATGTAGTTAAACTATCTAACTTTATTTTACTTTAACGGGGTGGTGATGGTAAAGACGGTCCCTTTGGTGTGAGAGAACCGGGTTCAATCTCCCCCCCTAACTTAACAAAGGTTCACTGTGGCCTCAGGCGAAGAAGGTATACATGAAGTAATGCAAAGATAAAACACAATGCTACCAACAGGGTTTTTGTTTTGGTATTTTTATTAAAATATTTTGTACTCTACATTACATATATACAGTTGTACCATGCATGCCGCAGTATTTGCTTTGCAACGATGAAGTTTGTTTTCCGCCGCCACAGTCGCTTTGTACTCCTGTGTTACTTTCAGTAACTCTTGCGGTTCATACAATCTCTGGTGTAGTTCTTCGTCTGTTGTAGAACTTTATTCTTTCGCCAGATCTTTTTGTGCATCTTCAGTTGTTTTAATATCTGACTTTATATACTGAGGTCGCATTTCAACAAATCCGACCTGTATCTGATTCTGAACCCATGTAAAACTGTCCCAAATCCGCACTGACAAAGATCAGAGTCCTCTTTTATAAAAGAATCAGATCTTAATAACATACTAGAAAAAGAAGAAATCACATTTGGGTCACTTTGGCCTTCAGTCTGAACGCAGCCAAACTCCAAACCACTATATGTCTCAATTTCACACTTGTATCCTTCAGTCCCAACCAACTCGTACTCCAGTGCCATCACCACACTGAGGACATTTATTAGGGTTTGTCAGTATCCCCCAACTTTCTGCATATTTCAGCTCCAGACTGAGCTGCAGCATATTACAGTCAATAAAAGTGTCACTTATCTGCCAGGACCTGCTGCGCCGATCTAACTCACCTCATCTGTTACGCAGTACATCAAGAAAGCATGAAGGGGTGGTGATGGCGCAATGGAGACCAGGGTTCAATTCCCCATTGTGACCCGTCTACCAGTGAGTCCATGAGCAAGACACTTAACCCCTACTTGCTCCTGAGATGTCCTCTGACATGTATAGCATTTGTAAGTCGCTTTGGAAAAGTAAAGGTTTGGTGCAAGGGAGGAAGCAGCTCCAACATGAAGCGTTTACTTCAACGCGGCGTGAATCTGAAGGAACGCACCATGTTCAACGTGTCACGCTATCTCAGCTACAGTGACACAGCTAACGCTAACAGCAGCAACATCTCAGCTACAAAACACAGGTGAGCTGGCGTTCACCTTTTATACAGAAGGAAAACAAATCATGTCTACAAATGATTCCATAAATAAATTTTCTTTCATGTTAGCCATGAAGGGGGAGATGAGGAAGAGGATGAAGATCACTGACAAGATCTGTTCTAAAGGCGTTGGAATCAGAACCAAGATTGGATAAGAACCAGAAATATAATCAATTAAAATGAAACTCAACCCAACTCTGGAGACCCTAAAGACTATTTTTTTTCCCACACATGGAAACACCTGTAAAAGCATGCTGATGTGTGAGATCAGCAGAGTTTGCATCTGAGTACTTCTTCTATCCATGACCATCTGACGCTTTCTTTTTGTGGCTTTGTAGAAAAAAAAAGAAATCAGGCCAGTGTGGATGCGGCGTGACTCCCAGCGAGTGAGCTGTGAGGTCAGAGCTCACCAGCTCACAGTGTCATTAATCCCGAGCGTCTCTCATCTGTGATAAAAACCACGTCCAGCGATAAACTGAGCGCCTGTCTTCAGTCCTTCCTTTTGTTCAGCGCCTGCAGCGTCAACGCACAAACTCTGCGATCACAACTGTACGCTCACCACAGGCTGTAGAATAACGCCATTTATTACAGGCTCGTGCTCCCTCACAGGCTGAACTGACTGTATGTGCTGTTTGGTGTGTGGAGGAGCATTGTAATCTTCAGACTGACCCTGACTTCACCACCCTCCTCCTCCTCCTCCTCCTCCTCCTCCTTCACACTGACTGAATGTTGTTGAGCTGCTGAAGCAGGACAACAGAAATGTCACCACTGTTTCTGAATACATGTAGCCTACTAGAGCTTGAACCTATAATCGATTAGTTGTCAACTGATTAAATTAATTCACAACTCTTTTGATAATAGATTAGTTGGGGTGGTAATGGAGCAGTGGCTAAGACACACGGCTTTGGTGTGAGAGATGAATTAAAGTTCGAATCCCCTGTGAGACACCATTGTGTCCCTGAGCGAGACACTTAAACCCTCATTGCTCCAGAGGCGTGCGACCTCTGACATGCAATTGTAAGTCGCTTTAAATAAAAGCGTCAGCTAAATGAATAAATGTAATCGCTTTGAGTCCTTTTTTTAAAGAAGAAAACGTCCAGATTCTTTAATTTCAGCTTTTTAAATGTGAATATTTTCTTTGCTGCTCTATGACAGTAAAGTGAATATATTTGGGTTGTGGACAAAAGAAGATGTTTCAGAATGTCACCTTGGGCATTTTACAATATTAGCAGTCTACTTTTACTTTGTTAATATGTTGGAAGCTCTGAATACTTCATCTGAAGTAAAAGCAGCAAATCTTGAAGCTGGAACCATGAAATGCCAATTAATTTTATGTCAATCAGAAACAGAATCAGAATCGGGTTTATTACCATTTATATTACATACATTTATTAATTTAGCTGACGCTTCTATCCAAAGCCATTTACAAGGTTGCACGCCTCTGGAGCAGCCGAGCTGAGTGTCGCATGTAATTTGTTGTAAACAGAAACTAAAGTTAAAGTTGATCATCTCTTTCTGCACTTTGAACACACACCACCACATGCCTCAGTTTGACAGACTGACAGGTCTCTCACACCAAAGGCATGTGTCTTATCCAAAGCGCCACACCCACATTTTCACATAAGAGCGATTTGCCTTGGTAGATATTGCATATTGCATATAACAGTAGCCTACACATGAACATAAATATAGAGATATAAATAAAGAACAAGTGCAGACATTAAAAAATGATCAAGTATACAAAAAAAATAACTTTAACAAGGAGCAATAAAACTTGACCTGCTGCCTTCTGGGAAGAGATTTAAAAGACTGCAGAGCAGCTTTTACCTCCAAGCTGTCAGACTCTTAAACTTTAATTCATCCTCAGCACGGCTCCACTGATTATAGTTTATTTCTCTTTACCTTTTTTAAAAAAAACATAATTGATTCTATATTACATGTTCTTGTCTGCTAAGTAGCAGAAGGGATTACAAAACTCAATTTCACTCTTTAACTTGATTGTGACAATAAACGTACCTATTTAAAACAAAACATAATTTTTGATCAACTCTTCATGTGATTTGTGTATGAATGTTGTCAGTAATATTTCCATCCTTTTAAAAGTGGTGCAGCGGAAATAGGAGGCTGCATAACAAGACAATACTGTAGATAGCTAAAAGTATATTTTGGATACTTGAGTAAACATGCTGAGTTACTTTCCACCGCTGCAGAACTTTTAATCCTCTTGTTCCGTGTTGGTGCGGTGCGGGGCTCTGCGGGGATTTAAGGGTTAAATGAGGGCATTGAATCGCGTTAATTCCCATATCTGCCACATGGCGGGGACCGGGGCAGCCTCTCCTGCTGCCAGCCCGTCTTCTGCTCCAGCCTGCAGAGTCGCTGCTGCTTTTGTTGTTCCAGTCGAGCAGGAGGTCACGCAGTCCGAAGCAGTCCGCTCACCACGCCGCACCGCACCGCACAGCACCCGCACCGACAAAAACACTTCTCTCCGCAGTTCAGCCCACAAACACGTAAGTAACCTGCAGCTGGTGAAACATGTCTGTAAACGGAAATTCGTGCATTTTTTTGTTGTGTTTGAACACGAGGCGCAGAACGTGTCTGCTCTGGTGACTTGAATCAGATTGATCACACAGTTTGTTGATTGATTGATCGATAGTTCGTGAAAACGGCGACACTTAACTCGCATTTTCCTGGATTTAATCAAGTGAAGCAGGACTGGTGATGTGGCGCCTGAGAGGATGATTTATGTCTATTTGACACAATGAAGAGCTTCACTATCAGACCACTTGTTACTGTGAGAGCTGCAGAAACACGCGTTCCCACTTCAGGACTGAAACAATCTCAACTCAAGTGCTTTTTTTTATCTTTCTCCGGCTCTTGTGGGACGATACACTAAAGCAGAATGAAAGAAAATGTAAATAACTCAAAGTTTGTCGAAACTTTACTCACTTTGTGAGACAAACACCGCGGATCTGCTCTGTATTTTTTTTAAAACAGCTGTTTTCTGCATGTAATTTGGTGCAAACAGAAACTGTTTATCAAAGTTTATAATCTGTGTCTGGACTTTGTACACGCACCTCCACACGCAGCTGTTTGACAGATATGATCCAAATCCAATATTTTAAGCCTTTATTTCACAATTTGTGTATGTTAAAGGATTCAGTTTCATTCCCAGAGGTGAACTGCCAACGTTTTGTTTTGCCTTTGACCCCCTAAAACAAAACGGCGTCTGCTTGTTACGCCTCCTCACTGGTTGCTTGTGTCTCCAGGTTGTGGCCAGTTCAACCACAGCGTAATTGTTGTCTTTTTTATTTTAATTTTAGAGGCCCCAAAAGAGCTAAAACGATCCCATACTTGACCAGAAAAGGACAAAGATTAGAGCACAGGCCGAAAAAATAAATAAACATCATTTTGTGTTGAGCTGATTTTAAAGCATAGAGACACTAAAACGGTCTTAACTTTACTCAGTGAAAGTCTCAACTCAGGGATTCACAACAACAGGACTTTCAGGCCGTTTTGGGTGGTAAAGCTATAAGTAATGTTGACTATGAAGACGATGAAGTTAGCTTTTGATTTGGTAGTTAAAAGAAACTCAGGTCCCGATTTAAAAAAAACACTATGCCAAGAGCTGTCAGATCTGGACTAGATTAGAAGCTAAAGTTTCTTATTTTATTTGTGAAAATATAAAAAAATATATTAAAAAAATTATATCATCTAATATGTAATAAACAAAAAACATAAATGACCAGATTTGTCTGATCAACGGTTCAAAACCCAAAGATTTTCAGTGGACAAGCGGCAAACTGTCCAACAAGTCCTCCAAATTAAATGACAACATGTGAACTGACGCCTCTTTCAGCAGCACGACGCCGGTCGCAAGCAAACTCCTCTCCCTCGTTTCCATCGGCGTCTTCCCGCAACAACGACTCGCCTCTCACGAGAGTTCAGAGCGAGAATTATCCCTGAGCGACACTTAGGTTTCCAAGATGTTTGTCAGACACCTGGTGCAACAGTCTGAGCCTGTTGGTGTCAAAAGAAGCACTTTTTGTGGATGTAATTTTGACGAGTGCAGTTGCCCCAAAGGAATACGTTGCAGCTGCTGCAGCCGGTGTTATGCCGAATTTTGAATGCCTTCCAAAATGCATACGCCTCCAAATGCTGCTTTTAAACGCTGTAATATGCTTCGTGGGGTTCATCAGTGTTAATAAATGATTTCAAGTATGTTTTATGAACGTTTAGAGCCGGTGATATTTCATTACAGTTAGAAGAAGAAACAGTCTTTGACATTAAAATATTTGGTGATAACGGCGTTACTTTATAGGCTAAAGTCAAAGTGAACGGTTTGTCATATTGTGACTTGAAACACAAATATATCCCCTTTTATTTTAGGACGGTGCTTTGGTAGATATAGTGTGTTATGTTAGTGTATTATTGTATTTTGAAAATATAGTGTTGAAGTTTAGTTTACAATGTTTGATTTTGAGCATGACGTTGTGTTTTGCCAGTTGTGTGTTGTTGGTGTGTTGGTGCGTTAAAAGTCTTGTCACAGCAGTAGTAACAAACTGTGTTGTGGTCTACATGTTAACAAAGCAACATAAACTGTCCTTTTTTTTCATTTCAAAAATATGAACCTGTGTTTTAAAAGAAACTTTGGCGTCTCTGATAGTCCGGTTTGCGGCTGCTGGCTGAAGTCATGTTCTGCACCGACTCCAAACCTTTTACTTGTCATTTCAACCTGTAGTGCCGAGGTTTAAAAACACTGAAATAAAACTTGAACTGAAGCCAGAGGGGGAACCTCCATCGCTAACTGACCCGTATCTGAAATTTCATAAAAATCAATAGTTCATCAAACTTGCACAACAGGACTGCGTCCCCCTTTTTGAAGCTGAGTGGGACTGTTTATGAGGGACTGGTCTGTGCTACAGATGGGAATGTGGGTCAGTGTTGTGCATGGTGGCATCAGCCGCTCAGTCAATACTTCATCTTTCTCCCCCCTCAGAGATCTGCCCCCCCCACCCCCCAACATGCAAGGCTGTAAATCAGTTCAGCTGCAGGTCGTGCTTCCCTCCCCAGCATGACCCTAATTACCTTTCCATACAGCGGGAACAGAAAAGTGTGTCTTGTTGAAGCGATTATGCTGCGCTGGAGTCAGCAGCTGTTGGCGGTTAAAGTTTGGACAAGAAACCAGAATATTTTCACCTTCAGGAGCTGCAGTCTGAGCTCTGTGTAACGCGGCGAGTTTAAGCCCACGCTGTATGTTTAAAATGTGGACAAACACAGAGGCTCACACACAATGACACGTGAGTCATAACCTGTTCAGCCTGTTTAGTGAAATTTGCCCTGAAGGTAGTTATGGGTTAAATAATGTTGCTCACATTTCTCCTCCACAAACAAACAAACAAACATGGTGGAATGAAGTTCTGCTCACAAGTTTAAAGGTTGTTGCTGATGAAAAGTTTCATGACCTAAGAAGAGAAAAGGGAGAAAACAAAACATTCACAATGTGAAACCTTTCTTTGAGATATCTGTTTTCCTACAAATGGTTTTATATCTGCGAAAGAAGCCAAACAATAAACGAACAGAACGAAGAATCTAACCAGATATTACCAACTTTTACTCGATGTTGCGGACATTTTGGTCGCTACCTGAAAAATAGTTTCATCGTGCTCCCTCGCGTATACTTCCTCCTGTTTGTTTGTTTGTTTGTTTGTCAGCATGGATTCCTGTTTAGCCGGAGTTATGAACTCAAGTTGGTTGGTTGTCATGTCAGACCGTCACGGACGCTTAAACTCTCACCTGAAGCAAATGAAAAGGAATCGGCAACACTTTTGATTATAGATGAATAAAAAATATTAAGTGTGTCTAATTGGGACGCCATTTTTAAAAATTGGTCCAGTATTGAGGGAGCGTGCCGCAGTAACGCAACAGGACTGCGTAACCTTTCCGCCTCATCAAAGTATGAACACTAAAGTACGATCCAGAAACAGTCACAAATATCGCTCTTGTCAAAGCCACCAGACTCCATTGAGAAAAACAGGGATTTTGTCAGCAGGTGAGTCCTGACTGTTGATTGGTGTTCAACCGATATGGATATTCAATAACTGATGCCGATATTTAGAGAGCAGGGTTCTCACCATGAAAAGTCACGTATAATTACATTATTTTATGCAGAGTTCAATCTCAAATACACGTTATCTCCCCCAACGTGTAATGTGTTGTTTTAGATGGAAGTTTTAATTATTAAAGGAACCGAAACATACATTAGGTTCTGCAGTAGATTTCAGAACGTTACTGGTGTTTAAGGGAGAGTTGGTACAGTATAACAATCTATATTCTGTACTACCCAGGAATGGTGTTAGATTGGATCTTCTGTTATGTAGGGTGATAAATCGGCCCTGGTATCTGCCCGATGGGTGCGAATCACCAGAGGCCCCACGATACGATATTATCACGATATTTGTATTGCAATTCAATTTTATTGCGATTTTAAATATATTGAGATATATTGCAATTTATTACCTTTTTCCGACTTCCAATTAGGTCCCTAAAGTCAAACTTTGTCAAAATCTGTTTATCTAAAAAGATCCATTTCTCTGTTTGATCATATCACTTTTTCAGTCCTCTATATGGTCCTGTTAAGTTTTCTAGTGGACTAAAAAAGCAATAGATTTTATTATTCTAGTACTAAAAAGTCAAAACTCCCATCTGGAATTTATGTAATAAAATGTCGATACTTGGCGTCCGTGTATCGACAGTATTGCCTTGGCAAATATCACGATACTATGCTGTATCGATTTTTTTCCCAAATTTGTGAACCTTTTAATTGCTTAATTTAGGAAAGCATCTGCAGATGAATCGATACTGGAACAAAATAATTGCAGCCTTAATTAAAACCGACACAGACCGGATGCAGCACTGTGAATGTTTTTGGTGATGAGTTTGAGTGCAAGAGGAAAAAGGAGAATTGTTCAGACGCAGCTGAAACAAAGCAGAGATCTCTTACTGTTTGGGCTCGTTGTGGGAGTGGGCGCCTGAGTTTGACTCTAAACAAGCACGAGATTTTGAGTGACTCCACCCCCCCCCCTCCCTCCCAACACACGTTCCCTGCACATATTGGTCCTTTCAACTGTGTGGGAATAGAGTTGTTTGGAGGCCCAAACTGGTTTTGCCACCGAGTGGTCAGACGTTGAATGAATTGTGGTGGGCGCGGTTCGCTCACTGACAAGCCCAACTAATTAGCTTCATTAACGTCTCACGCTTCCCACCTCACAGATTTCCTGTGTCACTTAGTGTCGGCTCTGTCAGCGTCGGTGGATGAAGTACTCTGAGCAGAAAGTAAAAGTATTTGGCTCAATGTACTTTTATCAAAAGTATTCAAAATGTAGAAAACGCTTCACTGTGAGTGTTGGTGGTTGTAGTGTTTCATATTATCATATTATATAAATAGGTTGTTAATACTGGTTGACGTTTACATTGGAGAAATGACAAGTGGAAGCACTTTTTCAAAGTATTTATTAAAAATGTTATGAAAAATAGTTTGCAACAAGAAATGTTAACTAACAAGTCTTTATTTGCACAATAAAAAAAATGCAATACAATTTTTAATGTAGAAGAAACAAATGTTTATTGTCCAAAAAAGGTAACTTGAGCTAAAACAAAAAGCAAGCAACTGATTTTTATTCCTTTAATCTAAACCATGATGTGACGCCCTTGTTTGGGCCCTTTCAAAAGGGTCCCCAGATAAATCTGAGATTTCCTGAGATGATACACAAATGTATTTTATATTTTTTGCTTTTTTATCATAAATGTTGGATACTTTCACCTTTTTGGGCCTCCCGGGCTCATGTACTCAAGTATACTTACTTACTTTTCACCGGTGGTCAGTGTCATCACTAATATCTACAGCAAGCGGGAAGCTTCCGGTTTACAATATGACGCGATTGCAAAGTCCCTGAAAGCTGCATTCTGTTGAAAATCCAGCAGGGGGCGACTCTTCTGGTTGCAAAAAGAAGTCCGGCTCCATTAGAAACAATGGGAAAATGTTTCTACTTCTCAGCTGATTTATTCCCCCAGTAAACACTTTCCTGATGAGTTTATGGTCTCAGTCGCTAGTTTCAAGTCTTCTTCAACACAGCATGATGTTCATTTAGTAAATTATGGTCCCATTTATTTTAAAATAGACCACAAAGCAGAGAATGTTTCAGGGCGGGATTATCTATCATTGACAAGTCGTTACCATGGCGACCTGTCAGTCAGGCTAGAGCCGACTGCCTCATTTAATGTGTATCTAAGTTTGAGCTGAAACAATCAGTTGATTGACAGAAAATTAATCGACAAACTGTCAATCGTTTCGAGAGACAATTTTACTGGTTCCATCTTCTCAGATGTTTTTATTGGTCTTACATGAAAAATAACTGTTATACTTTTGGGTTTGGGGGCTACTGCTGTACAATTAATCGAAATGTTGTGGATCACAATACGGCTTACTGCAATTTTCAGCAGCCCATGTTAGCAGGAGGCGCAGTTTTTGTTAAACTGTGCGTCAGAATATCATTTTAAATTGAATATCGTCGTGCCACACAGATGTCCTGGCCTACACACCATATTCTACAGTGTAAGAAGATGCAGATCATCTCAAAAATCACACCGTAATATATTTAAAAATGGGAAAAAATTATACAAAAAAATATATATTGCAAATCATATTGCAATTGTAACGTCATTCAAAATAACCAAAATTCAGAAGATGTTAACTCTGGTTTGCTAATGTTTTACAGATCAATCAAGAGAACAGCAGGTAAGCTCATCTATAAGGAAGTGGGTCGTTAGCTGCAACCCTGATCTCTCCTCTATTTATTTAAAGCCAAAAATTTAAAACTTTTAAGTTGGACCGTTTCAGTTAAAGCTAAAACATGCACTTTTTTGTCAGCTTGAGTTATTTTCCACGAGGTGTAGAACTGGTGTTGAAGCTCAGGAGCTTTACATCATCTGACAGGTGTGTCGGTGTGTCGGTGTCTCTGGAAACAAGGTCTCACGGTGAGAAAAGGGCAGCTTTCAAACGGCCGCCGGTGTCTTATTGTGCCGAGGAAATGTAAGGCCGGAGCTGCTATCCGTGTGTCGAGTTTCCCCTTTTGTTGCCGGAGGGAAAACTGTGTCTGAAAGCTGCCATTGTTGAGTGGGACCCTGTGAGGGAGAAGGGAGGGTGGTTGTATTATTGAAAGAGTGTGCGGTGGTGGTGTTGTCAGGTGGAGAGGAGACGTGGAGGCGTAAGATCTCAAAAACGTTCTCTGCTTCCCAAATGTGACGTTTTCCTGCTTTTCTTTGTCTCTTGATTGTGATTTTTTTTTTTGTGGTTTGGACTGCTGGTGAGACAAAACAAGCGATTTTTGAATACAATCACATTGGGCCCTGATGGAAATCATAGAGGACTAGAGATTTTATAGACGGATCAATCGGTTAAATGATGGGAAGCAACAGACCTTTTGTGCTCCAGGCAGCTGCAGTAAGATGAAAACGAAAGGCAACATTAACCCAGGTGTTTTTGGTTAAAAATGATTTATTGGTAACAGAGAATTTAAGGAGAATCAACAAAATTAGGCCCAAAAACCACAAATGGAAATAAGGCCTGTCGGGGCTGCTTAAAACAAATATGATGAAATACTGAAAGAGATTTAAAAAATCAGAGCTTAACTACACAGCAAGCATAGAAACAAAACCTCACCAGCAACATTCCCTCTACTTCAGCACACAGTATGTGACATGCAGATAATCAAGTGTAACTAGAGACACGGTGTCGAGCTTGTCGAGTCACAGCCGCGCCGAGTGACAGAAATATTGTCCCAGAGCCCAAAATGACATTTTGTCCAACCAAGAGCACACAGCTCAATATTATTACAAATAAATTTAAATTAATTAAAAGGAAAAGCAGCAAATCTACACATGTGAACCATGAAGTGTTTCATTAAAACCTTACATTTTAAAGTGACTGAATCTGTCAGCCAATCAAAATCTTCCTCTGACTTATAGTGGAGTAAAAGTGGAAAGTGGCATCAAAAAAGAAAAATACTCGAGTAAATGTGCTTAGTTACTGCCCACCACTGTCCATACTTAAACGCACAGAATGGTGTCGTCTCATCATCAACACTCCGCAAGAAAGCAATTTATTTTTCCCCCAAAATGTCAAACGTGTTCCTTTTTTTTTAAGAGAGAAAAGGCTGTTTGTCTGACAAACGCCAGCGGCCGGCGTGAGGAACATGTTGGCCAATGTTAGAGTTTAAATGATAAACACGAGGACAGATAAACCCGTTCTTTGTTCGTCCTAATATGAGATTTAAATTTCAGGCTACAAATAGATTCTGATGAAAAGAACAGCGAGGGAAGAGCGGCAAACAAAAGAGTTTATTGTTGTTGTTGTTGTTTGTTGCCCCCCCCCTCACCCCCCTGCACATTTCTGCATGACTCAAAGAGTGTGTAAGCGGCGTGGACGAGATGTGCGACTGACGCTGAACACAAACACTGAATGGAAGACCCTGTCAGTGCTGCGTCTGCCATGCCAACAACGTTATTGAACTATAACACATACAATCAGGGTAGGATTTGTTTTGGGGGGTCCGGGGATTTCTGGTCTATATATCCTCGCCTCTACTGAATCATTTTTATGAGTGACAAAATGCCTCCCCTACACTGTGTTGTCCCACTGGAGCGCTGCGCACCCAAAATGCAGGGCTACCTGCAGTGTCTCTTACCCATCAGGCACCTCGGCCCTGGAATCAGATCCCTGTTTGGGTTCGGGAAACAACCAACATTTCCATTTTTAAGAGTTGGCTAAAAACTCTTTTTGGTAAAGCTTTTAATTAGGGATGTTTTTTTCATTATTTTGGGAGAAGGCTCGTATTTTATGAATTTTTATTAGTGCTGGGCAACGATTAAAATTAAAAGTAGTGTATTGCACACTTTTAATTTAAATGTACTGCTACATACACAAAAGACATGTGGTTTGCAAACACTTAAAAAAATATTTCTTGTAAATCTCAACTTAAATATTAATGTAATCAAATCAAATAGAAAACCAAAGCTTTTTGCCCCTGCCAGCTTTTATCTAGCTTGTTAGAACAAGTTAGAGTCCAGAATTCAGTTTTCTTGGGATTTTTTCTGAGCAGGTATCAGCAGAAACAGTCTGTGTTCAGTGAGGTGAAGCGCTTGCCTCGCGCGCGCGCCCGCCTGCTGCCAAAGTTGAATTGTCTTGAACTTCTTGTTCGCGGCGCGCAGCACAGATCATCGGAAGAGAGACTGATCCTCGCTGTTTGTGAGTTTCCAGAATCTAAATAAGTATCAGGACATCAGCAGGAGGGAATTCACACGGCAGAGCGTCCCCGCAAAACTAAATGCAGGCCTGTCAAGTAAAGTTAGCCTGTGCGTATCTTGATATGTGTCTCTGTTTTCTGTAAAGTGAACTGGCACCAAACAGCTGGTGATTTTACATTTTAAATGAACTTGACTTGACCTCCGATAAAGTGCAGCTCAGCACCAAGAACAGAGCAAGGTCACGCTTCAGTT
Source organism: Lepomis macrochirus (assembly GCA_024633595.2). Classification (NCBI taxonomy): domain Eukaryota; kingdom Metazoa; phylum Chordata; class Actinopteri; order Centrarchiformes; family Centrarchidae; genus Lepomis; species Lepomis macrochirus. Next base: position 36,691,508 of record JALXJV020000006.1, read on the forward strand.
TTTAGATGTTTATTTCAAAACTCTACCGGTTACCTCTCAGCCACAAACTGTCTGCGACTTCGCAGCATGAGAGCGGGTTCGCTCGTGATACGAGGTCTCCGTCACACCCCTGTGGTCGCCCTTAATAGCATTTGCTCACCCCAGTACCTCAGAACCCAAAGTGACGACGCAGAAGGCTTGTTCTGTCTGACTAAAACACAAAGATATTTTATTTCCTGTCATAAATAACAAAGAACGTCAGCAAACCTTCACATTTCCAAACCTGGAACCAGCAGCCGTTTATTGGATATTTGCCAATTAATTGATCAACAGTTGCACTTCTTGTTTTCACACCTTTTAAACTGCTGCCAAAAAGAGTTCAAGGGATTTTCAGGTGGCTGAAAAGAAATCAGAGCGTTAACGTGGAGCAGCGGAGAACAAACGAAAGGAAAAAGTTGTTTACTGTGACGGATTATTTCACTCCGTGGACGCTTGTTGTCGTCATAAAATAATGAACAGCAGCACGCGGCGTCTTGTGAAACGATACCTGCAGCTCTGCTGACTGTGTGCTGAGGTATACCAGAGGAATTAAAAACAAAGGTGTTTTAGACACACCTCATCTAGCTGACACAGAGTAGACCCGAGGGCCGGCTCGGCTGCATTTTCTCAAGTGCGTGTACAAACCACAAACCTGCTGAAACACACAATGGAGCCACTCTTATGAACCGTAAGGCAATGAAACAGTTCCTCACAGGATTTTCTGTCCAACATATGTCTCTCATTTAAGCCCATGAACCAAAACACCACTTTTTTTTAAAACGAAGCAGAAATAGGAGATTAAAATAGACACTGGTGGATCTACTAGATGCCAGGATGGTGACTAATTTGAACACTTGGAGGGAGCGCAAATGGAAAGTAATAAGATACTTCCACCAAAAATGGCCGAGTGAGCTGCAAGTCGGTGATCCGGCTCGTGCTTTCTTGGTTTAACTTATATTTGATTTCTTTATAACTGTAAATGTGGATAAAAGAAAACTGATTTTGATCTGCAGATATAAAAATAAATGTAAGACCCACTTTAACTCTTTAAATACAAAGTTTCTAGTGCTGCTCAGAAAAACAGAAACCGCCTGTTTATAGTTTACTATCTTTATTGAGTGTTGAGTCATTCATGCTGAGCTGTGTGTTTCTGTGCCTGGTACAACCAGAGGCTCGAGGAGGAGGAATATTTAAAATAAAGGAGGAACGACCAGAGGAGAGGCTTTATTACAAAGCAGAAACTCAGAGGCAGCAACATGATAGGGAGGATTATTAGTGCAGCTTTAGCTTGTTTAGTTTTGGTTGTTGACGCTCTCTATGGAAGGAAACTCCCACCTGAATTTCAACAATAGCACTCAACATTTACCTTAAATCCTCTGTTTTAAGCTTTGCCTTTCATTAAAGAAAGAAGTGTTTAAGTGTCATATTCTCCACCAGGGTTACAACAAGTTCAACTAAATCCCCCCAAACTATCCACAAACGAATGTTTTTGTTTATGGAAAGTTGTCAGCTAGCTTAACTGCTCGAGTATGAATTCTGAAGAAGAAAGATTCTGATTCTGAAGTTACTCTTCTGCTAACTGCGGAGACGCGTCCTTTTATAACAGGTGTACTTATTTTGATGTGGTACAGAAGAGGTATTGTTTGTATGTGCTGTGTTTCTCCAATAATAACTCGACTTACATGCTTTTAAGTTAATAGTCAAACGGAACTGATGCCAAATTAACCTACTTTCTCTTTTGTTTGACTGTGAGCAACAGATAAGAAAATGCACAGTAGCAATGTGTTGAACAGGGTGTAAGTAGGTCACTCAACTTTACTATCAATTAAACTGCAGCTCTGCAAATAAAGATTGTTTTCTCCTTCTACGTGCACCTTTTTTAGAAGCTGGAGTTCTGCTAGAAATCCAGACTAAAGGCTTGTGCAGACTTTCCTCGTTCAGACTGCAGAACTTGCCGTCTTGCGACGGGAGTCTTGAAGTCTTTGTGGCGTTCACACTGCGTGACTGATCGGTGACAGAAGGTCACACACTACAGGAGCTGACAGCTCTGTCACCCGACTGCTCGTCTCCAAACCACGTTTTGTGAAGGAAACACACGTGAAATGTGAAACGGGAAATTAGCCAACCCTACACACAAAACAGCTGTTGTTTATTATAAAGACAGAAATTATAAAGACAAAGAATCTGGGTGAAAGGATGGATCAGCACAGGCAGGTAGCAGGGATTGTCTGAGCTACAGAGAGCTGGAGGGGAGTGAAACGTGTTTCGCGGGGAAAAAGTAGCTGCCTGCTCTCATTGGCTGGATGTGGATGTCAAGTCGGCCGACTCCTCCAGATAGTTGGCGTGCCGGATATCTGGCAGATGTCGGCGATGTGTGCATTGAGTAGTTTGCACATAACGACTGGCGGCCGCCAATCGATCGCTGATTTACTCCTGGTAAATCGATGCTCGCCGAGCGGCAAATCGGGCTAAAAATCGTGTAGTGTGAACTAGGCTTTAAATGTTTTAAACTGTAATGAGTCCAGGGAACAGTTTGAATAACTCCGAAGGGCACTGTTTTAGTTTTTTGTAGGTGATCTCTAAACTGCTCGTCTCTGTCTCGGGTCAGTCCTGCCTCGAACTTCCCCTTACTAGTCATGAAAGTGGGAATGTAGTTGAGACACCACAGCAATGGAATTTCCCAGATTTACTCAAATCACAATAAGACAATCTGAAAGTAAACATAAATAGGTTTTTTTTAAATACATTTTTTTTAATGTTTTTTATTTTTGGTTTTATTGTGATAATATACCAAATGGCCAGACCTTTACAGAAAGGTTTATATTACATATTTATTGTATTTTTTCATGGATTTATTCAAAACATATCACTTATATATCACTTACCTATTTTCCCCACATATGTATAGATATATTGCCACATATGGCGGCTGTGGCTCAGGAGGTAGAGCGGGTTGGCTGTTAATCGGAAGGTCGGCGGTTCAATCCCCGGCTCTCCCAGGCTGCGCGTCGAAGTGTCCTTGTTCTGAAGACATTGTTTGTTCCTCTGGTGGCTGGTCCACCAGTGTGTGAATGTGTGTGAATGTTAGTTTCTGTTTGAGCACTTATGAGCTCAGTGAGTGAATGTGTGTGAAAGGTGAATGCAGAAGTAGTGTAAAAGCGCTTTGAGTGGTCGAAAAGACTAGAAAGGCGCTATACAAATATGGAGCATTCACAAAAAATGAGATATTTTTAAAAAAAACCCTCAGTAAATGTCTTTCTATAAGACCTCAAACAGTGTGGACAATACTGATGAAGGGTGAGGAAAATGATTTGGAGTACAGGAAACATGTCATTTTGAGAAAACAGCTGCTAAATGTTAGGTAACGTAATAACATTACTGTTTGTCACATGAACGAATCTCTAATAGATATTAATATGATAAAAGAACTAGCTAACATTGTGCTCCAGAAAACAAACTTTCAAACAGTATATGATTCAACGTGGACAGTTTTAAAAAGACAAGTCTAACTTTTACATGCAAAATGCTAACAAAGATGAAATTTATGCGCTCTGCAGTTAACGTACTCTGGATAAAATAGAAAAATAAAAATGTTTATATGTATTATTCGTGATTGTTTTGTACATTTGATGAAAGTATGGTAATTATAGTCACATCATACTAAATTTAATCACATGAGGGCAACTCTTTGGCATCGCTTAGGCTTCAAATGTCTCGTTTCTGGATAAAGTAGAGTTGATTTATGATTCATGACATCCCAGTTTGCACTTGTCGGTCAGATCACAACATTGTTTTCCTTCAGCTTTGTGCAAATCAGGGTCATCTCCAATCCAGAGGGTGATGCTGATGTAGCTTTAGCAGTTTAGCGAGCCAACAACTCTCCGTAAACACACAAACGCATGGATGCCACGCACTGATGCTATCGTCTGAAGCTGTGTGTTTGACGCTGTCTTGTTTTCGGAAAAGTGACCTTTCCTCTGCTCAGCCTCGCAGCACCAACAGCATCATCGGACGCCATTGTTTGTTCCACAGTCTTGTTCCAAAATGTAAACTTCTCACACGCTCGTCTTGCTGTCGGGATGCTGGGTGGTTATCGTGCGGTCCTCTATCACGACAGACGCCTGTCGACTGTTATTGGGCTGATATCCCGTAGTCAGAGATTGGTTCTGAGACAAGTGAAGTGCCTGAGGGTAAATGTGGTCTTTGGCTTTGGGAGACTCTTGTGTTGATGTATTTTCTGGTCGTTGTGAGCAGACTGAGCGTGTCAGGCAGCTGTTTCTGTGTGTGTGGGGGGGGGGGGGATGGTTTTACTTATGTTGTGGTGACGTAAATCTGTTTACACAGTCACATTGTAGTGACCCGGCTTCCTAATGGGGACAAAATGCAGGTCCCCGTTATGTAAATCATTAAATTGTAGGGTGACAAATTGGTTTACGGTTAGGTCAGTGTGAGGGTAACTCTCCAGGGAATGAACATAAGTCGATGTAATGTCCCAGAAAGTGATAGTTACACGACTGTGTTGGTCTGTGCGTGTTGGGCGGGTGACAGCTGCATCACTTCAACACACAGCGGTCAATAGTGAGCTCTGTCTGGTAACTAGGACTGGTTCCCTCTGACCCGACAGGTCAGAGTGGACAGACAGCCCAGTTTCAGCGTCTGTGTGAACTGGGTCAAAACTTCTGATGGCACAGATTCGACCTGCAGTGCTTCTGTTTGTGTCCAGTATAATTTTAATTACATTTAAAGGCTTAGGGGGCTGAGACCAAGTCGAGACCAGTTCCACATTACATGACACGCAATAAAATGTGGAACGAGATCAGAGGTACTTCTCAGATTGATCTGAAAGATCCGCATTCCCATTAAAACACCCACATACAAACACTAAGAGCCGAAATCAACGTAAGCATCTTTATTCAACTTTTCCATGCTGACCGTCACAGGGAGGGGGGGGGGCAGTCGTTAATGGTAACCACATTTTTAATTAGGGTTATTGGTTGAATGTGAAGCAATAAGTTTTCCATCCAATCAAAGTTAGGATGTTAACAAATAAATCAGACAATGCAAAAGCCATTTATTGATGTTCCCAAAGTTATGGTCTTGAATTAAAATCCTGAGTCCTCAATGTCCGAGACAGAGACAAGACCGAGTACAAATGCTGTCGAGTCCGAGACGAGACCAAGGCCATCAAAAAAGACCGGTCTTAAGACCACTTAAGTACTACAACACTAAAGATAGGCATCATTATTTAGTAACGTCACTATCATGAGAAAAATGTAGATATGAACATCAGATGTGATTAATAAAAAACAAACTGCTTGACCTCTAAAAATAGTTTTGTTGTGATCGAGTGTAATAACAAACTTGACAGAGCCATCAAGTTCCTTAAAGGAACTTCAGCACAGAGAAAGAAAGAGAAACAATTTGGCAGGTCTGGAAACAGAAGCAGGGACCAGCGGTCCAGAGGTTGATTTTTAAAGAGGTGGTATAATGCTCATTTTCAGATTCAAAATCCTATTTAGGGGTTGTAACAGAACAGGTTCACATGGTTTAATTTAAAAAAAACAAACATATTTTTTGTCAGACTGCACATTGCTGCAGCTCCTCTTTTCACCCTGTGTTAAACGCTTCGTTTTAGCTTTGGAGTGATACCTCTTGCCTCTAAATGATCTTTGTTGGGAGTTGCGCATGCGCAGTTCCTTGTTAAGGATTACTAGCCAATCAGGAGCAGAGAAGGGCGGGTCAGCTGTACAGGCAGAACCAGCTTGGCAGCATAGACCGGAGCAAGAGTTTCAGAGCGGTGAGTTATTAATCTGTGACAAATCTTTCATCCATGAAGTTTTAACCGAGCTCTGTCTCTACATCACAGTAACAACTTTATGTCCACTGACTGCCTGGAGGGTAGCTAGTGTTTGGAAGGGAGAGGAGAGCTGTGTGCTGCAGCTCAGCTGTTTTTCCACCACTGTTTTTTAGGGCGTGTTGGAGTTGCCGCTTGGCAAGCGTTATATGACGCTCATTTCACTTTCAGGCAGTTCACAGCAGAGTTTTCTGTGGGAGATGGGAACTCTTTGAAAAAAACTTTAAAACAATGACTCCGGACCCAGTATTTAGCTTAACCAGAGATGTTTTACATTAAAGACACACCACTTTAAGAATCCTCAATACAACTCTATGGGGAAAGCCCTTAACGCCAAAGGTGGCGGTTATCCCGCCCCCTCCTGCTAGAATCGTCTTTGAACACCTGAGGCTGGAAACATTTTTCAGCCAATCGTGTGGTTACCGTAACGTAAGGCTCTATTACGCATGTGTCACTAAAGCCAGTGGGGGGAAACGCTTGATGATAAATCAACTTTTTTAAAGTTGTTTATCAGATTTTACTGCTGATTCTGAACATGTAGGTTTTACGTCCCAGTGACCTGTGAAAGCACAGTTATGACTCTTTCCACGTTCATTTAGATATCGGCCTGATCTTGTTATGTACTATCTCAGTCTGACGTGAGTCAACGGTGGGGAAAGAGACGAGCAGTAGTAGCAAACACCAGAAATGTTTCCTTCTAACTGCTCCTGACTGTGTAGAAAGGAACACTTAGGACAGCATGTTTTCTATTTGTGTCCTTTCACTTGAAGGCAGCTGTTATGAATAGCATCTTCCCCTATGGTTTTATTTAATAGCTTGCAACAACTTTAGGCCAGTAAATGAAATGAAACTTCATTCCTGAAGCGGACATGTTTCTGTTCATTCAGCAGCTGCAGCACAAAGTGGCTCCGTGGCACTTCTAAATATAACAAAGCCTTTGTTTCAAGACCTTTTTTTATTTATTCTTTTCCAACCAGACTCATGTAATGCCTTTGGTATGTTTACAACCTCCAGTCCAGATTTAGACCTTTGGGGAAGACTTAAAGAAATTTTAAGGATAAGGCTGGTCATATTTTAACAGGTAGCTTTGTGTGTGTATATCTATTCCTCTTTGGTCCCTTTCACTCCCCCATTAATTTTTATGTAACTCACATTAACTCACATTTTTCTCACATTAAATTATATTAAGTCGTAAAGTTATGCATAACTAAGGGCTTAGCCACTCCTCCCACACTCTAACTGATCGTAGGTCCTAAGTTACTTAGCTTGCAAGCTAACCGCTAACATGCTAGTAAGCCTGGCTCGAGCTTCTCAAACAGCTCTCAAGCGTCTCTCTGTTTTTCTATATTGTGTTGGTACCGACCCTGACATTTTGTTCACCATTGTACAATGTTTTGTTAAATGAAAAGTTACTGAAGCAAGAACATAAAGCGCTCCAAGCTAACTGTCAGTTAAGCTCATAAAGACCGTTAGCTTAGCTCTGTTGCTAATTGGACATTAAGTTCACACAGTTTAAGATGTCTGTGTACCAATCTGTCGCATTAGAGTGTGCGAACCATTCCCATGTTGATGATGAGCTGTTTTTAGTCTGACAGAGGAGGTGAAATAAAAGTTGATGGTGACATGCAGCTAACATGCTACTATAGCTTCCTCCATTTTGGACTCATTTGGCTAAATGTTTTGAATTTGCTCAAATCATTTTCCCACAGATCTTCTTCTCCACACATTCTGGCAATTACATTGACATTAATTGATTTTGCCACTATATTTTGCAGTTTTAAATGCTAATATGATCGTGAGTGTAAAGAATCAATCATACATTCACCATCTTGTGGCTGTAAACACTCACTAATTGAACTGCAGCTTAGTCTCCGTTTGCTAAAGACTACCCGTGAGCAGCTGTTTTAGGAAAATACTAAGAATGAAAATTAAATCATGTATTTTAGGGCAATTAACGGTTATTTTCAGTATCGATTCATCTCTCGATTTTTAATCTATTAGTTGTTAGATCAAGAAAATTATTAAAAATGTCGATCAGTGTTTTAAGGTGACATCCGAATCCTTTTGTCCCCAACCCAAATGTATTCTGTTTACTGTCAGCGGAGCAAATAAACCAGAAAAGTAGGCGGCAATGAATTTAATAGTTGACATCTTATCAGTTAATCGACTAATTGTTGCAGCTCTAATGTATTAAAGATTTTTCACAAAGAAACAATGGGTTTAGTGCAAACAGGGCAGAGAGGTCAGAAAGTATTCATTGTTGAAATAACAAAATGTTGGCTTTGGTCTTTTAGGGGGATTTGTTGACAATGTAAATATAACACAAAAATATTGCTAGCTTTATCTCAACTGTCCATAAAAATCACAAACTCTTTGCCTTGACCTTTTCAGTCTTGCATCTTTTTTTTTGATTTAATGATTTTCTTACAGTGAAATCTTATAAAGAATTTAGGCTTAAAAACAGACCTGTAAAGATGCAGTGTAATTTTTGTAACGCAGACTCGTGCTGTGCAGTATCAGAGGCTGACATGGTCTCTGTTAAGGTTTCAGCCGGTTCTGTTTATAGTCTGTAATACCTTCCATCTGGCTTTGCAGCGACCGTTTGCCAAAATGTCTTTTCCCCATTGCATATTCTCTTCCCTCTGTCCTCCCTGCAGGTGCCCCCCTATCTAAACTGGCACAGGCGGTGTTGTAACAGTAACCTATTTACCGTGATGGGAATATGGGTCGGGTACAGGGGCACTGTGCTCACGCTACAGGGCTTCACTGCCAGGAGGAAATATCGAGTCAGGCCTCCATATTTCACCCAGATTTTCATAGATTTATTGGACAGTAAGAGGCCATTACAGTAGGGAGGGGAAGGGATGCTGCAGGGAGGTGGAGAGATGCAGGAGAGAGATGCTGCGTTCACGTCTGGCTGGATTTACTGTAAATATGAACCACCGCACAGACGGAGAAAGGTTGTCAACATTTTCCTAGCGGTGAAAGCGAGTTGGATGGATTGGGATTTGGGACTAGTTACACACACAACTTCAAATACAATTTGTGGGGTTTATTTTATTGTCTTCCCACCTTTAGGGCTGGTAATTTTATGGAAAATAAAATTAAGAGTTACTGTTCCACTGAATAAACTTGTGTTGAATGTACAAAACAAAAAAAATAAAAACAAACTGCTCACAGTGGGATATTGAACCCAGGTCTCTCACACCAAAGGCACAGTCTTATCCATTGCGCCATCGCCACCCATCCTAACATCCTAACTTTGATTGGATGGAAAACTTATTGCTTTAAATGAAACCAATAACCCTAATTAAAAATGTGGTGTTCCCGTTAACATCCATCCCCCCTTCCCCTGATGGTTAACATGGAAAAGGAGTGTTGAATAAAGATGCTTGTTGATTTCAGCTCTAAGAGCTTGTATGTGGGAGTTTTAATGGGAATGTGGATCTTTCAGATCAATTTCACCTATGATCCCGTTCCACATTTTATTGTGCGTCATGTAATGTGGGGAGTTGGACTTGGTCTCGACTTCGTCTCGCCCTCCATCCACCTAAAACTCTTGGTCTTGGCTTTGTTAAAACTCTGGTCTTGGTTTTGACTTGGTCTTGGTTTGGGTGGTCTTGACTACAACACTATTGTGTTCTTCCTGTGTTTTCTCGACGCCCCTTGACCTCTCGGTAAGCACGAGACCCCTGCTGTCTAAAGTCAACACCTGCAGCATTCTCACTACGGCAGAAAATTGTATTTATGGAGGTTTTAAACTCTATTTAAACTTCTGATAGTGGAGTAAACGGTGAACTATCTCCCTCTGAAATATAGTGGAGTATTGTTAGTATAGAGTAGCATACAATGGAAATATTCAGTAAATTACAAGTACATTAGCCACCAGGTTACAGCGATCTTTAGGTAAGAATGGGGAGTTATGTCTCAAATATGTCGCTTCTAATATGTTAATGTTAAAAAAAACTTTGCGTGGAGGAGAAATTAATCTTCACAGGGTAAAATAACTTAAATAAATGTGCAATTTGGTGCCCTGATTGTAAAGATCAGATCTTACTCTTATTAGGGTAAAATTGATATCTTGGTTTCCTATGAATCTGGATCTGAGAGACAGACTCTGTCAGTCAGAGAGGTCACAGAGTGTCTGGCCTCTCCTCCCTCTGCGCTCTGAGATTGAGGTTGTGATTTGTACTGGTTTTGTGGGTGTAATCCTGGAGATTTGAGCCCCCCACACCCCTCGCCCCAGTCCGGATCATGATCAGGCCAGCTTAGCCTCTGAGGTCTGTGGTCCTTACAGCATCTGTCACCACTTGTTCACATCACTCTTATCCCCAAAGCAGGTCTGGAAACACGATCCTGCTCTGCTCTCGCACAGAACACCTGTTTATTTTAAATGTGAATCGTGACTGTGGTGTCTCCTGTTTACATGTTTACAGATCCAGCATCATGGGGAAAGGCTGCATGACAGTAACCAAGTACTTCCTGTTTCTCTTCAACCTCATCTTCTTTGTGAGTATTTCACCTCCACTAATGATTTAATGATAATGTGCCATTGAGGAACACAATTTAAGAGCCGTTCTCAGTGCACCTCAATGCCTTTAAAGGTCCAGTGTGTAATATTTAGGAGGATCTATTGACAGAAATGCAATATAATGTACATAACTATGTTTTCAGTAGTATATAATGAACCGTTTTGCTTTTATTACCTTAGAATGAGCCATTTCTATCTACATACACCGCTGGTCCTCTTACATCAGTGGTCGGCAACAGGCGGCCCGCCAGCAATAATATCTGGCCCTCAGCCAGATTGTTTTGATAGTAGAAAAATAATAAATAAATAAACTGCTAGCAGCTGGTGATGAAACAGATCTCAGTCATGACAGCAACAGATACTCACATATTCACTTCCTCTTAATCGATTGTGCCTCTAAAATAATAGCGAGAGCGTCTTTTGCATCAATGCTTTATGCAGAGTTTATTGAGAGCTTTTACTTTTTGAGAGACATTCAAAAGAGTCTCCAGCTTGCTTGACACACCTCTGAAAAATCAGTAAACATGCGATTGGGATTCCCCTGAATTTCCTCAGGGATATGAAAATAAGCTGACCGAGCTAAAACGCACACGAGAGTGCGAAGATTCAATTTTTATTACAATTTTTTATTACAATTTTTATTTCAACCAGCATGGTTTACTTATTTACAAATGAGGCTGTCGGATAACATATCAATCACGAATCATTCATTTGACCTGATCTCGTAAAATTAACTAAACAATTGAATTGGTGAAAACATAACTGATGTTTGTGTTTATGTCCAAAGAAAAGTTTACTATTTGGTTCTTCAACTTTCAATCAGGAGCAACATTTTTGGCCATGTCGCCCAGCCCTAGACTTGTTAGATTATTTTCTTTGCGTGTCAGCTGCAGTAAATATCAGGAAGTGTTTTTAGAAATTGGCTAATTTCCGTTTGTCTGTTGTGTAAAGTATCTGTGTGGTAAATAGCCCTTAGAGCTGATGGATGAAAACATAGAACTGGGCAAAAGATATGTAAAAAGTAATTCATAATTCATTCAGAGCTTTCAAGAAGAGGAAATATAACTGAATATTGTAAATCAGATTGTGTTTCGACTGTGTAAAAGAATCTAAAGTTGCTGTAAAGACTGCAGCTTTGTTGACAGCTTGATGTTGATCCTATCATTCGTGTTGTCATCGTGAGACTTAATTACAGTGCAGATAAAGCGTTTGTGGCTTAGTTACCAGGGTGATACTCACGTTCTCGTTTCCTTTTTCTCTCCCTCGTTTCTTCCTTTAAATCTGTGAGCTGAGCTTAAAAGCTTGTGTTTGATTTCCTCCATATATGAGACGCTTTAGTCGTAGGTGTGGGCGATTATGGCTCCATCATATGTAATTTATATCACATATAATGGTATAAATCACGATAATTGTTTGTACAGTACTGAATCACGTTTGATTATTTTCTTCTTTCATTTGAAACTTCCATATAAACAAACAACTCCTGCTCTGTATTTATATTCATATGTAATTTTCAGGCCTCTGTACTTAAATGATTTTATCTCAAGAGACCTAAAACTTTTGAATCTTTGCTTCCAGTTTTGAAAACTTGAGACTTTCAACAAAAGACTTAAAATGTCTTCGAGTTCTGTCGTCAAAACAAAAAGTTTACGCCAGCAAGATTAAGTGTTAAGACGTTAAACGGAGACTAAAGAGACACAGAAAGTTCAGCTCTCACTACTTTTGTAACGTCTAACTGAATCTCTGTGGTTTGGAGTTTAGTTTCACTCCTACTTTCATGTTAATGCTCTCAGATATCAGCCTGATTCCACTGTTTGCTGCTGGCTTGCAGTTTTATCTGAGCTTTTTAAATGACTGCTGAGGCAGCCTGAACGTTTCCTGCAGCTGCAGCTGCTTCACATAAAAAGTATTTTAACCAACAAACCAAATGGGAGGATTTTATAGTGAAACAGCTATTGGCTAGATTTATATTTCTGCACATTGTTTAGTCGATATTTAGCATCCTCTTTATTTTAAACACTGAATTGCTCTTCATTAAGAACATATATAATACAGATGTTAATTGTATTCTTGACTTTTATGGTACTCCATTGTCCCTTTATTGTGAAGCCAAATCTTACTTAAGTCAGATAATAATAAATCTAAATCAGATTCTGAGTTTATTGGAAATGTATTTGAGTTAGTGGACCTGTCATATTTAATAAAACCATATCTACACAACCCTATATGGACATATTCGGCGCTATTTGCTCAAAAATCACTTTTAAATATTGCAGCACAAGCAAAAACAGATGAGATGTTAGATAAAGAGAGAAACCAGAACACCTCCGCGTTTATCCCGTATCAGCAAAAGTATGAAAGGATGATTTAAAAGAAGCACAAACTGAAATGCACCAGAATCACAGAGGCGATGGCGGCCGCCACAGTCTAATTTGTTCTGACATAGTTTATATAGTATACAACAGTATGGAAATAATATTAATTGGAAGGTATACAACATGTTATGTTTATATTATGACGCTGTGTAAATTGTGTGAAGGTAAGGAAGTGGGCCAGATTTAAGATTTAAAACTGACACCTTTCTTGCACCCACAGTAGTTGTTTTATGTTAGCTTCCACCAGGTTCAGGGGTGCTGTGCGCTTTGTGTTTTGGTTTTTGCAAATGCTTTAGCTAGAGAGCTTTTTGGTTCACCCTTTTATTTTTCCTTAGTGAGGGTAGTAACCCTCCTTTTGAGGACGCTCTTTTGTTATAATTGTTTGATTTCCACAGCACCCATTGGCCCATTTTCTGTTTGTGAGCTCTATGTACTTTATTTTAAATAAACATCCTTTCAAATACCAAGAACACCTGGTTTATGGTTATGTCCTGACACCCCTAGACACCTCGGGACGTAACATATTATCGTCATTTATATTTATACTATGTGTTTATTATCAAATTGGTTACTAGATCTTAATTTTGCTCTCAACGCTCATCAGATTAATGCATTTTTACTTAAAATGTACAAAATTTTCTTTCCGGGGGCATGTCCCCAGATCCCCCGAGAGGGTCCGAGCTCCACCCACCACAGTGTCTCAAACTCCAGTGGGAAACAATACCAGTATAACCAGTCTGAAACCAAACTGTGAGCTGAAAGTATTGTTGCATCACATACAGAGTTTCTCTGTTACGGTGTGTTGAAACGTGCTCTCATTCGCACATATTACAGCCTGTTTTAATTGCTAACCTGTGCGTGTGTTTGTCCTGCAGCTGTGTGGGGCCGTCATCATGGGCTTTGGGCTGTGGCTCCTCCTCGACAATCAGAGCTTCATCGGCCTCCTGAGTAAGTACCCGTATCAGATTTAACGCGATTTCCCTTCCAGAGAAACGGAGGAACGAACAGACTGGATCGCTCTGCGTTCCTGATGCTCGCTGATAGTTGGCGTGCAGCGTGATTCCTTGTTTGTTTGTTTACTTCCTATGACCCGATTCTTTTTATTTGTTTGTTTTGGGTTGTAATTGTCGCTCCAGTGAAGTCGGGTTTTCTGTGTTTGGACAGAAAGACTGGATAAAACCCTCAGTGTGATGATTTCTGAAGCACAAACAAAGCAAAACGCCAATATGTTTGGGTTTTTTTCTCCAGTGGACCTTTTACACTAATCCACTTGCAGAGCGCATGTAGGCCAATAGAAATGGAGGCGTGATGAACAGGCCGAAAACAGGACAAGTTGTGGCTGCAGGCTGCCTGAGTGTGTATTTTTAATATGTGTCTTTAGATCTGTTTGAGTTTGAGAAGAAAGAAGAAAACTGATGAACTATAAATTAATCTGGGTTATAGGTGAAAGTAGAACAGACGCCTTCATGGTCCTGACTCAGTAAACCTGCGTATGACGCTGTAATGTTTGCAGTAGGGATCCACCGATATTTTTTTTTTCCGGCCGATACAGATTATTAGTAACCAATTAGACCGATGACCGATATGTAGAACCGATATACATTCGCTGTAAAATTTTTAATCTTGGTGTCAAAATTTAGAATAACACAAACTCCAACAGAAAACTTTGTTGAAAATAACAAGATTGAAGTTAATTGTGTTTAATCTTTATAAAAAGTAAATTAAATGAAATAGAGATCCCTCCCAGAGATGGACTTGTTAACTATGAGTGATAAATTATCATAAAACTATAAAATATATTATAAAATTTGTCTTTACCTGCTTCCATTTATATTGTATTTATTTTATATTATTAGGATTTTATTGATACATTTATTGCAATCTGTTTTTAAAACGACTGATGCAGATTATTGGAAAAATGCTGAATATCTGTGCCGATAATCGGCCAGATCGATTATTGGTCGACCCTTAGTTTGAGGGGATTTCACTTTTTTGGGAATCCCGTGGGTCACAGGAAGGGACGGGCCAGGAACCATGGGTTTGTTTTTTAATATAGAAACATACATTTCTAATACACTATTTTCTAATGGAGTCATGATAGTCGGGGATGTCATGATACCAGAAATGTAGTACGTTAAAAAACAAAGTAATAATAAATCCCATATACCTCAACGTACACTCAGTAAATTATCATGTGTAGCTTAATAACAGAAGGTGCACAAACACTGCTTATAGCACGTTAAAGTAATTTAAATTTACTGACATGGTGACTATTTTACAATGTACATCACCAACATGGCCGCCGCCGCCGTCCTTCCTTTAGAACGAGAGTTAAAGTGTTAAAAGTGGTGAAAAGTCTGGCTTGTTGCTCGACTTGCAAAGGTTTATTTTCAATATGTGTACATCACGGCACAATTCAGGCGGGATAAAAAAACTTCTGTTGTCTCTCGACGTTGATTTCTGTACATATTTCCCCGAAATAAGTTCCCATTGAAGGGGAGGGGCTTAGGCGCCCTGTACCTGCTTGGTTTAACTAGCTGCTCCACATCAGCACATCCAGACTGCGGAGGTCAGACAGAAGCGTTAACGTCCATGTTTCCCAAAACTTGTGTCATAATTAATTTCTGACTTGAGGCTGAATAATTCACACAAATGACCTTCATCTCATAAATCATCAATTTCTCTACAGGCTGCCAGTTTTTAATTTAATGATCCCATCTGTATTAACCGGTTAACTGGCTTTGAGCTGCATGCAGACATTCCTTCATCCAGTCTGTCGGTCACTGTGACCCCGACGGAGGCCATGAACGACGCTCTGTTGAGTCTGTGTGTGGTCACTGGTGTGTTTTCCACCATGTGAGACTGGTTCAGTTAAACACAAGTGTCCAGCAGATTTCCTAACTGTTTAAAAAAGAAATTCCTTTAAGCCACAAACAAATGTCTTTCTCTCTGTTTTCCCTCCTCCGTATTTCTTTCTCATCATCATGGCTTCTTTTACTGCGCACTCTTGTCAGGTTTTAAATAAGTAGTTCACTTAATAGTGCACTTAATTATTGAGTCTGTGTAACTCTAAAGCTAAAACCAAAAAATGTTCAAAATGTTTGGCAATTCAGTTTCTGTCAATCAATTAATCGATTACTCACTTCAGCTTTACTTGTTTATACTGTTGGGTTGTTTAATTTATAACAAAACATCATATTTTATAAACTCTTCAGATGTTTTGTGTGTAAAAGTCTTAATTTCTAAAGTTGGCTGCACTCTAAAGGATAATTGGGCTGATTTTGGGTCTGACGCCATCCTGACAATCGTTTCTCGATCTGAGGCTGCTGTGAACCGATTATTATCCTGTATTATCCAAATTATCCTGTAGTTTGAGACGTTTACAGACAGAATCTGAAACTCACTAAATGGACACATGTAATTTACTTTACCTCTCGGACCCACCCACCATAGTCCTGTGAGAAACACTGAGTAAGAAGCACATTTTGACTATTTAATTTATACAGTGGTAAAAAAATAAATTAAAAAATGTTTTTTTATTATTGTATTTGGTTTCAGCTTCGACCAAGAATTTTCCTTTCTGTGTATCCCTGGTAAAAACCAGTAAGAGAAAGCGGATTGTGAACTGTCAGCTGGCTGTTGTGGATTCGCTCACGCTAACAAAAGTATAAACCGTTCGCTCTTCTAAGCTCTTCAAGTTCTTCCACAGCACACACAAGTGCAACCAGCTGACGATGACGGTATGCCTCCATGTTTGTTAATGTCTCAACTAGGGCTGGGCAATAAACAATAATGATGATTATCACATAGGGATCAACGATTTGGGGGAAAAAAATCTAATTGCGATTTTTCTACCAGATTTTACGATTCGATTTGCGATTTTTTTATTATTATTTTTTTTTAATTTTATTATTGAAGTTTTGCTAAAGCTCAATATTCACTGCCAGTCTATTGTTGACGAAAGCCGCATCAAACAGCACAGAGCAGATGAACCAGACAGGAAGTCAGACACACGGCAGAGAGAATCCGATAGATTTTCAAAATAAAACACCCTTTGCAGACTCGATCGTACATCAACAATAAACACAGTTAAAACAGACAAAAAAAGAATCAATTTAACTACGTATCCCACTCAACCACAGTAGAAGCACAAAAATCAAGGACAGCTGAACAAATAAGCAAAATCTGAACAAATCACGCTCTTATTCTTTATTTATTTAAGATACTTTATTGTCACATGCACATGTTGCGAAATTGTTGTACCCACGACCTTCTTGCTGCGAGGCCACAATGCTATCCACTGGACCACCGTGCCCCCCTGAAATGAAGACACTTTACTGACATGCTCCATGGGGCTGTGTAACGTTAGTCTGCAGAGAGCGGGCTCACAGAGAGCTGTTATCTGTCGTTGTAACACACAAAATGACAAATTAACAACGTTTACGCTAAACGCTTCCCTGCTGAAGCAGTTCAGTGCAAGTTGGCGATGGATAAACCGCGGGCACAGCCGCTGCCTGTGTCTGTTCGGATGGCACCATTATCCCACGTTTTCCTCTAGTTTTGTTCGCTGTTAAATGTACACACCCTGTGATTGGCGAGTAGGACCGTAACAGGAGGCGCATGGCGCTTCTGATTGGCGAGCAGATCTGTCACACAAGGATGACAACAGATTTGTAACTGCATGACTGTTTAAAACGGGTCAGATGCTAAACCTACATTTAGCCTACAATCGCCGTCTTCACGATTAGCTAATCGCGTTCTTTCTAGGGCTGGTCCGAATACCATTTTTTGAGCTTCGAAGCTTCGGTAGTAATGAACATCGAATATTCGAAGCTTCGGAAAATTCAATTTGTATAATTTATATTTAAATTTTCGAAGCTGCACAATCTCTTTAGGCTGCCTGTCCGTTTGCATTTTGATTATTTCCAGAAACCGTTCATCCAAACGACTTCACAGGGGAGTACAGTGTCGTAGTAATATATATTTATTAAGTAACTATAACGAAGTTATATGTTAAGTATTATATTTCACCAGATTTTATAGTGTAAAACATGTTATATGCACGGTGTGCAAAAAATAAATAAAAAATAAAAAAACGAATATCCGAATGTCACATTTTCAAATCGAATACCAACCCACCGAACGAATATTCGAATATTCTAGTCCAGCCCTAGTTCTTTCAAATCACAAGTTCAATAACAATATAACAGATGTTCAATAAATGTTTGATTAATCACAAATGAATCAGCGCTTACTTGTTTTAAGATATTTATTTTGTTGTGCGTTCTTAAGATTAAAATATTAACAAACACTTGATTCTGTCATCATGTCTGTGGTTTTTAAAAAAAGATTGTGCACCAGGCAGATGTCTTGTAACTGAAGCTGTAGTGAACTGAAGATGTAGTTTAAGTAGAAGTAAAAAGTACAGTACTTGTGTAAATGTGTATTTTTGATCTAAACCCAGAGCTGTCCCCCCCCCTGCTTCCAGTCTTTATGCTAAGCTATGCTAAAAATGACCTGACTCCAGCTCTGTCATTAACGCACATGACAAAATTTCCCAATTTCCCTAAAACTTTGAACTGACTGCGAGAGTTTCTCAGAGTGAGAGACTAAAAAGAGTCGAAGCAGAGTCAGCGAGACAGACAGAAAGGCACAGAGACGGCTGAAGAAGTGTTGATGCTGAAATATAGAGACAGACATTGAGCTGGTGTAATGGAGAGACAGCCTGTGTGTGTGAGCGCTCTCAGATCAGCGGGCGTCACTGAGGACATTTGTCCCGCGTCCCTGGCCTCTCTGCAGGTGTCCTCCCCTCAGACACTGGCCCCTTTCTGCTCCGTCCAGCATCAGCATGCATCACATCAGCCCAGTGCGCTCACCGCCTTACTCATCACCAACCGCACACACACCAACGCACTACATCACCAGTCGGCCCGGGCCGAGAGGCGGGAGGAGGAGCGTGAGTGCGGGGATTTCATCGCGGTCGGGAATGCGGTCATACGACGCAAACCAGGAGGAGCGGAGAGGGGCAGCTTGCAGCGGACAGTTTAGCTTTGTGTCTGCACACAAATGAGACGTATTGATGCTCAATGGAACATTTTATAAACGGAGCCGGTGGCCCGTTTAAGCGGTTCTGAGGGTGAACCGATGCATCAGCCTCCTGCTGCTGTAACCTGATTGTACTCAGGCCGCGCTGAGTCAGAGCGAGACCTCGTTTCTAACACGATGCCGTATCTCCCAAACCTTACAGAATAAATCTGGTTTGTTACGACAAAGAGTTTCAACACAGTGAATTAAGTGTTTAAACAAATGAACAAGAGAAAACATGGTCATAAAAACACCAAAATATGGAACTTTGACACAGTGAGAAAGGAGTAAACTGACCACTGAGCGTGGCGGCGTCTGATTGGCTCTGACCTGAATACCAGTTAACCAGCACAGGTGGTTTCTTAACTAAAACAAAGTCACAGTGGACAAGACGTAACATTTAAATGCGTTTTGCACCGTCGCTGCTTCCCTCTCGTTCAACAGCTTTAAAAGAACCAGTGCAGCATTGTTCGCAAAGGATTGTGGGGGCTTTTGGTGCGCTGAGGTGCGCGCGGGCACGCTTCCAAAATGAAGGAATCAGTCTTTCAGATAGAATTCAAATGATCCTGGACATTGGAAAAGTCATTTGGGGGGATTTGATCTTTGAAATTCAGCTGTTGAAGGATCCTTCCCTAAACAGCTTTATGCTCCCGGTTAGCCGAGTTTATCTATATTCATCCAGCACAGTTTATTGAGGGTCACGTGACCAACAGGCGTCGCCAAGGTAGCGTATTTACTGCCGGCTGACTGTGTGAGAAACATTATCTTTGACCTTATCATCGGCTCTGAGCTCGGTGACACGACGCCACGAGCTCATCCCATCAGAGCGCCTAAACGAATGCTAAGCTAACTGACATCATGGACACAGTCAGCATATACGATTACAGAAGGCACCACAGTATTTTCTAACAAAGTACTGCAAATCAGATTCTTTAAGTGTCTCTGTCTTAAATCGTCTCTGGCCACAGTTTGACAACTCAACAGCTGTTAAGGTGCATTATGGGAACTATGGGGGCTATTATATTAAGGACCAAAAGTCAGGATATCCCGGCTTCTTTGTTTTAAATATGTCGCACTTATAAACTTTATGCAGGATCGTATTCCTGGAAATATCCCTTTAATTCAAAAAGAGGTTTATTGCCGAGTAGCATTGCACATGTACGAGGAATTTGCTGTGGTGATCAGGTGCAAGACATAGACAAACAGTTTTTAAATAAATGTAAAAACATATAAATATTGAATAAACAGAGGTGCAACTTATAAAAGTATATACAGAATAACAGAACTATGTGTAAAAGTAAACAACAATGTGGAGGTTATTTACATGTGCATTACTCTGGATTTATATTGTGCAAACACATTTGTATTTATATAAATATAAAATTTACAAAATATTAAAGAATAATAAGGAATATGTGCAGTTTGTGCAGTGAAATGCCAAATAAATGGTTTTTAAAGTGTTTTTAAAGCAGTGGACAAAAGCTCACTGTGTAAAACATTAATTTGTTCTTTTATTGGTGATTTTTTTTTTTTTTGGTTTTTCATCTAATGATATTGATTTCAACCATGTTTTTGAAAATATGCCGCCTCTGTCTCTGTTGAGACCCAGAACGTTGAATTTAGAAACTTTTTGAAACCTGATTCTGAAGGTGGCTCGGCGGATAACTCGAGTGTGTTGACGTCTTCACAGGCCTCCTCTGTGTCGTAACAGAGCAGCCAGTAGAAATTAATTGCACCGGCGGTCTGTGGTTGCCCTGCAGGTTGACCCTTAAAACATGTACACGTGCGTTAGCGCGCACTTACACACTAAACACACAGGTTTTCATTTCCTGCACGCCTCAGCCTAATTTTCCATCATAAACTCCCCTCGTTCGTCTTTGTCTTGGTTTTGAGCTGCGTGACCTGGTTCACTGATCCCCCGGGGGTATCCCATGATTCCTTGAGGCCACGAGGACTCTGCCAACGCACCGTTTAAAGACTCGACCCGCCACCACTACACACATCGACACGCTGACGCTGGGCCTTCATTTCTTTGTTCACAATCTTGAGCAGTTTTCGTGTGAATCTGAATGTTCAACGTCTCAGTTATTCCTCAAAGACCAACACATCAAACTCGCACACACAAACTGGAATTTGTAAAAGAGGCGATGTGCCGGGAGATTGGGGTCCCCAGGGCGTTTAAAAAGCGATGCCGAGGGATCTCGGCAAAGCGTCCATACGTGGCGCTCTGGGATGAGAAGGTGTTGCAGCTTTGGCAAAGGTTGTTGACATCAGTACTAATACCAAACATACAAAGAAATACTAAAAAAGTAAATGTATGTAAGGACAATCAGGAAAATGTTCCTAAAGTATTAAAAGAAAAAGTACTCAGGCTGTAGAACTATTATATATTCTATTATCAGATGATTATTCCTCACACATTCGTATAAAAGGAGGATTTTACTGCTGTAGTTGTTGAGATGGAGCTCAATACAAGTATTTTCTATCAGACTGCAGCTAAAAAACGTTTTTATATATTAATCTGCTGATTATTTTCTCCATTAATCAATTAATGGATTGATTCCCGTCACAGCCTTAAAGGTTAAATTAAAGGTGCTACAGGTTTCACATGTTTTGTCAACAAACTGCACTTTGTTGGAGTTTCTGGTTTCTGATCTGGACTCTTTGTTGTTTCCACACAGACAACACCTCGTCTGTAAAGTTGACCTGCTACATCCTGATTGCAGTCGGGGCTTTCTCCATGTTCATGGGCTTCCTCGGCTGCCTGGGGGCCATTTATGAGATCCGCTGTCTGCTGGGCCTGGTGAGTGGCAGATGTGTGTGGACGGATCATTTAGACACTGTGACGGTTAATGCAGGCGAGTGTCTGAGGCTCAAACTACTTCTGAAAGGACCCATAACAGCTCTCTGCTGAACTTCACCGTGTAAAATTACTTTGAATTACTATTTAGAACTTTTTTAATTCTGTGCAGTTGATGCTTCAGCTGCCAGCTGATTTTATCTTTTCATGTTTCAACACTGAAGAAATGACACTTTACTCCAATGTAAAGCAGAGGGTGTGCAGCTTGTATAACAGTGTAAATTTGCTCTCCCCTCAAAATAACACATCACACAGCCGTTAATGTCTAAACCGCTGGCAACAAAAGTGAGTCCACCCCTAAGTGAAAATATCCAAACTGGGCCCAATTAGCCATTTTCCCTCCCTGGTGTCATGTGACTCGTTAGTGTTACAAGGTCTCAGGTGTGAACGGGGAGCAGGTGTGTTAAATTTGGTGTTATCGCTCTCACACTCCCTCATACTGGTGATTGGAAGTTCAACATGGCGCCTCATGGCAAAGAACTCTCTGAGGATCTAAAAAAGCAGAATAGGCTATAAGAAGACTCCCAAGATCCTGAAACTGAGCTGCAGCACAGTGGCCAAGACCATACAGCGGTTCAACAGGACAGGTTCCTCTCAGAACTCAGTGCTGCCGGCACTGGGGAGCTCCAGTTCATTGAGGGAACCATGAATGCCAACCTGTACTGTGACATAGTGAAGCAGAGCGTGACCCCCCCTCCCTTCAGAGACCAGGGGCCTCAGGGCAGTATTCCAACATGATAACGACCCCAAACACACCTCCAAGGCGACCACTGCCTCGCCAAAGAAGCTGAGGGTAAAGGTGATGGACTGGGCGACCATGTCTGCAGACCTGAACCCTACTGAGCATCTGTGGGACGGCCTAAAACGGAAGGTGGAGGAGCACAAGGTCTCTAACATCCACCAGCTCCGTGATGTCGTCATGGAGGAGTGGAAGAGGACTCCAGTGGCGACCTTGGACTTCATGTCCAAGAGGGTTAAAGCAGAGCTGGAAAATAATGGTGGCCACACAAAATATTGACTCTTTGGGCCCAATTTGGACATTTTCACTTAGGGGTGGACTCACTTTTGTTGCCAGCTGTTTAGACATTAATGGCTGTGTGATGTTTTATTTTGAGGGGACAGCAAATTTACACTGTTATACAAGCTGCACACTCACTACTTCACATTGGAGCAAAGTGTCATTTCTTCAGTGTTGAAAAGATATAATCAGATATTTACTAAGGTGTGAGGGGTGTACTCACGTTTGTGAGATACTGTATGTGAAAACAGGGCCCAGGTTTGAGAAACATTAACCTTTAAAGTCGCTGGGGTCACAATGTAGGATCAGCTTTTAGAGCAACAACAAAGCTTGAAAGAACTGGATATAGATTTCCAAACGATGGACTGGGAGAATCCTAATTTGGTATCTTAATAGGTTCTTTGATTATTGATTGACATCTGTCCTGTAACACTGAATAACCACGCCAGCTGTGTTAAAGGATTAGCACCTGCACATAAACAGGTGCACAGAAAGGTTGAAGTGTCTGCCGGGTAAAAAGAGATAATTTAGCAGGAAGTCATATTTCCAAGTTGTGGTTTCAAAATGCTTCACAGTTCAACACCAGAAAAATAAGAGACTAAGTGGTAGAAAAGTGAAACAGCAAAACAAGGAGAGACTCATGAGGGGAAACATTTTAGCTGACAGTTCCTCAGACCTCCATACGTGAACTTTAGAATATAAGGCTGGTGGTGTTCTATATATTTATTTATTTATTTATTGTTGTCACTCAAAACTTTGACTTGTGACTTTGAGCCCACAGGTTTCTACTAAATAAACCAATCTTTATTCATAAAGTCTCAGCTGCTCACTGTGGTTTTTAACCAACAATACTCAAACAGGAGGTTCGACAGTAACGAGGTAAACTTACTCAAGTACTCTGGCTAAGTAAAAATTAGAGGTATTTGTACTTTACTTGAGTATTTTCTTCTCGTTCCACATTCTACTTCTACTCCACTGTCTCACTACATTTATCTGACAGCTTCAGATCCTTTACGAAGTAAAATTTTTACACACAAAACACATGAAGAGTTTAAAAAATATGTTTTGTTATAAATTAAACTACTAAATTTAATTGGCAACTCTTTTGATAATCGTTTAAAGCATTTTTTTCTTGTAAAAACATTTCATGGTTCACAAATGTTAACATCTGCTGCTTTTCTATTTTTTAGTTATTTTAATGTTTATTGTGAACGTGTCACTTTGGGAAACTGTGACACCATTTCTCACTATTTTCATGATTTTTACACTTGATTTAATGGAGAAAATAAGCAGCAGATGAATCCATAATGAAAATAATCATTAGTTGCAGCCTGATACAAAGTTCAACCTCAAACTACAACAGTAAAATCCTGTTGTTGTTTTATTTACATTAATGATTAATAATAATATTCTAAAATATAACGGCACAACAGTCACACTGAGTACTTTCAATACTTTTAGTACATTATCCTGATTATACTCACATACTTTTACTTACATAAGATTTTCATCGCAGTACTTTTACTTTCTTTTACATTGTGGTATTAGTACTTTTAATTAAGTACAGCATCAGGATATTTCTTCCATCTCTGTTCGTTGACAATAGGAAAAATATCACCCGCCCTTTTCCTTGTGGTTTGACGGCAGGTTCCTGCTGAACGTGTTTTTATACTCTTAGATATTTTTGGGTTTGATGACTAACATCTGTTGCTTCTCCTCAGTACTTCACCTGCCTCCTGCTGATCCTCATCGCTCAGATAACAGCCGGCGCCCTCATCTACTTCCATAAGGACAAGGTGAGCGACGCCGCTTCCTCTTTGTTTGTCCTCCATCCCACCGCAGCGACAACATGAACATCACGTTAGTTTCCCCTGTTTTTAAAAAATCCGTCTCACCCAGAATCCAAACGTTAACAGGGGCAGCACACCTGTTAACAACACAGCTCCACCCTCTGATTGGCTGTGTTCACACCCACGATGTGTCGTCATAATAAAACTATGGGTGTGGCTGTAACGTCACAACAGACATCACGAGCCATGAATAGAAGCTAATTGTACCCTTGAAACCAGTTCACCACTGCAGCTGAGTGAATACAGCGTCTGATGGGGCGACATAATGACACTAGACGACTAAATTAAAACTGGCACCATTTAATGTTACAGCGCCCTCTGGTGTTTAGTCTGAGACATTTCTACAAATAAACAGGAAGCAGCACTCTTTCAACAAACCTGTGCTGCGTATTTAAAACCCAGTAAATTACTTTATTTTCCAGGTTTTATAGGCCTGAACCTGCATTATTGTGTTTTTGTCCGCTTTCTTTTACCTCCCTCTCAAAGTCTCTTAGCTTCAGATAATTAAAAAAAAAAAAATCCAGGTCTACTTGAAAAAAGGAATAAAATCTTTATGTGAATAATTAGATTGAAGACATTTGACTGATTATTTATCCTGTAGGGTCAGTGGAGCTCATTACAGAAAATTAGGATAAATCATATAATTCGGTAATTATCAGGATAAATATCAAATCATTATTTCTTTAAAGTTTAAAGGCTGAATTTTGAAAGTTAAAGAAATCGGATGGTTAATTGTGGTTTTAAACTTTTCTTTACAGTCAGTGGAAACACTTGATGCCAAACAGTGGGTCACTTCGCAAATCTGCTTTTTCAGCCCCCTTTTCCTCAACAAAATAAATATCTTGACAGAGAAATTAAATTCTGATTAATTCGTGATTCATATTAAATCAAACGTTTGTGATTTTATCGAGAAAAATTGTGTTTTATTGCTCAGCCCTACAAAAGAGAAATCTTAGTCACATCTGTGAGGTTTGTTTCTGTGAGAAACTGACAGTAACTGTGAGCTCCCACCAGCTTCAGAAACAAAAAATAATAGTGTTGCAGCACCGAGACCGAGACTCGACCAAATTTGTACTCGGTCTTGTCTCGTTCTTGGACATTGAGGAGTCAGGATTTTATTTCTAAACAAGTCAAGACCATAACTTTGGGAATATCAATAAACTGCTTTGTCTGATTTATCTGTTAACATCCTAACTTTGATTGGATGTAAATCTTATTGCTTCAAATGTAACTAATAAAGCTAATAAAAAATGTGTTGTTACCGTTAACGGCTGCCCCCCCCCCACCCTTTTTACAAGCACGCCAACTGTTTAATAAATGTTTTATGTAATTACTTTAAATCACAAATAAAAAATGGAACGAAAAACAAATGAAAAGTGATGAAAAAAGATTTTATCATGATAGTTTTGAATGTTCTGCCTCAGATTTGTAAAGTAATTCCCTGTTTGGCATCATCTGTTTGTTCTGACCATAAAGAAAAGTTTAAAACCACAATTACCATCTGCCTTTAAATTTCAAAGAAATAATGATTTGACATATATCCTGTTAATTATTGATATCAAATGACATTTATGGTGAAAGCATTTTTGGCCATTTCGCCCGGCTCTAGTGTGAAATGTTAAGTGTTACGGAAAAGGAGTGTTGAATAAAGATGCTTACGTTGATTTCAGCTCTTAGTGTTTGTATGTGGGTGTTTTAATGGGAATGTGGGTCTTTGAGATTTTTTTATTGTGCGTCATGTAATGTGGGGAACTGGTCTTGGCCTTGACTCGGTCTCGCCCTCCCTCGGTCTTGGTCTCGACTTGTTTTCAGCCTCTAAAAGTCTTGGTCTTGTCTCGGTTTTTGGCGTCTTGACCACAACACAAATAAATAACAAGACAAACGAGTGAAACTTTGACTTGCTCTCAGGTTTTCATCCAGTCAAATAAAGTCACTGACCTTTCTGACTTCATGGGGGCGAAGAGACGCCGAATGTGAATAGTTTATTAAAAATGTTATAAACAACACATGCGAGTGTTTACTGAACTCTTTAAACGGGACACAAGAAATCTTTGATGCTCTCGCTTTGATCGATATATCAACACATAAGCCGTAAAACTGAAGCCGTTAAAATAGTCTAGTCAAACTGTGTCCCGCTGGACTGAGACTGCACAGCAGTACGAGGACTTTCCTGCACTCTTTTCTCGTCCTCAGGATAAAAACAGAACACTGGAGCGTTCACATGTTTACACGGACGTCGCAGAAATGAACTCCAATGCGAAACATCTGTGTTTCCCTGAGTCCCTGTGCTGTGTTTACGTCATGTGACTTACCGTAATTACCAGCTTCCAACTCATAAGTACCATTTATATCAACATCCGAGTTGTAAATGGAAAAGTTTTCTGAAAGCGTTGACGCTGAGAAATAACAAAGTGCATGAAAAGGGAAACAAAACGGGCGACGCCACACGACCCAAACGCCGATGCTAAAGTGTTTCTAACCCTCATACAACCATCCCAAGTTGTCAGATGGCTCGAATCAACAACATGGGGGGGGGGGTGTCTCTCCATCTCCATGACGTCGGCTCACATTACTCTGCTGCATCTCAGGAATATTTTTATTATTTATTTTGTTTAAGGTGATATTTTGTGTCAAGGTGATTTATTCAGACTGAAAAAGGACCTGAGGATTTTCAGTTTACCAGAGGTGGACAGTAACTAGTACGTTTAATCAAGTACTGTACTTAAATAAAACTGTATTTGTACTTGAGTATTTTCTTCTCATGCCTCTTTCTATTTCTACTCCACCACATCTCAGAGGGAGGTTTTCTACTTCTTACTTCATCTGTCTGACAGTTACTTTACAAAGTCAGATTTTTACACACAAAACATCTGAAAAGTTTGTTTTCTTATAAATTAAACTTTTATACATTTTGTTGATTGACAGGAATTTAATTGGCAACTATTTTGATGATTTATATCCTTTTTCATGAGAATAGATTTCATGTTTCCTTTTATTTTAATCTATTTTATATATTAATTTTGAGGTTTGGGCTGTGACTGTGCCACTCTGGGGTCTGGACAGTTGGGACAACAGTTCTCCCCATTTTTAAACTTCTTGCATTATTTACATAACACGTTTCTATCGATGGAGAAAATAATCAGTCGACCAATCTATAATAAAAGCGATCATAAACTACAACATAAAGTAGGCCTGCGTTTAACAGTCCAAACGACACTCTTAAAGCCGGTTA
Source organism: Lepomis macrochirus (assembly GCA_024633595.2). Taxonomy (NCBI): domain Eukaryota; kingdom Metazoa; phylum Chordata; class Actinopteri; order Centrarchiformes; family Centrarchidae; genus Lepomis; species Lepomis macrochirus. Next base: position 36,719,330 of record JALXJV020000006.1, read on the forward strand.
AGACGTTTCCTATAGTCTATAAAGAAAATGCCGTTGGAGAGGCAGAGATTCAGTCCCGCAGCTGAAGGCGTTGTCATGGTTACTACTCATAGAGCACCTGCCGTTGACTTGCAGAGCGTTTGTCTGCCTGTCCGTTATACACTTGCTAGATTAACGTTGCCCCCGCTCAAATTAACGGCAAATTATTAATGGCACGCCAAAAACAGGAGAGCTGGTGCTCCTGCTGGCCAATCCGCTAGTGGTCTTGTGAAATATATGCGGACTACAAAAATGGAGGCTGAGGGATACAGTTTGAGAACCATTCATTTGCCAAAGTCCACAACATTTGCACTCGTTTCTGCACGTGGGTGAAGTTTTCTTTCCCGTGTGAAACCAAAAGCCAGTGTTGACTAATTATTTTAACACAAACAAAGAACTTTTGTTGCATAAACTAAACTGCGACTGAAAGTTTCAAATGTTTTCCTTTTTTTTAAAATTGAAAACAAAACATCTGAACTGCATCTAAAATTAAAAAGGGATGAGAACCCAAGCGTCCTGGGTAAAAGTCCTGTATTTGAACCTTTCGTCCACCTGAAGCCTCCTCCCTGTGTGGACGCTGTCGTCACCTGACTTCTTAAAGTCTTTGTCAAAGTTGGCAGTTTTTCTGGGGTTAACATCTAGACAAGGAACCAGGATGCACATTTTTATGATTTTTAACAGTTGCAGTAAATAAAAGAGAGGTAATTTATTTCCTGCCACGTCAGTACTTTTACCTCGACTTACAGCAAAGTAGCAGGACCTGTGATTTTCTCCCTGCCTGCACTCGCTTTTAAAGGATTTATTGGGAATTTGTGACCGTAAACTGGGAGACTCGCCCCAGCTGGACAGTGACATAGTTTATCTAACGCAAACTTACAAGCGAACGGTTGCTGTACTTTTTAAACACAACAAATATTCTCAGACTTGGACCAGAAGTGTCCTGAGCTTGATCCAGATGTCCTCACTTAAAACATGTGAATCAAATGAAATGTTATAAAAAGGAGGATTTCAGTTCTGCAGACAGATCTGTTGATTGCTGAAAGCTGCTTTTCAGCCACTGTTTTCTGCCAAATAGAAGTTCAAGGGGGGAAAAAACTCCCCTCCTTCTGCCCCAAAATAAAAAATTAAATAAATAAAAGAGAGTGTCTGCTTTTCCAGCGTGGAGAGCTGTGTTCACTGGAGACATTCAGGTTGGAAGTTTGGGCTCTCGACAAAAGACTTGGCCTCAGTTACCCAGATTTCCTGCGTCTGGTCTGTAGTGATTTGGGTCACTTCAGCCACTGAAGGTATATCTTAAAAATCTGATTTCACAGATCTGGCTGCCAAAGTCGAAGAACTAACAGCTTCATGCCAGTCGATGTTACCAAAGTCATGATTTATTACTGCGATTACTCTGGAATGCAAGTGAAACATGGCTCGGATATAAAACGCAGCAGATTCCCTCTAAGGAGGTTTTTGTTAAAATCACTTCAACTTAAAGCAATAGTTTGACATTTTGATTCAATGATTTGTTTTCTTGCAGAAAGACTCGTGTGTGTACATAAAGCTGGATCCAGCAGCCTGGTAGATTAGCAGAAAGACTGATCTGTTGGCTCAGTCAACAGTTAATATCTTGTTTGTTTAATTCACACAGCACGTTTGGACAGAGCTGGGTGGGGGCCCTATCTTGCACAAAGATGTGCAAACCTCAGCGTAAGTGTCATTGCTAGTTTCCAACAGGCGCAGTTGTCATTTTCACGCCCAGCGCCTCATTGTTTGAATAGCAAACGGACTTGCGCCCGTCTGTGCGGCCACAGGAGTGAGTCAGGATCTAATGTTAACGGGTGGAGGAAACAGTCAGGGCGCTGTTTTAAAGATCTAAATGCACGGCGTGAAGCTCACGGTGCGATTGCGTTTGGAGCGTGGTAAACGTCCAATTTTGCTGCTTTAACAACAGACCGACCGTCAAGACCAAGACCAGTTCCCGGCATTGCATGGCACGCAATAAAATGTGTAACGAGATCATAGGTAGTTCTCAAATTGATCTGAAAGATCCACATTCCCATTAAAACAGCCACATATGGGCGACTGTGGCTCAGGAGGTAGAGCGGTAGATGTAGTGTTAAAGCGCTTTGAAGCAATATGTTTATCAAAGTTAGGATGTTAACAAATCACACAATGCAAAAGCAATTTATGGTCTTGAAATAAAATCCCGAGTCCTCCCAGACCGAGACGAGACGGAGTACAAATGCAGTTGAGACCGAGACGAGACCAAGACCATCAAAAAGTGGCCTTCAGACCAAGACCGGTCTCGAGTACTACAGCGCTACAATAAACCAAACAGAGTGTGACCTCCCGATCCCTTTGACAGCCGGGTTCGCTTGTACCTTTTGCTCTTTGCTATGATAATGGCGGGTGAATGGCCATCAGTTTCTGATCATGAAGGCTAATGTTCCTCTGTGGTTTATCAGTGAAGCAGACTGGAGCCTGTTAACGGACAGTCAGACGCCGGATCCTCTATGAAACGCCTGGGCGATAACAATTTTTATTTTTTTATATTTTATTTTCAGTTTTATACATGTAATGTGTATATACATAACAAAGGCCTTTACCTACAACCCCCCCATAAAAAAAAATGTTTAAAAAGGAAAGAAGTCGGTGTGTAAGGTCAATACAAACGACTACATTAAGTACTTGGAGTAAGAGATGTACGGATATGGCTGCCAATTTTTCAAAAAGGTGTTATATCGTTTCCTGAGAAAATAAGTGATTTGTTTTCCAGGGGAATTCAGCTATTCGTCTGAACAGACCACCTGTCAATAAGAAGAGGGGAGCCAGATTTCCATGACACTGTAATTTCAATGAATTTGAGTTGTGCATTGTTTAGAGAACGGCAAATAAAGATCCCCAATAAACAAAGTTCAGGGTCCACAGGAACTTTATCTCCTGTGATCCTGGTTAAAGATGCCAAAAAAGGCCTGACGTTCTTACCCAGCCAGGTACAGTGCAAGAAGGAGCCAACTTCAGCATCACATCTGAAGCACATTCCTGACAGGCTGGATTCAAATGAATGTAATTTTTCTGGGTTAAGGTATAATTGGCTGCTGTCAGTCATTTTAAATGTTTCCATGTGCGCAGTAAAGTCTCAGCAGATGGCCTGGGACCAGAAGAACTGTAGTTATAAACGTGAAACATAATTCAGCTTTAAGCTCCTGACCAAACCTAGTTTTAAGACCAACACTCCCGTGTGGGTCGCACCGACGGGCGCGAGCGCATTTGCTGTTTAAACAGCGTGAGCGCCGGCCGTAACTGCATCAGCGGGAAACTAGCAATGACACTTGCGCCGCACAAGATAGGACCCCTGACCTGGCTTAGTCCGAACGTGTTGCATCAACTAATTTAGAATTAACTAACAATTAACTATTGAGCTTTAGACTGAGCCAGGCTACCTGTTTCCAACGGACTACAGTCTTTATGCTAAGCTAACAGCTAACAGGCTTCATATTTAATTCACAGAAAAGACTTAATTTTTTTTCACTCGCATCACTGATAGTAAATAAAATATTTCCCCCTGGATTTGAGCACCAGAGAGACCAAAGAGCTAATGACACACCTTTGCTGTAGCTAAATGCTAACAGCTTCCTCCAGACCTTCTGATTTTCCTCCTCTTTACATTCATGAACTGCAAATCCTGCAGCTACAGGTGGTTTGGTTTTATTCTGTCATAAAAGAAGCCTCACATAAACCTCAAGTCTTCACAAGAAAAAAAAAACAGTTTCTTTCCAACGTGGAACATAAACATCGAGAAAAAAAAACCTGATTATAAAAAATAAAACGCTGATTTGCTCGATTTCAAGCGAAGCAAACGTGTCTTCGCCTCAGTCTGAGCCAGCTGGCTCAGACGTTGCTGAATCTCTATTTGCACTGTTTTCTTTCAGTTGAATGAAGAGATGTCCAAGATCGTCACCAAGGTGCTGGACAACTACCATGGCAACAACTCCACCGCAGAGCAGACCTGGGACTTCATCCAGAGGAATGTGAGTTTGGAAACGCTGCTCTGGGGTCAGATTCACTCTCTTTATATCTACAACAGCAAAGTCAAATGTGACCTACCTATGCGTCATCACTACTGTACCACACAGGCCTCGACAAACAAACCGCTCTTCTAATTAACAGATTGACGCATGAAAATAAAAATGACTTTTAATAGTGCAGATTAAAATTTTTTAATTGCGATTAATCACATAGTTATGTGCAAAATTGAATTCTAAAGTAGTGTATTGCACACTTTTAATTTAAATGTACTGCTAAATACACAAGTGCAGTAACGTGTGGTTTGCAAACACTTTAAACACATAAGGAGCTTTTTCCCAGCAGTATTCCCTTTACACAGCAGCAATAAAATATTTCTTGTAAATCTCAACTTTAACATTAATGTAATTAAATCAAATAGAAAACCAAAGCTATTTGCCACTGCCAGGGAATTAGCTTTTATCTAGCGTGTTAAAACAAGTTAGAGTCCAGAGCCACGATCAGAACAGGCTCCTTCTGAGCAGCAGGTTAACAGATAAATCTGTTTTCAGGTATCAGCAGGAACATTTTTGTTTTATCAGGGAGCAGCAGAAACAGTCTGTGTTCAGTATAAGTGTCCCTGTCAGAGGGAGGTGAAGTCCTCGCCTCCCTTGCACACCCGCCACCTGCAGAAGTTGAATTGTCTTGAACTTTTTGTACGGCGATGCGCAGCACGAATCATTGGAAGAGAGACTGATCCTGTGAGTTTGCAGAATCTGTTACTGTTTAACTAAACAGGACATCAGCAGGAGGGAATTCACACGGCAGAGCGTCCCCCGCAAAACTGAATGCAGGCCTCTCAGGTAAAGTTACGTCCTGCAAACCCAGCTGAGGAGCCGACGGACAACGATGTTTATAAACTGCAGCACTGGAAAGCGCGTGAACACTTTAGCGTTTAACTGAAATCAGGATTGACTGTTGAGTTGAAGCCAAAGTGAGCCGCAGTCCTCAGCTGAAAATGTGACCACGTGCGTTTGTTGCTCTCTTTTTTGCATTTATTCATTTGAGCTGACCCTTTTATCCAAAGCGACTTAAGCTGATGATGCCCTGCACGATTGTCCTGCACGATTGCTCTTAAAGTTGCTCTGTTATCAGCTTTACAATTGCTATTCATGTCAGAGGAGCAACTTGCTCAGGGACACAATGGTGGGGGATTGAACCCAGGTCTCTCACACCAAAGGCACAGCCTTAACCACTGCGCCATCGCCACCCCATAAAGTGAGTTGGGCCGTGAGCTGTAACCTCACAGTCGAGAGTTAACTGGGGAGCTGCACCTTTTACCTCCCCTCCTACAGCTCCTCTGTAGCTCAGACAGTCCCTGCTACCTGCGTGTGCTGATCCATCCTTTCACTCAGATTCTTTGTCTTTATAATCGCCATCTTTATAATAACAAACAGCTGTTTCCTGTGCAGGAACGCTCATTTCCTGTTACACAGTTCACGTGTGTTTTCTTGACCAAACGTGGTTTGGAGACCTGCGTCAGGTGACACAGCCGTATGACACATTATGAATTTCCGAAAGGACAAATAAATATCTATCACATGTAGACATGCACAGGTGATGTCTGTACTAGGTTTGGTCATATAGATGAAAAGTACTTTTTAATCGATAAATCGTTGGAATAATCTATAGAAGCTTCGAATACTAAATTCATCGTTAGCTGCAGCCCTAGTCAGGTGACTGTGACTGTTTACATGCAACAAAAGTCAGGTGTGTGTGCTTGTGCTCCAGTCAAAGCCCTTTCTGACATGACAGCACCAATATTAATGAGGCACAACACATTTCATACACTTCAATCAAAAATATATCAAAAAGGAGAGCGAGGCGTCTGTGACCCTGTAGAGCTTTATGTCTAGCAACACCCTGAATTACTGAACGTTCCATTTTATTGGAAAATGTACAAATTCTTTACACATACATCAGCAACACTTCATGGGGATTACAGGAAATATAAAACAGGAAGTGTTCGTCTGTGGCCTTCAAAATAAATTTATGATAAATCCAGTTTTCATACAAAGACAGTTTTAGCAGGTGGGTTATTGATGAATTAGGGTTTAGATTCAGTTGTGGGCTGATCAGTTATCCAGACGCCTCCTGCCAAACTCTCAATCTCCCCGTCTGTCAGGAAACTTGCTGTAAAGACCAAAGTCAGATTTTTCAGCTGCCAGAGTCAATCAGTAATATCTGACGAGGCGTGTTTGTTCAGTCTGAAGATCTGCTCAAACCAAACTTCCTCCGTTCTGCTCTGTTTTCTTTTTATTGACCACGCTTGCTGATAACCCTGTCTGTCTCACCTGTGCGTCTGTCTCACCTGTGCGTCTGCAGATGGCGTGCTGTGGCTATAACGACCGCATGGACTGGAGTGGTAACATGGTCATCGTCAACAGCTCCCAGCTGCTGTTTCCCTGCTCCTGCCAGAACATCTCGCTCGCCACGGGCAACTTCTCCAACAGCGGCTTCTGTGAGGCTCAGACGCCCGACTGGCCCGTTTACGACGTGGTAAACATATTCTCATGTGTTTGCTGTTTACCCGGCTGCGCTCCTCATTCCCTCTTCAGTGCGATCATCTACCCGTGTTTGTTTTCAGGGTTGCGCTGCCAGCGTGGAGAGCTGGCTCCTCACCAACATCGGGGTGGTCCTGGGAATCTGCCTCGGAGTGGCTTTCATCGAGGTACAGCAGCGCCGTCGTCCATACAGTAAAACATACAGTAAAACTTCAGTTAAAAACCAAGAGAGTCCCAGTTAGATACCGGTCCCTTTTACTGGCCTGTTGGTGCGACACGTTCTGATAAGTAAACGCAGGTCTCAGGAAGACGCCTGGGTTGGTTTCTATCGAAGGCTCTAAAACCCTCTTAAAGCCCACTGAACACTCTCTTAAGCTGCTTCTAAGCTGCTTAGATCAGGCACACATAAAAGTGTTTAAACTTCTATGAATATGGACATGATACACATCGTTAGATCGGTTAGATTCTCCACAATTTCACAAGATGAAAAATACGTGGTGACTCCCGAACTTTGAAGCGATCATAAAGTCTGAATGTTTTCTTTTGTCGATTAAAAATATTCCTTCAGTCTGTACGATTAAAAGAATCTAAACAGTTTTTTCACAACAATTTATTCTAGTTGAAATAACTGTGGTAACCCCCGCTCTATCCGATATATATATTTTTATACTGGATGAAATAAACAACCTGATAGTCCCTCCAGGATTTCGCAGGCCTTTTTGATTGTAGCTGATCGTTGCATGCCTGATTTTTGCTTTTCTATAAAATCGCGATAAAAGTTGAAACGCTCTAGGGTGTCTTTTTTGTTTTGAATTGTGGGAGTAAGTGAAAACTGCAAAGGTAGATTTTTAGAATTATAGTTGAATCATTGTACATTCCCTGCAGGATTTTGCGGGCCTTAACCCCCAGAAAACTTTAATTCTATCAGCGCTTGTAATTGACCGGGATGCATCAGCCTGTGTCGCAGTGATTTGTCACGTCTGCGTTTCTGCCATCCTCCGCATGCTTTTGTGGTGGAAAAGTATTTGTCAATAGAAGATTTCCTTTATGTGTACCCCCCCAATTTGGTAAAAAAGATCTGAATCCTGGTTTCAAACACATAAACAAGGAAGTGAGTTTGCTGACGTTTGGCGTTGATGGGTCAAAATTGCGCTGAACCAACAGGGATTTGTTGTATTTGTGTTCGTAGCTGCGCAATATTGTGAAAATCCTGCAGGGACTGCATAGTAACACATCTTTACCGAGCAAGAGTTTTGTGCGAAAGGAATAAGGGGCCTCTCCCAAATATAGGCAGCGTGAGTTCAGGGATTAAAACAAATAATGCAACGCACGCAACTTTCTAAATACTTCCATCTCACAGAGAAAAGTCAGGTCAAAATAAAATTTTCTTTATTGGCATGAATTTTAATACGACAGTACTACCAAAGCTAAAGGAAAATACAAAAAATAAAAAAATATTTTATTTCTATAATATTATCTAATATTATAATATAATTTCATTACGCCTGTGTCTCCTTCTCACAACAATAACATCAGCCAACACTTGGCGGTTTCCTCTCAAAGCGTATTAAATCCAGATGCCGTTGCACTCACATGAAAATGCTTGTAGGCTTGTTAGATCACATTGCGTGTAGTAAATAAATGTTTTTGCATGTTACCCTCCCATTACTTTGCACAATAAAACTGAAACACCCCACAATTGCATATTCATGAAGGCAAATGTAGTAAATGAACAACAGGTGCTATCTTACATGAATGCTTGAATGAATTAAATCAAACATCATTGAATATAATTGAATAATAGTAATTAAAGAGATAATTGAAATAGAGCTACTAATTGGCAAATTGTATTTGAATTTGTTTAAATTAAAACGATCGATTTGTAATCTTTGTCTAAATACAGTCTTTTTTAAAAAGTGGTTAGTTAATTTATTGGTTATAATTAAACACTACAGGTCAGTTGGCCTCCTTCAGACCCCTCAGGCTCCACAGATGTAGAAGATAAAATGTGTTTTTCAGATGTAAAATGTTTGTTTGTTTTGTTCTCCAGCTGCTGGGGATGATCCTGTCCATCTGCATGTGCAGGAACGTTCACACGGAGGATTACACCAAAGTGCCAAAGTACTGACGCCCGTCGGAGGAAGTTACCTGGTTGAACTGCAGAAACACGGAAAGAAAAAGAGCGAAATCGTAAAATAATGCATTTTCCTCCCCTCACCACCTTGTATTTGGTGAAACGTTTTGTTCAAATGTAAAATAATGCGTGTTTGCTTTTATATTTTGTTAGACTCTTCTTCTTTTGAGGCACCTCCACCTTTTGCTTCTGTTGGTCCAGTTTCTTTTGGAGCACTTTATATGGAGACTTTTTGGATCAGAGAGAGCGACGCTGAAAATGTGTTTGTGAAAAGTTGCATTAGAGGAACTTTTCTTTTTTTGGAAAGTAAAAACTGGAGAAAGGAGAAAGAAAAAAAGTCATTGTGGTTTTAGTTTCCCTAAAAAATCTGAAGAGAAATCATGTTTATTGTCTGTGACAGAAGCTTAGTTTGGGAGATTCTGCATGACAACTGATTTGGACAAATCCACCTCCTGCGGTGTGTTTGTTTTTTAATTTTTTTAAACACCAGCGTTTTGAGTTATTGTGAAATGTTTTTCAGTACTTTTGTATATAATTTTAGTCATAATTTGCGTGAATTTAAATCCCAAAAAATACTGCCAATGTTTTCTTTAGCAGCTGGTCTCTCCTTGAATTTTTAAAAGTCGGTTGTTTTCTTGTCTTTTTTTTTTTTTTTCCATGTGGATTTAATTTAGAATTTTGTGAAAATAATAGAAATAATGAGATACTAAAGAGGAACATTTAGGATACTTGTTTTCTAAAAGTATCACTCCAAGTTTACAACTGTCTTTAAAGACAAGCAAAAACATGATTTTTGTTTTTAAAGGTAGCTTTAACCTAAAACAAAAAGTGTTTGAAGAGTGAGATGTTTCTTTTAACCACTTTTAAAATATGTGAACTTTATAATTTGAGTAAACGGCAGGGGCATTTTGGAGCGGAAGAAATATTTTTGGCGGGATCCATCTTGGAAACAAAATTTTGTTCATACAGAAAAATCATTTTGAAATTCATTTGTGTACAATTTTAACTTTCAGCAAAGATGTCCAGTAGTTTTTATAATGTACAAATCCACAGTCCTGTTTTCTGTTTATGTACAGTCTGTATGAAAAACATTCCCTTAACCTTTTTTATAATAGTTTCTAAGACAAAAATGGTACGTATGTTTATAACTAGATAGACTTCTGGTAGCGAGCTGGATTAGTAAGTGTGTACTTACAACATTCATTAAATTTCATTTTCCCAATAAACTGATTGCAGTAGTTAATTTGTTTTCAATCTAATGACTGAAGCATGCTGCCACTTCCTATGGTGTAGCTGCAACAAACAATATGTTTACATGAATAACAATGCTTGGCTGCAGAAGTCCTGCAGGAAACCACTAGAGGGCGAAGTCGCTCCACACACATCAGCAGCAGAAGCAGAAAGAAAATCTGATGAACTAAATCAAGCTTGTGGCGTCTATTTGAGTATTAGTGAGTAGTTGTTTTTTTTAACATACTAGTATATAATGTTTTTAGTTGGTCATTGTTTTGTACAAGACAGAACTCCTCACAGGAAGAGAAGGAGAACGTTTCTCATTATAATTACACAGGACTATTTGTCATCAAAGTGGTTGAAATCTACAAAGCGTGTTGCATTCACCAAAAAAAATATAGACACATTATCTCATTTTATGAGATCAGGATCTCATATTTACTAGAAATGATGTCATAATTAGTTAGAAGATCAGGATCTCGTTATTACAAGATAAATTAATTACTTATACCCTCTGCATTGGAAGCATTGAGCTGATAACTTACCTTTTTGTGGCTGTGCAGTGCAAAGCAGTGGCCAGTAAGTGGCAGTCCAGTCGTCTCATAACGTATACATGCTGATCTTGTAATTATGAGATATTATGACATCTTTACTCATAATTACAAGATAAGTTGAAGACGTTAAAAAAAAAAGTGGTGGAGAGCTGTTTTCATCTTGTGGATGGATGAAAAACAGGTTTATAAAAAGGCCGCTTGACATTTTCACGATTGTTTATCTTCTTTACACTTTATTCACTTCGTACTGTTCAGATGACTGTATCACACACACACTCTCTCTGACACTTGTATAACAGTGACATTTTGCCTGCCAGCCAGCGTTAATCACACACACTCAGCTTCATCCTGTTTTCAGAAGCAACTCCCACGTCTGTCCAACACACACATTCGACTGCTGCCCAGAGCAAAGTGTTCTTTGCAAAATCTCTTCCAACCCTCCACATGTAGTATCCTCCAGAGTGTGCAGCCATGCTAGCAGCTCTGTGAGGCTGCAATAAGGCCACAGTAGGGCTGCCAACATGCAGGCATAGCAGGTACAACAGCCACCTCCAAAAGTATTGGAACGGTACAGCAAATTCACCATCTTTGGTAAACATGTTGGGAGTGAGTTCTGCTGGTATTTGATCATCAACCAAAGTAGTGCTTGACCTGATGGTGGCGCTAGATGAAAAGTCAAGGTCATGCTATGGGGAACGCAAATGTCTGAACCAAATTTCATGGCCATCCATCCAGAAGTTAGCGAGACATTTCAATCAGGACTTTAAATGTGGACATCATGGTGGCGCCAGTGGAAGATTCAGGGGAATTTCCCAAATCATGAGGCATCTTCTTCTGAGCAACATCAACATCTGTACAGAATTTCATGGCAAACCATCCAAAAGTCGTTGAGACATTTCAGGTTAGACCAAATTAAAACAGTCCTAACTGCTGTCTTAATGTTTTTAGTTTTTCTCTTTTACACCTGTAATGGTTTAGATGGTTTCATTCATTCCAGGTCCTCAGTGGTTAGGTTTGGTTTTCTTTACTAGCTACACAGATTTTTCTAGCCTTGGTAGTTTAAGTTTTAAATCCTGTGCGAAAGTAATCGTGCATCTGATGTCTTTTTCTCTGTATCCCTGTTAGAGAAGCAGCTTGGTCAAGGTCAAGTTTTCACACTACAGCTGAAATGAGACATATTAAGTATCAGCCAGGGGTGTGACGATACACTTAGCTCACGAGAACGAGAAACGAGAAATGAGAAATCTTCAATTATGAAATATATGACTGGAAAAAATCCCTTAAATGTGGCCACACTAATTAATTTAAAAGTGGCGGGGGCATCTTCTATGCAAATTTCACCCTTGCACTCTGTCAAGCTGATATCATAAGACAGCTTTTCACCTTGACAAGAAACATCTTGTTTAATATTGCAAGATCAGGTCACAAAGTCTCAACAAAACATTAAACAAAAACTTAAACATCTTAATTCACACAGTGAATTCAGTGGCGGACTCAGGCTGTCTGAGGGGCAGACAAAACAAAAAGGGCGTTGACGTATATTCATTGTAAATGAATGCTGGCATAGATGATTGATTTTCTGGAGCGCCCCGTAATGAATCTTCTGTGAAACGTAACTTCTGCAATAGTTAATCACAAAGCTCTGTGGGGCCTTTTGGAGCCTTTTGGAGCCTTGGGCACATGCCCGACAGGCCTGTGCAGTAATCTGTTCCTGCAGAAGGCCCTTAATCATGTTTGTTCACACGTTTTCTCACATGTCGGGGCACACTGGAGGGCACTGCATCACGTTTTCTCACATGTCGGGGCACACTGGAGGGCACTGCATCAGGTTTTCTCACGTCGGGGCACTTTGGAGGGCGCTGCATCAGGTTTTCTCACATGTCGGGGCACCTTGGAGGGCGCTGCATCACGTTTTCTCACATGTCGGGGCACACTGGAGGGCACTGCATCAGGTTTTCTCACGTCGGGGCACTTTGGAGGGCGCTGCATCACGTTTTCTCACATGTCAGGGCACCTTGGAGGGCGCTGCATCATGTTTTCTCACATGTCGGGGCACACTGGAGGGCGCTGCATCACGTTTTCTCACATGTCGGGGCACCTTGGAGGGCGCTGCATCACGTTTTCTCACATGTCGGGGCACCTTGGAGGGCGCTGCATCATGTTTTCTCACATGTCGGGGCACTTTGGACGGCGCTGCATCACGTTTTCTCACATGTCGGGGCACTTTGGAGGGCGCTGCATCACGTTTTCTCACATGTTGGGGCACTTTGGAGGGCGCTGCATCACGTTTTCTCACATGTTGGGGCACTTTGGACGGCGCTGCATCACGTTTTCTCACATGTCGGGGCACCTTGGAGGGCGCTGCATCACGTTTTCTCACATGTTGGGGCACTTTGGACGGCGCTGCATCACGTTTTCTCACATGTCGGGGCACCTTGGAGGGCGCTGCATCACGTTTTCTCACATGTCGGGGCACCTTGGAGGGCGCTGCATCACGTTTTCTCACATGTCGGGGCACCTTGGAGGGCGCTGCATCATGTTTTCTCACATGTCGGGGCACTTTGGACGGCGCTGCATCACGTTTTCTCACATGTCGGGGCACTTTGGAGGGCGCTGCATCAGGTTTTCTCACATGTTGGGGCACTTTGGACGGCGCTGCATCACGTTTTCTCACATGTCGGGGCACCTTGGAGGGCGCTGCATCACGTTTTCTCACATGTTGGGGCACTTTGGACGGCGCTGCATCACGTTTTCTCACATGTCGGGGCACCTTGGAGGGCGCTGCATCACGTTTTCTCACATGTCGGGGCACCTTGGAGGGCGCTGCATCACGTTTTCTCACATGTCGGGGCACCTTGGAGGGCGCTGCATCATGTTTTCTCACATGTCGGGGCACTTTGGACGGCGCTGCATCACGTTTTCTCACATGTCGGGGCACTTTGGAGGCTGCATCACGTTTCTCACATGTTGGGCACTTTGAGGCTGCATCACGTTTTCTCACATGTTGGGGCACTTTGGAGGGCGCTGCATCACGTTTTCTCACATGTTGGGGCACTTTGGAGGGCGCTGCATCACGTTTTCTCACATGTTGGGGCACACTGGAGGGCGCTGCATCACGTTTTCTTACATGTTGGGGCACCTTGGAGGGCACTGCATCATATTTTTACACATGTCTCGTCACCTTGGAGGGCACTGCATCACGTTTTCTCACATGTCGGGAAAACTTTGCTCCACCTTTGCCAGCAGCAACCTTAAAGTGATGAACACATAAATGCATCAATAGTTATAATCCAGTATACTTATTCTGAAATTGGTCACTCTTCAAAATGAGTACTTTACTTCTGGTACATTTTGCTGCTAATACCTTTGTGCTTTTACTGAAGTAGAATTTTGAATGCAGGACTTTTACTTGTACCGGAGTATTTCTACACTGATGTGTTGGTACTTTTACTTAAGTAAAACATCTTAGTACTTCAACCACTGCGTTGATTCCAGCTATTACTGGTGTAATGCTACACATGTGAGCTTGTGCACTTGTCCTTGCTGGTCTGTGAGTTGCGATGACAAAAAGTGCGTGGGTTTTCATGATCAGTGTGTTTTAGTAGCATATTGACTGATTATTGATTGCTTGTTCCAAATGTGTTCTCATCCCTGTAACATGCGAAGACATGCTGCTCAGGAAATGACTAAATAAAGTTAGTGTGTTCAGCTCGTGGTCCAAACACACAATCACATCAGACGTCCTTCAGCACAGATGTGAGAAACGACAGCTGACAGGAAACAGGCAAGACACACACACACACACACACACACACATACACCACAATCCAGACCAGTGAGATCATCTGCCATGTTAAGCGTAATGTAATTTCACCTCACAATGAGGTGATTGCACAGAGAGGAAGTCATTAGTGATGTGAGTCTGTGTGGGGTTGTCGTTTCATTCATAACAGATAGTGAGTAGGGTGGAGGAGGATGAGGAGGTTAACAAAAGGTTTTTCTGAAGAATTTCTGCTCAAACAGCAGCACTTTCATCGAGGTTCTTATTCATGTCGTGTCCTTTTGAATTGACTCATATCTGCTGTTTGTCCATTTTCTTCAGACACAGTAGTGAAAACTAAATACATTTACTCAGGTTATGTACTTATGTGCAATTTTGAGGTACTTGTACTTTACTTGAGTTTGTCCATTTTATGCTGCCTTATACTTTTACACCACTATAATTGGCAAATACTGTACATATTTCTGCACTGCATTTATTAGGCAGTTTTATTTACTTTGCAGATTCAGGTTATCAATACAAAATATAATCAACAAATAAATCCTGTCATTTAGGTATGAGAATGTGTTGGCATGAAACCAACACATTCTCTTACCTAAATGACAAAAAAAGATTTATTGTCAAGTGTCCCAAAATGACATGTAAGAGTGCTGGCAAGTACCAGACCTGAAGTAAGTTAAACAAGTCACGTGACCTCTAAGTCACATGATGTTAAACGTGGTAAATGTTGTGGAATGGTGGTTTAGGAAAAGATTGTGGTTTGGGTTTAAATTTCGTAAGTCATCTTTAAAACGTTAAGTTAAAACATGTCAACTTGGACTTTCTTTCACATGGGACTCAAATCTCAGCCTCCTGAGTCAAAGTCCTGAGTTTACTTGACTCATCCATCCACACCACCTTACATGGTCTTTGTCGCTCTTTATGCTACGTCCCCTGACTTCTTCTGCCACTAGAAGTCACGGCTTAACTAAAAACTTAAATATGGGTTGTAATAAGCTGCTGTATGCTGTTGTAATATCTCGCTGTATATTTGGAATTAAAATGGAAAGCAATAATTAACTAGCACTCTGTACTGTGTTTCAAACAAGCGGGAAGCTTCCGGTCTACAATATGAAGCCGATGCTGAAGTCCCTGAAAGCTGCATTCTATTGAAAATCCAGCAGGGGGCGACTCTTCTGGTTGCAAAAAGAAGTCCGGCTCCATTAGAAATAATGGGAAAATGTTTCTCCTTCTCAGCTGAATAATTCCCCCAGTAAACACTTTGCTGATGAGTTTATGGTCTCAGTCGCTAGTTTCAAGTTTTCTTCAACACAGCATGATGTTCATTTAGTAAATTATGGTCCCAGTTATTTTAAAGGAAAGCACCTGTGGGCAAGGAAGAGTTTGCAGCAGTGAGGTATTTACTCTTTTTCTTACTCTTGTTGTGCTATCACCTTGCACTTTTACTGACCATTCTCCTAGAATCTGAAGGCCGGCTGAGCGAGCTCAAACAACTGGGTGTGTGTCCCACCCACTGAAACCAACCTTTGTCTTGGTAATCGGGTAGGCGATCAATAGCCCATAACAGAGGGTACTTATACTCCTGCTGCACTCTCAAACACAGGAAAGCACCGGTGGGCAAGGAAGAGTTTGCAGCAGTGAGGTATTTACTCTTTTTCTTACTCTTATAAGAAAAAGAGACTGAACTCTTGGTCATTCCAGCCAAGCAATCCATTTACCATAACATCAAACTACAAATTGACTCCTCAACCATCACTCAAACCAAGGTGGTGAGAAACTTGGGTGTCTTGATTGATGATCGACTGTCATTTTCAGACCATGTCGCTGCTGTCTCTAAGTCATGCCGCTTTACTCTATACAACATAAGGAAAATCAGGCCCTACCTCACTCAGTACGCCACCCAGCTTCTGGTACAGGCCATGGTTATCTCTCGACTCGACTATTGCAATGCCCTCCTAGCAGGTCTTCCAGCTTGTGCCGTGAAACCCTTACAAACGGTTCAGAACGCAGCAGCGCGTCTGGTTTTTGATCAGCCCAAAAGGACTCATGTCACTCCATTACTCAGTGACCTCCACTGGCTTCCCGTGGCCTCCAGAATCAAATTCAAGTCACTAATGCTTGGATACAGAGTGACCACCGGGTCTGCACCATCTACCTAAACTCCATAATACAAACTTAGGTTCCTTCTCAGCCTCTACGCTCCTCCAACGAACGGCGCCTGGCTCTGCCAGCCCTTCACACAAAGCGATCCCAGTCCCGGCTGTTCGCATCTGTGACACCACGATGGTGGAACGAGCTACCGCACGCCTCAGAGCAGGGGCGTCCCTCTCTAACTTCAAGAAGCTCTTGAAAACTCATCTCTTCCGAGAACACTTCCTCTTATAACACCTCTAACTAACTAACCACTAACATGCACTTCCTGTGCTCTTCTTCTTCTATCCCTACAATTATCTTGTATTGACTGCACTTTTTGTTCTGACTGCACTTTCTGTTAACTCTTCCTTCCTTCCCTAGGTATTTACCCATTGATGTGATATGTACTATGAGCTCTTACTAGGATTTATTGCTGCTCTTACTAGTATGTATTGTCAGTTGTAGATCTGTATTTGATGCTCTGTTGATACTTGTAAGTTGTTCCTCAAATGTAAGTCGCTTTGGATAAAAGCGTCTGCCAAATGAGTAAATGTAAATGTAAATGTAAAATAGACCACAAAGCAGAGAATGTTTCAGGGCGGGATTATCTATGATTGACAAGTCGTTACCATGGCGACCTGTCAATCAGGCTAGAGCCGACTCGTACCCTCGGCGCTGTGTAAATTTAACCAGCGCCGTTGAAAAAAGCTTATTAGGAGTCGGCTGTTCACTTTCTCTGGTGAGAACATTTAGTTTTCAGACTGTTGTTCTCTGGACAAACTTATCAGCCTGTTAAAATGACAGTTAACCTGAGTTACAGCTGCACCTAGCTAAGCTAGCTAGCTAGCTCCGCACACGGCGGATCTGACCATATTTGGACGAGACAGTGGAGCTAGCTAGGTTGAGGTGCATCCGTAATTCACCTTAAATGTCATTTTAACAGGGCTGACATTGTCTATAGCGCCATGCTAGTCTTTTCAACCACTCAAAGCATTTCTACCCTACATCACATTTACCATTCACACACATTCATACACTGAGCCTAAGTGCTCAAACTGAAACAAAATCCACTAAATGAACATCATGCTGTGTTGAAGAAGACTTGAAACTAGCGACTGAGATCATAAACTCATCAGGAAAGTTTTGACTGAGGTAATAAATCAGCTGAGAAGTAGCTTAATTTTCCCGTTATTTCTAATGGAGCCGGACTTCTTTTTGCAACCAGAAGAGTCGCCCCCTGCTGGACGTTCAATAGAATGCAGGTTTAAGGGACTTCCACATTGGATTCACGTTTTAGAACGGAAGTCACGTAAACAGTATAAAATTAGTTCTCCGCATTAAACCCATCCTATTTCAGCAGCGGTCCGTGCTGGACTCAAACCAGCACCCCTCCCATTTCCAAGCTAAGTGCCCACAGACTGAAGTACTGCCGGCTCTGGGGAACAGAGAACGATCACCATGAAATGACAGTACAGGTCTGTGGTTCTGATTCAGATCTCCTCTCTGCTGTCTGAGCCTTGGACCCGTCTGATCTTTCACAATATTATTTAAAAAATGTTTAATTTTCTGTCTTCAGCTAAGGACCACAGTTAACTGTTAAAGATTTCAAAGTCTTTAAGTGGCTTCAGTGAAGAAGAATGAAAAAATTGTATTCAACACGAATAATCTGCAACTGCAAAACTTACAGAATTTATTTTACTCTCATAGTTTTGATCCTCACTCACATTATTTATTAAAACATTGAAACCTTATTCTTTGTAGTAACAACACCTGCTACACCTTCACAACAGAGTGCATGAGTATATAACAAAATGATCTGGTGGGCATTCCCATTTAACCCACTTATCGAAACCTCTAATATGGAAGTGAAAACAAAAGTGCACACACACAAAATGTTAATGATCATACATCTACGCCAAATATCAGTAAATCAAAGTGAAATCAGGAAGTAGCTCTGCAAAACAGATGCTTCAAAGAGGTCGTGTTATGCTCATTTGCAGGCTCTTAATTTTATTTGGATCGAGCTGTTTTCAAGCAGTTAAGGAGCTGAGTTTTCTGTGGGAGATGAGAAATTTGGGTCTTTGTCACTTTGCAAAACTGTTACATGCACAAAATAGATATATAAAAAAAGCATACTGTGACCTTTTGAAGTGTAGGATAGTTTGTGTAATAATAAACTTTTTCTTTACCTCCAAATAAAGAGTGATGCCTCATGGCCTCTTTCCTAACTTTCTCTACCATCAAGCAAGCGAGTAAAATATTAGTGTGTGTCATGACCAACATGAGCGATGGCTAAGTTTAGGAAAAGAAAGTGCAGGTTGTGGAGAAATAGTTTCAGATCTGGGGCTCCTGCTGCTACAGTACACGTAGGTTGGATTTTGATAGATTGGTCCTTGAAATGCTGCATGAGTCACTTCTCGTGTCCTCTGGGCTTTAAGCTCGACACTCGCTGCTCCTGCATGTACGGGAGGGCAATGTAGCGTGGAGGACCTCACCTGGAGTTACTGACACAGATGTACATGTCCACGGGGCCTCCCAGGTGTATTTCCAAACAGCAGGCAGTATGTTTGTTATTCTGTATGTGCTGAGAGTCAGGAGTCCTCCTCCTCCTCCTCCTCCTCCTCCTCCTCCTCCTCCTCCTCCTCCTCCTCCTCCTCCTCCTCCTCCTCCTCTTCATGCAGTGTACAAGAGGATTCACTCTGCACAACAGGGAAGGTTTGGGTTTCTGTTTTATGGAGTGAAATGTTGCAATAAGCTCATTTCGTTGTTAAGGCGGTTGAATGTGTGTGTTTTAAGTTTGTAGAGGAGGAGGAGGAGGAGGAAGGAGGAGGAGGAGGAGGAGGAGGACGCCTGGGTCTCAGCACATACAGAATAAGAAACACACGTACTTTACTTTCATGCCACTTTCCAGTAATATTCTCAGCAATGTTGTACTTTTAACATAACAAGCTAGAAGATGTCACTTTGGGCTCTGGGTAGAATCTGAATCTTTACAAACCAAACAATCAGTCGATTAATGGAGAAAATAATCAGAAGATGAATCCAGAGTGAAAATAACT
Source organism: Lepomis macrochirus (assembly GCA_024633595.2). Lineage (NCBI taxonomy): Eukaryota > Metazoa > Chordata > Actinopteri > Centrarchiformes > Centrarchidae > Lepomis > Lepomis macrochirus. The sequence goes on from JALXJV020000006.1 coordinate 36,738,796, forward strand.
AGCAGTCCGATCCAAAATGAGCTCCACCTCAACAACTACAGCAGTAAAATCCTGCTTTTACATGAATGCATGATGAGGCATAATAACGCTTTTATATAAATTATATAATTTATATAAAAGTACAACAATCACAGGGGAAAGATATTCAATGCACAACTGAAACAGGACCAGAAAATCAGAGTATATTTTCAGTGTGGTATTAGTACTTTTCCTCCACCACAGGTTTTCCCGTATCTTGTTACCTTGAACCTTACTGAGCAGTCAAGCTTCACTTCCCTCCATCACCGGGCAGCGAAACATCAACACTGACAGTGAATTCATTCATTTTTGAAGAACTAGACTGAGTGTCACGTTTTTACTGTACCTGACCACAAAGGAGCTTCAAGCTTTTCAGAGCCACATTTCTAAAAACATTTGTTTTCAGTGGAGTTCACCTGAAAGCCAACACCGTTAAATGTTTCATTCTGTTGAGATATTCATCCTCGGCACCAAACTCACCCAGCTCACTGTGCCAGCCTCCACCTGTCAGTGGATCACAAACTTCTGAGGAGGCTGGGGGACATCACATCCAGCACCCGGACTATCGGCACTGGTGCCCCCCCAAGGGTGTGTGCTCTCCCCCCCTGCTCTTCTCCCTCTACACCAACGACTGCACCTCAGGTGACCCATCTGTCAAACTCCTGAAGTTCGCTGACGACTCAACGGTCATCGGCCTCATCCGGGACGGTGACGAGTCGATCAACCTGAAGCTTAACATGCTCAAAACTGTAGAGATGATCGTGGCCCCCCCCTCACTCTGCCCCCCATCACCATACTCATACATCTGTCTGCTGTGGAATCCTTCAGGTTTCTGGGTTCCACTACATCCCAGGCCCTGAAGTGGGAGCCCAACACTGACACCAGCATCAAGAAGGCCCAGCAGAGGATGTACTTTCTGCGCCAGCTCAGGAAGCTCAACCTGCCCAAGGAGCTGCTGATCCAGTTCTACACAACCATAATCCAGTCTGTCCTCTGCACCTCCACCACTGTCTGGTTTGGATCTGCCACCAAAAAGGACAGGGACAGACTACAACAGACAGTCAGGGCTGCAGAAAAGATCATCGGTGCCAACCTGCCCTCTGTTCAGGACTTATACATTTCCAGAGTCAGGAAACTGGCAGGAAACATCACTGCAGATCCATCTCACCCCGGACACAACCTGATCCAGCTCCTCCCCTCTGATAGGCGCTACAGAGCTCTGTACGCCAAAACCAACAGACTCAGGAACAGTTTCTTCCCACAAGCCATCACTCTGATGAACAGCTGATTTCTGACTTACAGTGTCAGGAACAACCCTGAACTCTGCCTCTAATCAACCACCTGTTTACTGCTTACCACCTATTATTTATTCATCATTCTCTGTTTCAGAGCTGTTCATATTGTTATATTGTGTATTGTATAGACTGTAAACCAAATCCACCTACCTCAACTACACAACACCTGCACATAATACTTATTTATTCCAGCATCCTTTGCACTCTGCTCATTGCACCATCATCTCAATCTGTCTATGTTGTTTTTCTTTGTGTGTAAATATGTGTTCTCTATAACAGGAGATTTTCAAAGTGAGGCGGGCTCCAAACAGTTTCAGGGGAGACTCAGTGAATGGAAGTGAAACATTACGACATTACTTATTGCATTAGTTATGAAATGGAGATTACCTACGTATAATAGCCTACATGTGTGAGAGTTCAGAGATCCAGCATTTTTTAGGAACAGTTTGACCTCGTCAGAGTCAGAAACTAATAAATGGCTTAGGACAGACCTTTTTTAAAACTATGTGGTGCAGCCAGACGTTATGTCAAACAGCAATATTAGGTTATTTTGGCTCAAATTTTGAGTGTCTATGGGATCAAAAAATATAATCATGACACCACAGCCATTCAGGAATTGAGTGAAACTTACCAAGTAAACTAAAGATGTGGTAGGGGGGCGCCGTTTCCCCAGCTTTGTCTGAGGGGAGGCCTGCAGTCTCAGACTTTGAAACCCCCTGCTCTATGCTGTAGCATATGTCTGATTTTATTGCTGTATCATTGTATTATTGTACAAGTAAGCACATCGTGAGCATTGAACAACCCAGAGTCAAATTCCTCGTACGTGTACACACACCTGGCAATAAAGCTGGTTCAGATTCTAAATCATGCCGTATGCTCCAACTCCGTTAACATTTGGTTTTTGATTTCCCTTCTGCAGCAAAACACTCAAGATTTTAAATCCTCTTTTCGACATAAACAAGCTGAATGTGATGTTTCCATGTTTCACAACAGCAGCTCACGGAGACACGAATCTACCCCCTGCTTGTGCCGAGCGCCAGCGGACGACCTTTCTTTTCCCAAAGTCCTTCATGCTCGCGGCTCCTCCGGAGGCCTGTCAGGGTTTATACATCAGGCACCTGCAGCAGGGATTGCTGCGCCCATCTCATGTGACAGGGGAACACGCTGAGGTAATGGACAGCGACAGAGCACGCACAGACTTAACTCACGTCTCGCTGCTCCCGACTTTCTCCATCCAACAAGACAGGGAGCGGTTTCTTCTGTATCTCTGAGATGTGTTTCTTCAGCGAGAATCTCAATTTCACAGGTGGTAGGCGGGTGATTGGAGATAGACAAGCTGTCATGCGGGATGGCAGGTGATGGTTTGCGCGGTGAAATCAGTCATTTGTATGCAGAGTGTTTTTTCTATATTTGACTTCTGAGAGGCTGAAAGGTTTTTATCTCGTCTGTGCAGTCTGACATTTCTGTTCTGTAAACAAAAACAGCAGCGTTGTGTGTGTCCACTCCATATGCCTCTTTGCATTAACCACATGTTTTTATGACCCTGACATGGAGGCGCAGTGGGGCGCACACATTTACAGCGTCTCTCTGTAGGCTGCTTCTGGAAAGCTGAAAAGATAATTAATGTCAAGTCACATGAAATATAAGATTATTATTGTTATTTTGTTAGCATTTTTTTTTTACCAACCTTTCAACATCAGATCTCAGGTGAGGGTTTGATTGCACCTGTTGAAAACAACAAAATAATTGTTGTTGTTATATTTGTTGAAATGACAAAGTGTCATCTTCACCAACCATCAGTAGTAGGCAACAATTTACATTATGATGTTGATAAAAAGACAGTTGGAGCAATTTAAGTCAGACATGGTCATGCAGCTCTCCAGGTTGAATCAACACAAAAGCTAAACTGTGAAAATATCTGGTTCTTATTGCAAACCTCATGGTCTAATGGTGGAGGCGATGACCACGAGCTGCAAAGTCCCTGGTTAGAATCTGGCTTCCTCATCTCGCTCCTCTCATTTTCTGTCATAAGCAAAACTGCAAAGGTAGACAGGATCTTTTTTTAATGAACACCGACGCGCCCGGTGCCGGGGGGGCAGCACGCCATCGTCAAAACCGACTTTCTTTTGCCGTTCGCATTTTTAATGCCAAAAATAAGCTGATTTGTTGTGTCTGCCATTTCTTGCCTTATTCTGCAGAGCAGGAGAAGTGCCGCTTTGGGACACCTGGGACGCCATTTGGTGGCCGACCCGTTCATAGACATCAAAAGTCTGCTCATGCCGGATCGATTGTCAAGCTACAGGCCTGTAAAGCACAGGTGATCTTTTGGTGACAGGAATGTTGATGAATATTCACTGTTTTTAATCAATATTTCAGTGTTATTGACATTTATTCATTTATCTGACGCTTTCATCCAAAGTGCCTAACAATTGCTATACATGTCGCCTCTGGAGCAACGAGGGGTTAAGTGTCTTGCTCAGGGACACAATGGTGGATGGGTCACAGTGGGGGATTGAACCCAGGTCTCTCACACCAAAGGCATGTATCTTATCCACTGCTCCATCACCACCCCATGTTATGTCATGTGGAACTTGGTTGTATGGACAGAAAAAGTTTTTTTTAACAATAACTCCCAATAAAAGTCAACATTTAAAAAGTAAATATTGCCAAAATATGGCCTGGTATATTTTGAAAATATTGTATGATATGTTATATTTTAGTTTATTTTCATCAAATTTACAGTTACAATTGCTTTCTAGGTGTATTAAAATATATGCAATTCCATTATAATGTTTAAAATGTTCTGCATTTAAAAAATTTCTGGTCTCTAGCATATTATATTTTTTAAAAATTAGCACGGTAGTCAACTGCAAGACACAACTAATGTTTACATCCTGTTTGAATTGTGCTCTGAATTACACACACACACGATGTTTATCAGTTTAAAAGATAATTCTACAAGTCAAGAAAGTCACAGTTTGTTGTAAAACAGTTGAAGTATAAGACTGTGAAAATACGTAATTAGGAAGAACAAAAATCATAACTGTTCCCCCCAATGTCAGCAGCATCAAAGAGCTTCTGCGTGTAGATGATGTGATGAAAGGACCCGAAGTCCCGAACACACCAGTGGAGACACAGCTGTGCACGGAACATTGCCAACGTTACCTAGCTGGTAGCAACCGATCAGTGAATGTTAGCTTAGCATTACAGTGCTAACATGTGGGTGACGTACATATTGTGCAAGATGAGAGTAGTTCATTGAGCAGTTTCACACAAAACTAAACGCAACAAACTGCGACTTTCTTGACTTATATTATCTTTCAAACTGATAAATATCATGTGATTCAGAGCACAGTTCATGGATAATTTTTTTTTTGTGTGTCTCGCCGTTATTACCATACATATTTTTCCTGTGTGTCCTGCGGTGGTCCACCGGAAGAGGCAGACTTGGCTCTCTATTGCCCCGAGGATCAGGGGCATTGTGTTCACGTGATCATGGAAACTAAACCAGTTTAAATCAGACAGTTTCTTCATCATCATGTTTGCAGCTGATTTGACAATCATGGTTGAAAAATATTTAACTGACATTCAAATATCTTGGGGTTTTTCCTGCTTCACACCAAACGTGAAGTTTCCGTAAAGAAGCCGCTGCAGCCTTTGTGCTCCCAGAGAAAGCACAGCCATTATAAGCTGAGATGACTCCTAGTGATGTGTTTTGGTTTCCCCGCTGTGACTGGCTTTCTCACCCACTGTTAGAGCGGGAAGTCTACTGCATTATTTAAAATGAACCCTCCGAGTCTCAGCCTCAAAACCGCTGCAGGTCCCCCCTTTTCTCTAACAACAAAACTGTTTTACAGACAAGGTGAAGAGAGAAGGTGAACGCTCGTCAAAACTAAAAACATGGACCACCCACGGAGAAGGTGGCGTGCGGGGGCTTCACTCGTCTTCTTCACTGTTCCTGATTGTGCAGAACAGACTCGAGCTCCCTGGTGTCCTCGACATGTTCAGCCAGATGGTGTTCTGCTGTCAGTGGAGGGAACAGAGGTCCCCTGTTCACACCGAGCTGTGTGGGATCCTGAACCCATTCACACAAAAACACCAAGCTGGGATGTTGAAATATGACATATTTTTTTCAGAAACCACCAGTTGTGTTTACTGCACAATGTGAAGGAATAATAATAAAGATAAACTTTATAAACTGTATTTTCATAACACTGTTCATTCATGTAATGCAGGCCGTCAAAGAGCTTTACATCCAATAGTATTTATATTAAAAACATTTAAACAAATAAAGTAAAGTGTGATTAACACAACATTAAATTATGGGCACGTTTAGCTTTGTTCTTGTTCTGTTCAGTTTATTTTAGTCTTGTCTATTCAATATTATTACTTCACCTGGGTTTTGTGTTTATGGATCTGTGTTTGGTTGTGTTTTTAGTCATTTCTGGTTTATTCTTTATTCTGTTCTGTCGGTTTTCCTTGCTGTTTCACTCTGTCCTATTTCACTGTGGGCCTTTCCGAAACTGCTCGCTCCTCCCTCTCACCACATACTCCCATTGAGTGCCATCCAAAACCGATGAGTGCGGACTAATGGGTTGTTAAACCCTCCAATGGCAAGTGAGCGCCGATTCTGGCTTGTTGAAGGTGTGTAACACCCTTTGCTGCATGATGGGGCACCTTTCTTTCAAATGTGAGTTCCGTGTGACTTAACATGTAGGATTTTTAAATTCCTAAACTGCAAGACAAGGCAAGTTCATTTGTATAGCACATTTCAACAACAAGGTCATTTAAAGAGGTGGTATTATGCTCATTTTCAGGTTCAAAATCCCAATTAGGGGTTGTACCAGAACAGGTTTACATGGTTTAATTTTCAAAAAACACCATATTTTTCTCATACTGCACATTGCTGCAGCTCCTCTTTTCAGCCTGTCTGTTGTTCGCTCTGCTCTTGAGCTACAGAGTGATGCATCTTACTTGTACAAAATCTTTGTTGGGAGTTGCACATGCTCAGTTCCCAGGTAAGGACTACTAGCCAATCAGAAGCAGAGAAGGGCGGGTCATAAGAAACAAGGTAGTGTGATCCAAATTAAAGCCTTCAGATGGCGACCGTAACCTGGCAGATGGTCTAAGTTATTACCAGCCCACAACATCATTGTTCCACATCTTACCATCAGGACTGAACGCTGAACTGTTGCCAGTGTTCTGACGATCTATGCTGCCTTGCCGAAAATGCTTCCATAGCGCAAATCGATAGACTCGACTCTCCTCGGCCCTGCTCCGTTTTCCATTGCAGACACACAACGACCGTGAAGTGATGTTCAATGCGACACACACACCAGCAATCCACACAGCTCTTAAAATATATCCAGTCTACGGTTAAAACGTTTGAACCTTCCTCAGAATGTAAAGACAGATAAGCGGTATGAAAACCTTCCAGCTGTGCTTTCCTCTGCCGTTGTTGCTGCAGAGGTCTGTGTGACGGCGGGAGCAGAGGGCTCTGTGAGCGGGCGGCTGGCCGGCCTCACACGCTCCTCCCGCGGTTCGCCACAGGCTTCCCCCGCCGCCACTTGCGAAGCTCCGCAACTCCGAAAATATTCAGCGTAAAACTGTCAATATTCGAAATCTACACAGCTGATTTCTCACCTCAAAACTCTCAGAAGTGGATTTAGAGATGAAATTCCAGACGAAAACTGTAAAATAAACTTCTTGTTGCTGCCTCTGTCCGGTGCAATGACGATGCAGTGAATAGTGAATATTCTCGCTGGCCGATCAGTTTGTCGTGTTTTCACGTTACATTTTAGTTTCCCTCAGCTCGCTTGGAACCTCGACGGAGGACGTGATACGAAAAAAGCTTTCTGCACAGCTTTCTGTTGGAGATGGGAACTCCCTTTGGGCTGGACTTTGTTTTTTTTTTTACTTTGCAAACCTGTTACAGCAGAAAAAGAGATATAACTCAATAAAGGAGAGGGGAAAAGCCAAAACATAATCAAAAACATAAAACATAATAGCAACAGGGAAAATAAAAAAGTTTAAAAGCAACATAGGGCAATTGAAAAAAATACCCATTAAAACAGGGTAAAACAGGACAGTAAAAGTTAGTGTTACAATCAGGGTTAAAAGAGTGAAACAATTTTCTTGTTGATTTGTGTTCAGACAAGTTGAATTGTCTGAACACAAATCATTGGAAGAGAGACTGATCCTCGCTGTTTGTGAGTTTCCAGAATCCATAAGTGTTTAACTAAATAGGACATCAGCAGGAGGGAATTCAGAGCATCCCCGCAAAACTAGATAAAGGCCTTTCAGGTAAAGTTATGCAGAATTTCAACTTCAGTTAAAGAAGCTGCAGGTGTGTAGAGCACAGAAGCCGTTGCCATGGTTACTCTCCACAGAGCGCCTTCCGTTCAGGAGCAAAGAGCGACCCCGTGGGGCCAAGCGACTACGTTTTAAATTTAAGAACGTTCCTCAGACCTCTTCCCCAACGCTAACCAGCATGCAGTGTGTAGCTATTGTCTTTGCTGTGTTGTTTGATCGCCTGTTTTGCCACAACATATTCCTAGACAGACTTGAAAACTGGGTTGGACTTTCTGGCACAGTACTAAACTGGTTTGAATCCTACTTAAAGGACAGGGCCTACTTTGTGTCTATAGGTAACTACACATCTGAGCTGACAAAAATGACATGTGGAGTTCCCCAAGGCTCCATTCTGGGGCCTCTTTTGTTTAACATTTACATGCTTCCACTGGCTCAGATTATGAAAAACAACAAAATATGTTACCATAATTATGCAGATGACACACAGATTTACATAAACATTTCACCAGGGGACTATGATCCCATACAGGCGCTGAGTGACTGTATTGAGCAGGTCAACGATTGGATGTGCCAGAATTTTCTTCAATTAAAAAGAGATAAAACTGAAGTTATTGTTTTTGAAACCAGGGAGGAATGATTGAAGGTCAGTGCTCAACTTCAATCTGTAATGTTAAGAACCACAAATCAAGACAGAAATCTTGGTGTAGTAATGGACTCAGACCTGAATTTGAGGAGCCATATTAAGACAATTACAAAGTCAGCTTACTATCACCTGAAGAATATATCAAGGATAAGAGGCCTTATGTCTCAGCAGGACCTGGAAAAGCTTATCCATGCATTTATCTTCAGTCGACTTGACTACTGTAACGGTGTCCTTACAGGGCTCCCTAAGAAATCCATCAGACAGCTGCAGCTGATCCAGAACGCTGCTGCTCGAGTCCTCACTAAGACCAAAAAGGTGGATCACATCACTCCAGTTCTGAGGTCTTTACATTGGCTTCCTGTATGTCAAAGAATTGATTTCAAAATCCTCCTGTTAGTTTACAAAGCACTAAATGGTTTAGGGCCAAAATACATTTCTGATCTTCTGCTTCGTTATGAACCATCCAGACCTCTCAGGTCGTCTGGGGCAGGTCTGCTTTCTGTCCCCAGAGTCAAAACTAAACAAGGAGAAGCAGCGTTCAGTTATTATGCTCCGTATATTTGGAACAAACTTCCAGATAACTGCAGGTCTGCTGAAACTGTCAGTTCTTTTAAATTGAAGACTTTATCTTTTACCATTGCTTTTAATTAAATATTTAAGATTTCAATTTTTATTGATAACTTACACTGCACTGTAACTTTTACTGTCCTGTTTTTTTTTTCTTTGTTTTTAGCTTTTTACACTGTAACTTTTATTATATTTTATGTTGCTTTTAAACTTTTTTATATTTCCCTGTTGCTTTTATGTTTTATGTAAAGCACTTTGAATTACCTTGTTGTTGAAATGTGCTATAAAAATAAACTTGCCTTGCCTTTTGTTTATCTACTTCTCCTGCACGCTGCATCCAGCGTAATCTGCCGAAGACTTCCTCCTCTGCTTGTTTAGGTAGCTGATTTGCAGGCTGATCAACATAATAATAATAATAATAATAATAATAATAATAATAATAATAATAATAATAATAATAAAACTGCATTAAGGTGAGATAAAATAATTCTTGGCGTTAATTAATTAATTTGTTAACACAACAAAAACGTGTTAATGTGCCCGGCCCTAATATTTACCTATTTGCACATTGTATTTGTTTGCACTAATTTCATTGCACAAGTACAATGACAATAAAGATTCTATTCTGTTCTAAAACAAACTGAATGATGTGGAGCTGCTTCATGAAAGCATCCAGTGATCAAGCAGGAGTAGATCACCTTGCCCGGAGGCATCACGGCTGCACCGTCATCCCTTTTTATCTCTGCCCCCATTTTATATTCTTCAGCCGTTTCATGCAGCTTGTGAGTGATGGCTGCAGATTAACATACTTCACTTACTGACATGGTTCAAATTCACAGTTCAGGAGATGAGAAGGGCGAACGTGAAGTCTTTAGAGGTCACTTTGTAGTTTTAATATATCTGATTTGATATTTTAACAGCACTTGGTTTATGAGCCATTTCACTTTATGAATTCACAACAGTTTAAAATCCCTGCAGACCCACAGAGGTGTTTTCAGTTCAGGGCTCTCCAACACCCGGCCAGCACAGCGCCAGCTTGGTTTCCACTTCATTTCAACTTGGCACACAAAACGGTGCAAAATGCCGAATCAAACTGATGTCTCTTTGCAGCAAGTAAACAAAATACCTCATGTAGTACCAGCAGCATCAGAAATAATAAAAACCGATAAACACTTTATCTGTTCACCATGGAAAACGCTATTCTTCTAAACTGGAAATCATCAAAAACCTCTCTTTTTATAAAGTCTACTGAACAAAAGTATAAACGCAACCCTTTTGTTTTTGCTCCCATTCATCATGAGCTGAACTCAAAGATCTAAGATTTTATGTATTTCTATGTACACAAAAGGGCTAATTCTCTCAAATATTGTTCACAAATCTGTCAAAATCTGTTTTAGTGAGCACTTCTCGTTTGCTGGGATAATCCATCCACCTCACAGGTGTGGCGTATCAAGATGCTGATCAGACAGCATGGATATTGCACAGGTGTGCCTTAGGCTGACCACAATAAAAGACCTTAGGTTGGCCACAATAAAAGGCCTCAGACTGGCCAGAATAAAAGGCAACTCCAAAATGTGCAGTTTCACTGTATTGGAAATTCTTTGGAAATTACTCTATGTAATTGTGACGGCATTTATCTCTATTTTCAGAATTTTTTCAAATTTACACTGGAATGAAAATAATTAGTAGTTACCATAATTGCATGATTTAATATATTCTAGCAGAGCAGTCACAGTCAACAATTTTCTGTATTAAGTATTTTTTCTTTATTACTTTAAGTACATTCTCCTGATTATACTCACATGCTTTTACTTAATAGTCTTTTTCCCCAACTTTACTCATAATCACAATGAAACTTTACAAGCTGAAAGTAAACATAAATACAAGCTTTTTTTGAATTACAATTTTTAATGTTAAAATTGTTTTAATATGTAAATAAGGTATTTCCTCGTTAAAAATGCACTGATTAAAAAGAGTGCGATGAATTGTTGGGTTTTTCTTTTTTAGAAAATACTAATGGCCCAGACATTAACAGGATGGTTTATCAAAATTTAGTTTTTTCATCAATATATTCAACAATTTTTCACATATTTACGGATAAAATAATGCATAAAATGAGAATGAAAAAATATATTTAAAAATGTCTGTAAATGTTACAGACCTAAGAAACCGTGCGCAACTTACGATGATTAACTGGGTGAGGAAAATGACTTACTGTAAACAATACAGGAAACGTCATTTTGAGAAAACGCCTGCTAAAGGTTAATTTACGCAACAGAAACACACTTAGCATTAAAATGTTTGTTGACTGTTTGTCACATGAATGTATGAGGACTAGCTAACACTGTGCTGTGGAAAACAAGCTTTCAAACGATATATCATTCAATAACTAAAGTTTCAGAAAAATCAGTTAAACTTTTACATGGAAAATGCTAAAATATATGAAATCTGTGGTTAATGAACTCGGTATAAAGTAGACAAATAATAATGTTTATATATTTTATATTATAATAATTTATTCAAGATTATTTTGTATGAAAGAATGGTAATAATAGCTGCAAAATAACTCTAAATCTGAAAATTGACTGATTGATACAAAATCATTTTGTACTAGTGTCTGACCTTAAGTAACATTTCCAATGCAGTACTTTTACTTGTTACAGGATATTTTTACTATCTCTACTTTCCACTCCACCACTGCACCTCTGATACTTTCCAGCACTCATCCTCTTGCATTCAGTATTGTGACAGCTCCCAGAGTTCGGCGGAAGTAGTTTTATTCTGAAAGTCTGTACCAGAAGCTGTACGTATGCGTCCTGCGTAACTTGACGTTAGTTTAAATGGGAGCGTCAACGTCCCCAGCAGTCAGACACACCGAGCGGTGAGCAGCAAACCGCCGCGGCTCTCCAGACCGACAAGCTGCCGGAAGCGTGAATGTTGATGGTTAAAGAGTTTGCTGGATTAATTAGTTTGTCTGGAGACGCTCGACTTCACTTCCTCAACACAGACAGAGACATTTTGGAGTAAGAAGCTCACCTCTCAGCGGTAAGTTAACCGCGGTTTATATTTAATTTACAGCAGAACTGATTGACTAATTTTAGCCTCCAGGTTGTAACAGTGTCTGTTAGCATAACAGTAAACGTTAGGGGTGTTAGCTTAATTAACTTACGTGCTCTTTAAGAAAACACGTTCAAATTAATGATTTTAACCGCGTAACAACAAACTGTTAATATTTATTCACAGTTCAGTGTTGATTTGTGACCGTTAGAACTTGACAGGTTGGTTTGAAATGTTAATAGAAATCGATAAAATACCTATTTTATTCATTAATGAACGAAAGTGGTATTTTACTGATTTCACCTAGTTTTAATTTAAAACTAACATTAAAGGTGAACAAGGCTAATTTGGATTTGGAAGACATTATACAGGCTCGTTTTTGATAACTGCAGCATTTTTTATTAAAGGAAGACTAAAGTTTATGCTGTACTGGAACCACAGTTTAGCATTGGGACGATACTGAATTTAACTGTTAAATCTGTATGAGCAGAAACAAAACTAACCTGTTATATGTTCTGGATTCATGTTGTTGAGATGTAATGAACCTGAGAGACATTATGTATCTGCATGTCAACCAGTAAATGACAAGAAATAAAACAGACAGAAATGCAAAAAATATACTGCATGTTCCAGGTAATTCAGAGGCAGTGTTTGCAATACATATCAGCATTGACAAGCTTATTTTTACACTGTGAAATGTCCCGCTGCGTACATATTTGTTGTAAGGATACAACTAAAGATTATTTCCACTATCAATTGATCTACTGATTGTTTTATGTACTGATTTTATTAGTTTTTCTAGAATAGAATAGAAAACTGAATTGTTCCCATCAAGCTTCCCTAAAACCCAAGTGGACATCCTCAATTTGCATGTTTTGCTGTTTAACAACCTATCTAAGACAAAGAAAAGCCAGTCAATCCTCACATTGGAGCAGCTAGAACTGGAAAATGTTTTGAGTTTTTTGCATTAAAAAGTGACTTAAACGATGAATCGGACATCAAGATAGTTGGAGATCCGTTCAGTGTTGATGGATAAATGGATTAATCGCTTTTATCCGTTCAGCTTTAATGTTACATGCTCAGCCGATGTATTGAGACCATTTTCTTTTACACAATAAACTGAAAGTAGTGTACCAGCACAGACAGTTGGAATATTATAGGAATATGATTTGGGTTAACGCAAAACAAGGATATGTGATGAGGTGAACAGGGAAACACAAAGATAACTGGAAGTCCGTCTCCTTTTCGATGGCAAAACCTCATTAACTTGTTAAAAACAAGTTGGAGATGTCAGATTTTTAAGCAATGAGGCAAGGTACAACGTAAAGCTGCGTATAAAGTTAGCGGGAAAAGGGATTTCGAGTAGTTTGAGTTTTCCTTCTGTATGTGTGCAAAGCAGAAAATGACCTCCTGTGTTGCCAATTCAGCAGCCAGCTATTCTTTAGAGCGAAATAAAATCTCCAAATGAGAGCTGATTAGCTGGCACGGCAGCCGGTCGAGTGGCCAAACGAGCATTTGGCTGGTTGCTGCTACTTTCACACCTCGTGAGTCTGTGCAACACATAAACTGACCCCCTCCGTGATTTTATTTTTCTCCAAAGAGCTTCAGCAGCCAGACTGTTATCGAGAGAAGTTTTCTATTCGTAATGTATAAATCAGCTTGGCACATTAATGCGCACCATCTGCATGAATAACATCCAGAAAAGGATTCCTCATATGAGGGGTGGGGGGAAAAATTGATACAGCATGGCGAGTATGGCGATATTTTCCGTGGCAATACTGTATCGTTACACGGGCGCCAAGTATTGGCAAGGATCTTATATTTACATTTATTAATTTAGCTGATGCTTTTTTCCAAAGCAACTTACAATTGCTATTCATATCAGAGGTCGCACGCCTCTGGAGCAACGAGGGGTTAAGGGTCTTGCTCAGGGACACGATGGTGGATGGGTCACAGTTGGGGATTGAACCCAGGTCTCTCACACCAAAGGCATGTGTCTTAAAACAAACGTTACTGATTCTCAAATTTTCACATTTTCGGGACAGAATTTCCGCTACGTGGCTAAGATGGCAACTGTTGGATGAGAAGGGTCCGACGTTCCCCACTCAACTTTTGACCGTTAGTGCACCATCAGGGTGCTCGCAGTGCGCTGCGTTTTCAGTGTGAACTTCTCAGTGTGAACACCCAAAGTATGGAGGAGCACTAATTGAGACACACTATTAGTCTTTATGATTGATTAATTATTTAAACGATTAATTGATAATAAATCAGAATTGTTACTGATAAATTTTCTGCCGATTGACTGTTTGTTTCAGAACTTGCATTCTTCATATATTTTGATAGGTGAGTATTCTGCTAGTCCCTCTGTGGGGATGGGGGCCCTGGGACCCTGTCAGCCGGGGTGCATGTCCATGTGCTGGGGGACCTTTTGTTGCATGTCGTGCCCCCCTCTCTCTCTCTCTTTCCCCTCCATCTTTCTTGTCTCTTCTGGCTGCTAAATGAAGGCAAAAGGCCCCAAAATAATCTTTAAAAAAAAAACACGTGGTCACGTGGGGATGAAGCCATCTCGGATACCGCTCAGCCCCAGGACACATTTTGTTTTGATTCCTACTCGATTTATTATTAATTTCTCTCCTGATTCTTCTTGATTTTTCTTGACTCTGCTCTGACGTTGGTCGGTCTCACTTCCACCTCACATCCTGAAGGTGCAGGTCGAGTCTCCGGAGGACGTCATCAGCCATTGTGGCGAGGGAACCACAGGTCCATCTGTCCCTCCCCTCATGTGCAGCACTGAGGCACTTAGTCTATTTATGGATCACAGCGTGGTCGCTGCGGCCTGACAAAAGGACTGACGAGCCATAGGGGGGCGATTCCTCGAGGGCTGGCGGTTACTTTACTTCCCATCCTGCCAACACGTCTGGGGGGTAAACTGAGGGAAGGACGCTGCTGGTTGGACTGAGGTCGAGCTCTGACTGATAGAGACCTACAGTAGATGTCTGGTGGTTTATCCTTTATTTAGCAACATGTAGTCGAAGCACTTTGCTTGGTTTTAGTGCTAAAATAATTGTAAGGATTATTTAGTTTTAGTTTTGGTGTAGAAGTAGTTTTGTTGACCAGCAGTCCACAATCCAAACATAAAGTTTACAATCCTGTAAACGGAGAAAAGCAGGAAATTCTGACATTAAAGAAACAGGAACAATAAAAAGTGGGCATTTTATTGATTTAAAATAGATGAATAAATTAATTGACTAATCGTTTAAGCTGTAGTCGATTGACAGAAAATCGAATACCGAAAAGTGAATTATGAAGTGAAACAAAACTTTTCTGGTTCCAACATCTCAAATCTTGATATTCGTACATTTATTACTTTTTGATTTTCGATTGTTGTACAAAACGAGCACCTTAAACTTCAAAACGACTATTTTGTAACACCTTATAACCCAAACAATGAATGGATATGTCTAAAAGTAAATTCTGAACCAGAGTTGATGACAATTCTGCGCCTATTTTGATAATCAATCAGTTGTCTGCAGATTCTCAAACGTGAGGATTTGCAGCTTTTGTATCATCATGAATTTAATATTTTTGGGGGGTTTTGGATAAGACAAGCATGATGTCTCCCTCGGTTTAAGGAAACTGTGATACTTTTTCCCCGAGAGCTAAAGATTGAACAATCGATTCATATTGATTAAAAAATAATCGATAGCTGCAGCTCTTCTTGGTTTTGTCTTAGATTTGATTTGTCTTGTCTAAACTACTTTTTTCTACCTGTCATCTCTTAAATTTTGGTATCGTGACCCCTCATGACGGGTAATGGCTTTACAGTGAACTAGAGCTGTGACAATTAATCACTCAGCTTTGTTAATGATCGATTAATCGGTTTGAGTACAAATTCTTTGATTTCAACTTTTTAAATGTGAATATTTTCTAGTGTCTATACTCCCTTGACAGTAAACTGAATATCTTTGGGCTGTGGACAAAACAAAACATTTGAGGACGTCATCTCAGGCTTTGGCTGATTCACCATTTTCTGAGATTTTATAAACCCATTAACTAATCAGTTAATCGACAAATTAATCAACAATGAAAATAATCGCTGGTAGCAGCCATAAAGTGAACATGTGATTTTGATTTTCTCGGAAGAGATGAAAGTATCATGTAGTATTTCAAAATATACAAAAACTATTGAAAAGCAAAAGAACAACAATTTGTTTAATAGATTTTTTTCCCCCGTGTCCTTTTTTAAATGATCAAATCTGCTAATGAAGAATTTAAATGACTGAGATTTAATGACTCAATCTGGCAGAAAGGAAGAAGGAAGTGAAGTCGTTTCCTTGTTATGTTGATTAAATTACCAGCCGTAGACGCGACCTGTTCTCCTCAAACACAATGCAGACACATCATGCTAATGCCCTGGTGCTCTTTCAAAGGCGTCTAGTTTTAACAAGATTAAATGCAGTCAAACTGAATTAAAAAGCAGATGGTCAGCCCTCCACAGAGCGACCCCGGCCCTGAACTCAGGGCTCTGTCACAGGACGGGGGCTTTATCAGCTTCTCCTTTTCTTTAGTGGTGCTGCCCAAAACACACTTTGAGCCCCTGTGTTAACTCGACCATACAACACATTCACTGTGAAGATCTTAGCTAGGGCTGCTACTGATGATTCTTTTAATTATCCATTAATCTGTTAATTATTTTCTTGATTAATTGATTAGTTGTTAGCTCCGAAAAATTGTGATTAGTGTTTCCTTTTTATAAAAAAAGACTAAAACTGACTAGCCTAATCGATTTATTAAAATTGTTTGATTAATTTAATAACTGACAACTAATTGATTAATCATTGCTGCTCTAATCATGGCATGGTTTAATTTAAAGCAGCAAGCAGTCACCCCTCCTATGGCTAAAATTTATAGTTAATGGCTAGCTATTGGTTGATTGGTTTGACTTGTGGGTTGCGGCATTTTTCATTTTTTCTAATGTCTGCATGTAAAGTTTGCTACTAAAGGTTGCACTGAAATGAAAATTCTTAACCGAAGCCGAATATAATAGATAAATTTGCAAAACACCGAACAAGTACATTCACATTTTTGCCTCTTTTTTTTTTTTTACCATTGCATAAATTAAATAGTCAAAATGTGCTTTTTAGTCAGTGTTTCCCAAGAGGATCCGAGGCCCATGAGGATCCGATAAAGAAGAAGAAGAAGAACGTACTTTATTGTCACATACATGTAGTGAAATTCATCCTCTGCATTTAACCCATCCTTGAAGGGAGCAGTGTTCAGCGCCCGGGAACCAACTCCAGATTGAAATGCCAAGCCAGGTCAAACGGCACTGACTGGAGAACCTACCTAACATGTTTTTGATGATGGGGGAAACAGGATCACCCGGAGAAAACCCACACAGACACGGGGAGAACATGCAAACTCCACACAGAAAGGCCGGGGTTTGAACCCTCCACCTTATTGCTGTGAGGCGACAGCTCTAACCACTGCACCACCGGGCCGCTAAAGTAAATCACGTGTCCATTTACTTTTAATACGTGTGCACTCCAAATTTAGGTGCTAATAATTTCAGATGATAACATAAGCTACTATAGCATATAGTATTAACTTGTGAATAATAAACGTGCACACAGAACAGAGTATAACATTTCTAAACTTTGCTGTGGTGCCTCAACCTTTTTCTTTTTAATGCCCCGGCTACTCCAGGCTGTGATTGGTCAGTTTAAGAAAAGTGACTTTGATAAGCAACTAACGCACACGGCTGCTTGAAAGTTACCTGATCCCGATCTCCCTGTGGCGATTAGCAAGCAGGCGAGAACGGGAACAGGTGAGCGCCACGCCGTGCCCAGAAGAGGGCAGAGGAGGGGCCCGGTGCCTGTTCGCCAAAGAGTAAAATGTGAAAACTGAGGCCCCGTCCACACTACTTTGTTTTCCAATTAAAACGGACACCTTTTGCTACGTTTGCACCTCCCGTCCAAATGACGAAAACGAAGACCTAAAACGGAGAAGTTTGGAAACGCTGCCGACCCCGTTTTGCATTTCAAAACTCCGGAGGGCGTTTTAGTGAAGACGGACCAAAACGGAGGACTTTGACTTTGAGCGGACGCTCACGCTCGGCTCTCTGATTGGGTCTTGCAAAGCAGGAACACGATGCTGCTGACCAGGTTTTTGACACCGTATTTTTATTAAAATATTATGTACGGTGCAAATAACACGCCCACAATGATGAATAAGTGTGATCAGCATACACTGATCAGCCATAACATAAATACCACCCCCTACACTTGTTCTGTACATGTCGCCGTTTACTTTGCAACGACTCCCAACGACTCTGTTTTCTGTTGCCACACTCCTGTTAGTCCAGCTCCTTATTGGTGCATGTATACAAAAAAACCTGGTCTGATGCTTCTGTATTTATTTATTCTTTTGTCAAATCTTCTGTAACTACAGAACAGACCATCTGCTTCGTGTTTACACCGCACGCGCATGTCCAGTGTACCTGAACGGGGCCTAGCTGTGCGTTTTCAGTCGTTTTAATGTAGACGGAGATCAACTCCAAAACGCAGCTAAAACGCTGGTGTGGACGGAGATCGTATTCGTTTTAATTCTCCGTTTGTAAACTAAAACGGAGTAGTGTAGATGGCGCCTGACTGTACAGTGAATACCCGCACACTTGAAGCACAAATGGCTTTTAAATTGTGAGAAATAACAGGAAGTTATCTCTCCCATTAGCGCTAGCTTCGTAGTGGAGCGTTCAGGTGCAGTCAATCCAGCGCCAGCTGCATGTGTAAAATACTGCGGCAGTTAATGAGAGGAGAGGAAGTCAAAACGTCAAATTTAAGTTTATGTTCTGCTTACTCAACAGTTGTTTGATAAACGGCTATTTAAATGCTTTTGTCAATTCTGATTAGTGCCTTGCAAAAATTTCTCTATGCAGGAAAATTGCAGTAGTGAAGATCTGAGGAACGTATGAAGCAGGGGTGTACATTTAAAATATTTAGTGATTGTAAATAACAGGACTGGATTACAAACTCTCCTGGGTTTAAAGGCTCAGTACAATATGGTAGCTTTTACTGCACACGAGCGAAATCTTTTTTGTCAGAAGCAAAGAAGATGTAACACAGTGGCTAAATCACGAGAGCGTTTGGCGCCGAGCCACTCGTACACACACTTGGCACGTGGGAGCCAATAATTCAGAACAGAGAGTCTAAATATGGCTGCAGAGAGAAACCAGCACTCAGTCACTTCTCTCCAAGCGCTTGAGTTTATTCTTCCAAACCTGAACCAGATGGCCTCGTCTGTAATGACGGTGACGTTTCTTTTACATTACGAGGCAATTACAGCGAGAGGAATCTGCTCCCTGTGTGGTCCCGGGCCAGTGGTTCACTTTGTGGTAAGCCTGGGAGTTGGATCATCTCCATGAAAGGTAGCTTTCAGTCACACCGGGTGTATTGATTTCACTTAATAAACAGCAGTTAATTTAAGTCAGTATCAGGATGACGAGAAGCAGCACCAGCCGTCCTCCTCCTCCGCCGCCGCTGTGCAGGGCACCCAGCTGTCTGAGGAGAGTGGGCGTCTCACTCTCCACCTCAAGTGTAAATGGGTCTCTGGAGGGTTACGCGTCTACCTCTGTGCTCTGTGTTTTTACTTTAATCTTTTTAAGGTTGGGTTTGTCCTCGACCGGCTGACAGCTCAGCGCTCTCAGATGGCACAGAGGGCTCAAGTGTTGGCAGCAAGTGGGAATAATTCTCTTTTCATCACACTCCCAACAGGGGTGAAGCTGTTCTTTAGTTTTTAAAGCAATCAGATAACAAGTTTTAGTTTGAAACCAGCTTTTGACGGTGCGCTGGAGTTTGCTTATGTGGGTCCATGTTGTTGTTGTTGGTGGTGGTTGTCAGGTTTTCTTACTCCTCCTGCTCAAACTTTATAGCAGCATTTTTTTTTTTGGTGTCAGTCTTTTCTACAAACTCTTGGTGTTTACTGAAATATGCAGAGGATTGAAAAATGTTTTCAGCTGTGACTGTTGATGCACACATTAAAACGGCAGGAGCAGTCATCTCCTTTTGAACTGGCTTTCATCAGGTCCACTTGGAGCTCAGGTGCGTTTGATGGAGCTTGAATCTGCATCTCAGACTCAAACACTTTGGAGATGAAAACAGTCACTCGGGCCTCCCAAAAATGTTCAGTTGGTGCAGGATTAGTCACCGTCTTACCTCATCTGCACATGAATGTGGTTTTCGCCCCTCAGTTTCACACTGATGTGGAGCAAGTAAAAAACAGGGAGAACGCTGTGTGGGCAGGGATGCTTCACATCCGTGAATCATGTGCCTTCTGTTCGACGGGCTTGCATCATCAGCACAGCTGCCAGCAGCAACCTGTAGCTGCCTGCAGGATTACAAGACAATATCCTGCTCAAACATGAGATTTACCTAAAATAATATATAGTTTAACCACAATTATAGCGACATTCTTACATCAGATTTTCATCCTGAAGGACCCCTCCTACATTTCCCCCTTTTTTGGCATGAGGTTTATTTTTCATCATCCAAATGGGAAGCCTGAGGATGGAGTGTGTCGTATGTTGCACAGATTGAAAAAAGTTGTTTTTGAGCTATTTAACAAAATAATTGACTTAATTGGACATTTATGTTCAGTAGGCTATAGGAAAGTCACAAGAACTGATGCTTCAGTACCAAGTCGATGCCAAAATTCTGAAAACATGTACGCGTTTTTCTAGGTACTGGAGATCCATCTCGTGGTAGACGCCGACAAGTGCAGCGACCGTAGAATAGAAAAGAGATGGAAACCAGGGTAAAGTCTTCAATAGCTCTGTGTCGAGGCCTCGATTTCTCCCTGCTGGAGAGCTGATTCATGCAGACATTTCACAGTTTGAGCACCTGAAAATCACTTAAGACGATGATGCAGTTTGCAGCGCTAATTGTTTGTCTGTCCAACGCACCTGTTAGGCTGACGATGCAACTTTTAGAGCAATCGTGCAGGGCAACGTTGTCGTCAACGGTAATGAGTAAAGATTACTACCGTAATCCCCTTCCCCCACCACTCCGCCACCCGCCCCGCACCGCCGCTATCCATTTAAAACCTAGTCGGACTTGCCTCTAGCAAGATTGCCCAGCAACATTGCTCAAAAAGTTGCCCCCGTGTATCATCAGCCTTACTGTAGGAGGAGTTAGGGACAGTCTCAAAAGTGCAATGCGATTAATTTCAGTCATTAACAACTGTTTTGTGTTTTCAGTATAAAAATCTCTGCCAATATAGGTAGTGACCACCCTCAAACATTTTACACCTGGGACATTGTTCAGGTGGATGTTGAAGTACATGGGACATGTTGTTTTGTATTTAACTTGGTATCGAATTCGTGTTGAGAATCATGGAATTTTACTGCTATCGACTGGTGCTAAATGGTGTGACATCGCTACTACTATTTTACAGTAAAAAAAACAAACAATATGTCGATATCTTGTTGTATAGAAATACATAATACACAAACATTTTGATGAGGACTTCTTACGTTTTTTTAAAGACTTATCTTTTGCCCTTCTGCGCTCTAATTTGTAATTTCTACTTATCAGGCTGCATATACGCTGTTATTGTACCTATATACTGTTGTGGCTGTAGTTGGATGCAGTGAAAATTCTGTCCTTTGATTTAATACAAGTTTCATTCTGTTCTTTCTCAGCGTTTTATTGGCCTGTTATTTGGCTGATTAACATGTAATTATGTAATAAAACACTGTCCTGATTTAGTTTTGATTGCTGTGAGAAGATTGTAATGTTATTAGTTTAATCTCTAATTTCATTTAATGAAAAAATAAACGTTAGTGGTTGTGGGACTCCTCTTAAAGGCCCTGAAAACCTGTTTTCTCACTCTGCTTCTTGCTACCAGTGACGGGGTCGGACATGAACGCACACTTTCGGCCATCAGTTCAAACCGTTTTGGACACTTCACATTTTTGTCTTTCTGTTTTTCTCTTGATTTGAAGTGTGTGAGGCTCAGCTGAAGTCATGCATGTCCGTGCACCAATCTGAAATTAAGCAATATTCAAATCAAAATGTGATTGACAGGATTGTCTGCTGATCAAATTTGATCAAACCACACACACTGATTAAGTAGATTTGCTGAGTTTTTTAATGTTAAAATCTTAAGTAATGACCAAGGATGTTGTTTAACCTTAACTGTTTAGTAATATTTACATTACAAATAAATAACTTTTTGAAATAAAAACAAGTTTGGATCACTAACTTCAAACAAAGTCAAACTCGAGAGACAATCTCTGCAGCCTAAAGCTGCTTGTTTAGCTGTTTTCGGAGCCAAACTACTTCAGTTTTCTCACGCAGAATGAGCTGGAAACAACGGCCTGGTCATCGGCTCTCACAGATCAAGATATGGCGGCCCACAGGGGACAATAGCCGTGCTGAATATTAAACAAAAGCTTTGTGAACAGTGAAAGGCAAACAGAAGAGCTCATAAGCACTGAAGGATTAGTCCACTTTTATTATTTGTTGCACTATTGTCTGTGTATGTCACCAGCTGAACAATAGTTAACTTTACAGCTTGCGGCCAGTTACCAGCGTTCTGTCACGGCTTTCTTCATCTCTCTTCATGTGTGTTTACTGCTGGACTATAGTGACAAACTGTTCCTGCAGTTCTGAATCACGTCTTGAAAACAAAAAAAAGACATGAATCATGAACTGTGAATCATGTATAGCACAAAAACACTGGGCATTAACGCCGCAGGATGATGAATCACTCTCATTACTGCAGTGATTTTTCCTTTTTCTTTGGCATTTCCAATGGCCTAATGTACCAAAAGAGCCGTACAGTACAAGTGCAGCAACATCATCAATCATGATTTCATTTCTGTGGCGGTGGCTACAGAAACAGCTGGGCAAAGGTAGAGTACGAGGTCTGAGTCGCAGCACAAACTCATCTGTGGGTTTGTCTCGAGGGAGAATCTTTTGAATCATGATGCCTTAAGAAGTACGTGTGTTTAATGAGGCCTGCAGACCGCAGACTGGATCTCCTCAATGGTGTCACATCTCAGCATGGATCATTTTCAGATATGTAACATACAAGAGTGTGCTCTCTCTTCTCTTCTGCTAGGAAACGACATTTGATGAAGTTATATTGTTGTCTGGACAAGAAGCTGTAAACTATTGGTCATAAATCGGGATGAATATGTGATGGTCCCATTTTCCGAGTTGTGAAGTTGTTTTTCTGACTTTGGTGTGTTCATGTGCTTTTAAGTCGTAAAGTGGATCAATGGACGCTACTACAAAGACGTGTTGGATTGTCATTGTCGTCCAATTGGGCTGAAACCGTTTTCTGTTTTAAAGTGAAACATTTTTTACTGGCCAAAATAATAACTTGCCTTTTTATGTCACATATGTATTTGTCTTACTCCTTTTAATTGAGATAATAAGGTATTATGTCAAATACAAACTTAAAGAAGACGCCAGATTGAAGTTTGAAGGAAAATTAGACCGTTGCTGTCAAATGTATTTAAAACATTTGTAACAGTAAATTGTTTTCTAAACTTACAAGATTCTTATTAATCATTCAACTTAAATCTCCTCATCAGACTAATCACTTTCTACAATCAGCCTCTTTGCAGAAAGTCAACATTTTTTATAACATTACACTCTATAAATCATATTCCTTGATCTCTGGGGAGAAGTTTTTATGGTTTGCTTCAGCCTCCTTTTCGTCTGTGTTTTTATTTTGTTTGTTTGGTCACTACACCTAGTAAATGTTCCCACGTACCCACATGATTTTACCCGGTTCTGTATGTGCTGAGGTAATTTGGCATATCAGACTTTCATGGGCTCCGAGAAAATCGCTGTTTCATTCGGCCCTGCTTTTCAATCGTCCCGGCTCTCCCCTACTTTGTTCCTTTTTAATATATGGTAGTAGAGGCCAAAACAAACAGTGGGGTTTACCATCTCACTTTGTGATTATGTAGACTTTACCTTGTGTGTGTGTGTAAACACTATTTAACACACCTGCTCTTTTTTTCTCTTCTCTACAGCTGATGTGAAGCAGTTTGAGGTCAAAGGCTAAAGACCGCCATTCTCCCAGCTACATTTGAACCCAGGAGCCATTAAACAGGTACATAATGGTAGGATGCTTTCTGTTGCTACTCCGTCCTGTCCTTTCACCCTTCTTGCGGTTTCGTTTCACTTCATTCATTCAGTCTGACATTGTGTTGCGTGTCACTCAGTTTGTTGTTGAAAGGTGGGTTATTTTATCCTGTTTTGCCCAAATCAATCAGTAGCGGGTGAAGTTTCCATCGCACTGGCGTATTCATAATTTTCAGTCGACAAAGAATGTATACCTGTATCAAGCTCATTCACGGTTGTCACCATTTTTGTAGCCATTTCACCGCTTTTATTTTCATAGAAAGTTCGGTAGCTTATCTATGTAGGAAGGTGACCTCTGGGTTGTTATCAGTGAGCACAACAAAGATACATCAGATCCATTTAAAACACTGAACACATCTGAGCTGTGGGCAGGGGTTGAGAGGTCCCAGCAGGCTAACAGGATCTGTATACTAAATGTTACTGGTGGTTTTTTTTACACCACCATGGTGCTCATATTTGGATGAGACCCAAAAAAAGCTTGTTTGTTTGTTTGTTTATTGACATTCAGAGACTTTTCTTCTGTGGAGGTGGCTGCAAAATCCTTTTGAGCGTGGCCCATTCGAAATCCTTATATAACTGCAACCAAATATACACTAATGCGCAGGTTTATTAGGTACATCTAGGTAAAATGAATGCAGCAAATATTAAAAACACACTTCCCCAGTCCAACTCAGAACAGTCAAACAGCACCACATACTTCAACCTCCAAACTGCAAGGCCTGATCAGATTAAGTCCAGTTAAAGCTAACTCATTTACACATATGTCTTTGATGTTCAGGAGCTCCATCAGCTTCATTACAAACACAAGAGTTCATCTTCTTTCCAACAAGCATGTGTATGAAGAGAAGGCTGAAGCAGGTAGAGAGGACGGACTCGCCGTATGTCGGATCATGTGATTAGTGGGCGAGGAAACATCTTGGCGAGTACCACTTAGACCAAGAGCTGAGGTTCGAGGAAGCCCGATTCAGGATAGTAACCGTTGCTACGGTGTGGTATTTGTCCCGCCCCTCCTCTACTGTGATTGGACAGCTGAGAAAAAAGTAATGGTGACGAGTGCAGCGTTGAACATTTTTCAACTCTCGGCGACCGGAAAAAAACGCTCAGCACCTCGTCACGCTGCTGCCGTTTTTACCGGCTCGTAAAAACACGGCGCTCCGATTAGAATGAATTTTCAAAAAGAATCAGAAAAAAATGCTTTGGTGGACACGGAGCCGGTAACCTGGTGTTGGAGGCGTGAAGATTTATTTCTGAAACAGTTTGGCAGTTCTAGCAACCGGTCCTCTAATTTATCACTTGTAAATATTTTCTAACTTCAGCAACAGCAAATAACGCTGCCTGTTGCTAAGTTAGCCACAAAGCTAACATCGTGTTTATCAGTAGAGGAGCCTAAGTGCCCCTGAAATCTTTTCTGTATTGCATTGAGTAGAATTACAGAGTGCAGGTCTTAAAGTAGATATAGAAAGTAGTCATTGAGGCAGATTATATGTAAGGTCCTTTAGTTTTCTACATTTGACACCTATTTATAAAACTTATGTATTTTTTGTTATACTTTTGTTCTTGAATTACTATTTCTAACTATAACAAAGTTTATTTTTATACTGCATTATGTCATGGCATCTTAGTGAGGTTGCAACATAACAGCTGTTGGGAATAATCTTTGTTTATGTTATGTGATTCTTAAAATACGGGGTGAAAAGGATATTGGCAGATATATCGGCTATCAGATTTTAAAATCTTAAAAAATCCAAATTGGTATTGGACTTAAAAATCTCATATCGGCTCTATCTTTTAGCGCTTTAACAGTATATTCTAACCTTTTGCCATACACATTGGTAGTTATGTAAACGGTTGCAAACAGGAGCACCTATAGGTGAATATTTGTCTTTATTTCACAGCACAAACAAAAACATTTCAAACGTCATTATTGTAAAACAAAACTTAAAAAGTGCTGATGTTTAAAATCAACTGTGCTTTTAAGCCATTTTTATTAGCAGCCAAACAAGCGGTTGTAAAATGGTGGATATTTTCTTTTGAGCATCACATCCCCCACATTATGACTCGTGTCACCGTCACAATTTTGATCCATTCGGTCAGTAACATCTCAAAAGTCTAGAGGAGCCGTACAATTATTATTAGAGATGTCACAATACTAGAAATTTACTATATTGATACCAGTAAAACTCCATGAGTCTTGATACCAATTCGATATCACGGTCAAACACCGCAATAAATCACATACTGTACTTCAATGTACAGTATTAATAAAACATTTGAACATTACAAAGATCAACACCTGGGAACGTTGTGAGAGGATGTCGGGGAATGAGAGGTGGTTTGATGTGCATATTTAATAATAATTTTCTCTAATTTTCTTTACAATCTCACGGGTGTTAAATGTTTAAGGGTGTTCTCGATCGACTGAAATGAATTGTATTGTGCTGTTAAGACAGTTCCTAACTCCTCCTACAGTGACAGGTGTGTAGGACAGACGTTTAGTCCTTAATCAGAATCATATCAGAAGCAGAAAGCTTTATTGTTATTGAACATAGTTCGAGATTTGAGTGCATCTCCCCCTCAATGTACAGTCAGTGAAGATAAAGACATACGAGTGATAATAAAAAATCGACAGAAATTCACATAAATAGTAACTAACAGTAAAAAACTGTAATCAGCAGGAGGACGGGATATTGCACAGTCCACTTATCAAAACAAATATTGCACAGTTAATAATAAGAAACTCAAAAAATATTGCACAAATTCCAGTGGCCATCACAGCACTCAGCCATGATACTGAGTAATACTGTTCATTGTTTTTGACAGTTCAGTTCTTTTATGGCTTGTGGAAAGAAACTGTTCAGAAATCTGGAGGTGCAGGTCTTAATGGACCTATAGCGCCTCCCAGAGGGCAGCAGAGTAAACAGGTGGCTGCCTGGGTGGGAAGAGTCCTGGGTGATGTTTGTAGCCCGGCAGAGACATCGTCAACTGCCTCGTCATCTTTGGTGATTTTCAGCTGATCAAACAGAAACGTCCGTCTAAATCAGCTCTCCAGCTGGGAGAAATCGAAGCTGTGACACGGAGCTATTGAAGGTAACAGCTGTGAAAGTAACTTTACCTCGGTTTCCAAACTCGATTGTTTTCGACGGGTCAAGGCTGAGCAGCAGCAGCAGCTGCATTTGTCGCCATCTTCCACGTGTGACATCCCTAATTATTATTTTACCCCCATTCAAGTTATGGCTAAACTGGAAGTTAGCCGACTCACTGGCAGAACTCAACACCCCACCACCAACTGTGCTCCTTAATGCATCAAAATTTAGGTGCACCCACTCTGGAGCCCTGAAAAGTGTTTATTAGTAATTAATTAATAAGTGTTTAGTATGATTAACTGGCTCGATGGGCTGCAGTCTGGAAAGAGTCAGCTAAATTACCTTCTCACTGCGCGCACTGCGTAGACTAAACCACCACATGTGGTCGTGCCCACATATTTACACACACATGAATGTGTTAATCTGTGTGACTGCGGCAGCTGGTGAGCTGATGACTGTTCAGTCCTCCGTCCTCATTACATTCAAAAGATTTCACGGTGACTTTTCTTATTTCCGATCATCATTAAAGCTCATGAGATGTTTAAACCATACATTTTGTCATGTATTTTCCACTGACTAAACACCATGAATAACAATTTAAACGATGGATTCTGTTTGTTGATGGAGGCTTGGATTTTTTAAAAACAGTAGAGGCACAAAACCTCTCAAAGCAAAAAGTGTAGTAGATCAGCCATTTCGGACTTCCCACTATTAAAATGGTATTTAATAATATAATTAAAGTGGCATTATCCTTTTTAAAGCATCAGTTTGAGCAACAGAGAGCATTTCCCTCAGAGGTTGACGGCGTCTTTCTCTTCCTCATGTCTACTTTTATAACGGCTCCAAAACTAACAGGCTGGAAAAGCAGAACCCGCGGCACTGACTAAAACATGATTCGACATGTTTGCTAACACTGGGTCTTGTAGTATTTTAGGTATGTGTTAAATAATTAAACTCTCTGGATTTTTAAAATCTATTTCAGGATTCAACGGACAGCACACATCATGACATCACTTTCACCTCAATTCAACTGTGAGAGAGAGAGAAATCATCTCAACTTAAAAAAAAGAACATCATCTCTTTAGAACTTTTGCATGACTCAGCTTTTTATCACAAATGAGCCATTTTATTTTTATTTTTATTTATTTTTGTTTTACATATTTAATTAAAAAAACAAAATAAAATCAGGATTTTTATCCACTTGTGCCATATTTACAGTTGCATACATGTTTTTGTTTACATCCCCACCTTGAAAACATTTTACAAAGCTCTACTGCAGATGTAACAGTAGAAATATTAGTCTCATGTAAATCTCCACTTGCACAATGCAGTGTGACGTATATATCTGTTTTACCAAACCGCCTGTCCGCTGGTTTCTGGACAGCTCTATAGTACAGTTTATTTCCCCGTCCACCTCCTTTATAGTGCTGTTTAATACAAATTATAGCCAGTTTTTACAGTTAGCTTTATACATATTTAATAGTATTTCCTGTTTCATTCCGATTCCTAATCACCTCAGAGTTTTAAGGTAGTGAGCTAGTATAAATTACCTTATTTACTAAACACAGTACCTCCAAACACAGAGCAAAGTCAACGCACAGCAGGGCCCTATTTCAAAAAGCAGGTTCAACAATCTCACCTGAACCCTGGCTGACGAACTCTGAGCAGTCAAACTCAGAGTTTTTCGGTTTCAGAAAGGCCGATCAGAATAAGTTCAGTCAACTCGGAGTATGTTGAACCCGCGGGAAGCACATGCGTGGGCGGAGCCTCCATTTTTAGTGGGTGGAGCTAGAAATATGAATGCGTGCCAACGCGGACCATGATAGGCTCTAAAACGCAGGAGTGGAGGAAGGATACGTTAACATTATTACATTTTATACAGCGTTGCTCATTCATCATTTACCGGACTGGAATTTCCTTAATGAATGATAAAGTGCTGGAATTCTCCTCAGCCTGTTTTTATATTTTAAATAGGCTACAGGCCTGTTTATTCAGCTGTAACCTGACGGGACTGAATGCCGGTGGCAATAACTGAAGATGAAAATATTAATGGAAAAGATTAGACATAGTTTAGGCTCCTCATGGACCTGTGATTGTAAAGCCACAGTCCCACTCAGTAGGCCTATGCCTATTGATGATTTTTTTGCAGTGGAAAATGTATCTAGGTTCAAACTTACTGTAAAGCTTTAGACGTCTGTTACATTAATAAAATCTGGCTCATTTCGTATTTTATGAAATGCTGTCAAAACACATTCAGACTATCGGCAGATAACTAGTTTAAACAGCATACTGCAGCACTGCAGCGCACGGTAAGTGTTTCTGTGCAGCTGATGCCAACCTGACAGCTGCATTAATGTCCACAGAGTCACTGTGTTATAAAGGACAGTGTAGCTTATAGATTATTCTGTGCTGAGGATAAATTTACGATGTCCAAAGATAACTCTCTGTCCATACATCGATGACAGATTGATAAAAGTGTCATGTTCAAGATCATGTTGGGGTAAAAGGAAAAACTAAGGCTATTTAACCGTAATTTAGATGTTTCTAAAGACATTACTGTGTTCCAATATGTGCTTTGATATCGACAGTCTGAATGAAGAAATGTCAGACGGCCGCTACTGTGTTAGCCTAAACACAGTAGCTTTTAGCCATCCTAAATATTAGGGACGTCCCGATCAGGTTTTTTTGCCCTTGAGTCCGAGTCATTTGATTTTGAGTATCTACCGATACCGAGTCCCGATCCGATACTTCTTAAATACTTAAATAAAGAATAAATACTTAAAAAAAGAATAAAGAAGAGTGAAAAAACAGATCCAGGATGTTCCTTATTTTTTATTTAATTCACCTTATTTTAACATTCAACAACTCTGTTAACAAACAGAGCACTTCTGTGAGGTAGCTTGAACAATCAAGTAATAAATAACATAAATTCTTCACTTTTGGACTTTAGTGCAACAGTAAATATAAAAAAAGATAAAAACAAATAGCACCTCAACTTTAAATACCCGGCAGGCATGTAAACAAATACAAAAATAAAAGTGCCACAGTGTTTGCAAAGCACATCTGTATATATTCAAATATATACATTTATATCCGAGTCCTGATCGGGAGGTAACGTCTGATTCCGAGTCTGAAACAACGTGATCGGGCCCGATTTCTGATCTCATGATCGCATATGGACGTCCCTACTAAATATCATATGTTACATAGTTGGCCAGCTGTCCCAAACTAAAATAATGGTAACACAATGTACTCCCACACATGAGTCTTACTGTTTTTCTTTTTGATGAGTCGAGGCGGAGCTGTCGCTGCAGCTACACTTGTCCCGTCCTCCATGTGTTTGATCCCCGTCACCCACGGTACTTTTGGTGCCTAGATAAACGAGTTCAGACATGTTTTCCTGAATTTTGGTAGAGACTTGGTACCGAAGTATCGGTTCCCGTGACATCCCTACTAGGTTGTAATGTAATTCTCTGCTTTGCAGAGAAATACATAAATGATAATACATTTTTATCCTCTTCATGCTGCATATTTTAAGCAGCAGTAGAGTTTCCTGGGTGGAACTTAATTCTTCATGTTTCCAACGCTGACTGTTTAAAATCACTCCGACGGCAGTAATGTCTACATTGCAGCTAATATGGAAAGAAGTGAGAGTATGTTGGCCTGAGCTGGTTGCAGTGCTTCATTTGAGCAGTTGATGATTTGGGAAATTAAAGTGAAATTACGTGTGACCCCCACAGAGCATAATTTCTTCTTGCATCTCCATTTCTATACTTTCACATCTGTTCAGAATTCAGAGCAGGAACCTCCGTCAGTGTGAGACTTCCAGAGAGGCTTACAACACCTCCACCCCTGGTGACACCCCAATCTTTATGTATTCTTCACCCACCTGATTTTATTTAGTATGCATCTCAGGCCTTTCCCAAAATCATAGGGTGTGAAATAAGATAATTTAATGTCTCCCTTGCCTGGCTCTGTTTATGACTATGAGGCTTGGTGGCAGTCCCTCAAAGGGAGAAGCTGTTTTCATAACAGGTAGAGAGAACAGGGGTGGTAATAATTACCTCTTTTGAAAACATTTCCTTTGAGGCCTGCTTTGGCCAATATTTCTCTTCTCCTCCTGTTTCACCAGTATCTCTCATCCACTTTCACTCTGTTACTTCAAATTAAAATGAAATAGTCAAATTTTCATTCAGTTAAAGAAACTTAGACTTCAGGGAGATATGATTCAGTGCAGTCAGAAGCATTCAAGTTGACTTTGTAAGATTCTTTATTTTGCTGCCACAATTTAAAAAATATGTTTAAAAAAGTATTTATTAATACCATTTGAGTCATTTGATTGAGTAGTACAATCACTGTCTGTATGATGTGTTATTTTTAAAGCTGCATTAACCAGGGTTCAAATCAAGCTTTCCAGCATCTAGCTTGTTAAAGTTATTGGCAAAGAGTTTCCCACTCTGCTAGCTTCGTTAGCATCCATTCTGATTTGTGTTTGTGTTCACCTGATCAATGTAAGTCCAATATTCTCTCTCCTTTTAGCTCTGCTTTGATTTCCACCAACTCCTGAGGAAAAAAAATAGCTCTTGGTTCTGCTTTGGGATTTGTTGACAATAAGAAAAATATAGAATTCCTCCAGACATGTCCAGCATTACAAAACAACCCCTGGAACCAGGGATACAAGAGCTTTCAAACCTCACAGTTTGGATCATGCAGTGGCTTTGAGTCACAGATCGTATCATTCTTAAGAACAGCAAAATAAGCTTGGGTTAAATTCATTTTAAAATGCGCTAGTTTGGCTCTGATGCAGGCGTCTCTGTCTGTAGTCTCCCCCATCACGTCATGAGTAACAGCCTATCAACACTGAAGGCTGCCGTAGCTCAGACAGGAAAAGAGACCGAAGGGAAGCAGCAGCCTACACCAGTGCAGATCTCATTCAGATCTTTACACCGTTTCAATAGGCTGATGGAGAGAGACAGAAAGAGGCGGGGCAAGCAGGTGTGTTTGAGGTATGAGACCAGAGCTGTAAGTGAATGTGGGTGAAAAAGCATGGTGAGCAGATTCAAGTAGTGAGTAAACGGTAAAATAAGGTGGAGAATGAAGTAGCATTAAAATTTCCCAAAGTCCGTATTGAGCATTAAAATAATGTCGTGATGTTTGCATCACTGTTCATGTGTTCAATCACTGAAATATTTGTACACATGGATGAAACTCCTACTATTGTATTCAGACCCACACAGAGAAGCAGCAACCCCACCAACATTCCTGAGATTTATAAAAATCAACACCAGTCTTCACCCACAGAGGCTGTTTTTACGCTGTTCTCTGTCGACGCAGGGATTAAATCCTCTGGGCTTTTCCCCGTACTGCTGCACAGCACTGTTCTGATGGATGAAGGCAATCAGGTGCACTGCTTCTGTGTACGCTGCACTTCCTTCCAGCCTCTCTGGCGCTGTGATTTATTGGACTGGAGCATCCTGTCACTGGTGGGTGATCACTGCAGAGACAGTTAACACAAACTGGTCGTGTGAAGCCTGGGGCCACACACTTCACACTGTGATCTTGTTTCACCGCTACAATATGCTGACCGTGCAGTCCTCAACACTGCGGGCTAGGTGTTGTATTATAAGGGTGGAAATTAACATCCGCCAAGCGCCAAATGCAGGTGGATTTTCTGTTTGGCAGCTAAATGTTACCCACCAATGTGGTGGTAAATGTTTTCAGCATCATATCGCCATGTAATATCTATTTGACGGTAATTAACAGTTGCCCGGCGTTCCTGTTTATTGGGTGTCGCACTTAAAAACGTCCCTGCTGTACCCAGGGATCTAACATTGTGTAACGGATTATGGGAGTTCACTGGTTGTTGTTGTTTATGGTCGTTTTATGTTACTTGTGTTCGATTGGCATAAATTTGCAAGGGGGTGGGCGTTAGGGGATAGAAGTACGAAGGGTAAGAGGGGAGACTGTAGCTGCTTTCATCCAGAGATCCCGCAATAAACACAGAAAGAATACCGTAAAACTTTGATTGATAGCGCGGGCTTTTATTTGCTAAAACCTCTGACCCGACCCTGCCTTTATGTGGGACAGGCGTCCATATGAGACGGGCCGTTATTTCCTCTTGCACAAAACTGAAATAGGCAACTATGAAACAGTTTTATTTATTTCAAACAAAATATTAGCTGTTTAAAATTATCCAATAATATCAAACAGTTCATTCCTTTAATCTAGCTCCGACAGGCAGCAACGTAATGAAAACAACTGGGTGCAGGATGAGTAAAGTGTGGCAGAAGTTAGCGGACAGAGGGCGATGGACTTGACAGGATTCACAACTTGGATTCTTATTTATGAAAATCTGTTTTGGTTCTTTTGATCGGTGGACCCTTACAGGCTAAAGGAAGATAAATAATCAAGGAAAAGACACAATCGAACTTAAGGAGCCCTTCAAAGGAACTTTTCTGTTTTCTTTTCATTGCATGTACCCTGCAGGTTACACCGGTAAATCTATAACAATTAAACTTTGGGGCTTGTTGTTGAAAGCATGTCCATACTGACATATTGATCATATGTTTTAACATTAATATTTGTATTAATGATCTAAGCAGCTTAAAGCAGCTAAAGCGGGCGACCCCACTTGGTTTAAGATGTTTTATCCCTCCAAAGAACTTATATAAAGACCAGGTGTTTAATAGAGACCTGCATTTATTTGTCAAAACGTGTTTACTATAAACCAGAGGTCACTAATAGGTGGACCGTGGTCCGGATCCGGACCCAGCCGCCATCCTCTCTGGACCGCCGACCTACAGCCGATTTATTATTGAGACTTCCTACCTCGTTACGGAGCGTTTGTAACACACGCAGCTTCTCTAGGATTTACTGTACTGGTTTAGCGGGCCAGGAAACTCACAGACCAATCGCATGTGCTCCAATCGTCTCATGTGACGCTCCTCAACCAATGAAATCTGTGCATGCCGATGCTTGCGAGTCGAGTCCGCGGGTTTCGCCAGAGACGTTTTGGAAACACACACGAACTGAGGAGGTGAAAGGGAAAAGAGATTTCACATGGCTTTTAATCATGAATGTACAGATTCTTCCATGTACGTTCCTCCCACGGGCCGTTCAGAACCAGAATCTCTCACAGATCTCCAATCCGAGCTGGCAGGACAAAGTAGAGCTCATGTTTCTGACTGAACAAGAGAAAGTAGGAAAGTGGTTTATAAGAGGGAATGAAAGAGAAGGAGGCATTACAGCTGTTCATTTGTTAAGATGTGTTTATTATAAAATTGGTTAAGACTGCACTTCATCACTTCAAGCTACACTTTTTATTTAATTTTTTCTAATTTTTAAAAATTAGGCACTTAATTTTAGTTCACTTAAATTTCGAATTTATTATTAGAGTACTAGTTATAATTTACTATCCCTCCAGTTTGATGTGAAAACTGACAGTAAATAATCTTGAGATAGTATCTGATTTGACAGTCCATTGTTGATAAAAACATAATGTTAATACAACTATACGTTATGGCAGTGAATGATAACGCAAGTTAGTCGTTTTGATTTTCCGGACCTTTTGCTTCAGGAAATTTTCTCTATCTGGACCTCTGTGAATTCTAATTGAATACCTCTAATATAAGCTCTGCTTATAGTCAGTCAGCTCAGCAGCTCTGTGACAATGTTTCCACAAGTACACCTAAATATAAAATTACAGTAACGTGAAATACCCCTCAGGCAGTCATAGTGAGGTGCTTCATTCGATAGCTATAGAGCGTTGAAAACACAGGGTGAAAAGAGTTTCTGCTGCTATGTGCAGTTTCACAAAAATACTTGGGCTGTCCCCGACTAGGATTTACATAATCGAATCAGAATCATCAAGTCTTGCTTATAGTCGACTGATAGCCGAAAACTGCATAACAACAACTCTGCACAACAGCGTTGAAGCTGGGGCTCCATGTCTGACTCCTCTGCCACTAGGCTCCACCTTAGACTGTATAAACACTACGTTACAATTTTAGATTTATTTACGCACTTTAAAAACATTTGAGTTTTTTTTTTCTTTACACCATTAAACGTTGACATGTATATTGTAATAGGCTGTATATTAACTTAGTGGGAGAAAACTGGTAGTTCTATGTAAAATCAGACGTTGAGCACCTCCATATCGCCAAAAGCTTCGACTGTGAGATTGACAGTCAAATCAGGCTCCGCCCATCGAATCTTCGACTATTCAAGTTCAGCCCTAAAAAAATGGGGGATTTTCTTCTGCTTTTTTTTTAAAATTAAATCATCTAAACCTATTCTGGTACAACTCCTAAATAACATTGTGAACCTGAAAATGAGCAGAATATGGTCTCTGTAATGCTAATGCTGGTCTGTGTCTGCTAGCGGAAAACTTTTGCCACATCAACATTGTGAAGTTCACAGCTAGTGTCTGGCCCTCAAGTGTCCAAATAGTCACTTAAGGCAGGTTTAAAGCTCAGGGAGCACAACAGACCTGTCAGCAGTCAGTGGGTGCACACACACACACAACACACACACACACACCAGATGCTTATACATATACATTTGCTGCAGACCCAGTTTGAGGCGCTCAAACCGGCCCCTGAAGGATCTCCAGTGTTGGCCCGCAGGAAACCGCCGCAGGGAGAAGCAGGCTGCAGGATTATCGAATCCAGCTAGAGCGATTCTCCATGACTGCAGAGGGGAGAGGGAATTATTTGCGGCCATTCTCTGTCTGGCTGCGTGAAATTACCCAGCTGCCCCCAGACCTATTTTTGAAAGGAGCCACAGCTGCTAAATGGGACCTGAGGAACACTTTGTGTTGCTCTGTATGTGTCTTTGTGTGTTGTACACACTCAAAATTCGAGGTACATGAAGAGAAGGGCCTCCATTCTTGTTACCAAAAAAACCTTTTCACCGATGTATCACATAAAAACCATAATTAAACCTTTTGATCCTGAACCTTTCAAACATATTTTGGCTTTTTAGGTTTTGTAGCAGACCTAATTAAAGGTGCAGGCTCAGGGTAAACTGGCTCTTTAAAACACATTCGATTTGAAAGTTTTTCCCTCAACTCTCAAATGATAAATGGCCTTTTAGTGAGGAAACAAAAGGTTAAATCAAAGAAAGAAAGCAGCAAAGAAAAAGCTAAATGTGACACATTTGTGCGTATGTCATGTATTTCTGAAACCGGCTCTCGTACTGCAAAGATACAATCGTTTCTCTCTAGAGCGAAAACAAAAGCCCAATTAAGATTAGCAATACCGAAAGAACTATTTCAGATTACAAGGCGAGCTGTTTTCCTTAGACATGAAGGTTCGTCAGGTTTATGAAGAACAAAGTAAACGTATAATAAAAAACAAACACATGTAACATACAGTAGATGGCTGTTTAAATATCACATAATTTTCCCACAAAACACTTTAAATTGTCTTTATTGTTTTCAATAAAGAGTGAGAACTGTTTGATGCATCAATAACTAAACAACTTCAAAAACAAACCTCTAATTTACAGCATCTACAATAACTATCCCACTTCATTATCCTCATCATATTACTGGGAGACATGGAGACTTTAATCACTCCTAATAATTGAACAGAAAGGATGGTAAATTTAGTTAAACCATTTATTTTTAAAAAGAGGGAGCAAGACAGAGGCTGTTCCCGAAACGGGCTGAACTGTAGTCTAAGATGGTGTCTAACCGAGGCATCAAGTGCTGTTCGAACCTGCTCGAACGATCTCTTCCTGTCTCGTGAGATGCCTTTAAAACTGGCCGTTAATTTATCTGGGCTGGGGCTGAAGGATTCAGGGACCCAATGTGAAATGTTGATTTGTTTTTTTTGGTTTAGCTGAAGTTCAATATTCACTGCCAGTCAGTTTCTGACGGAAGCTGCGTCGAGCAGCACAGAGCAGATGAACCAGGCAGGAAGTCAGACGCAGAACAGCAGAGAGAATCCGGTTTTCAAAATAAAACACCTTGTAAAGACCACAGACTCCCGATTGTAAACAGTTAAACAGACAAAAATAGAAACAATTTAACTACGTAGCCTACTTAGCCATAGTAGAAGCACAAAAATCAACTACAACTGAACAAATCAACAACACCTGAAGAAGTCAGCATGTATTACGGGCTGTCCCTGACTAAGGATTTACATAGTCCAGTGTTTCCCACACATGGGCTTTACTTGGGCAGGCCGCCCGGATAAACAGCCAGCCAGGTGAATTTGGCAACCCGTTTTTGATTGCAGCGCTGCGCATATTTGCTCCGCCCATCCCCTCTCTCTCTCTCTCTCTCGCAAACATGGACAACAAACACCGCTGCACAAATCGGTCCAACACAACGCTGTCAATGTCGGACACCCATCTTCAAAACAGTTTTTAGCAAGCACGTAAGGAGCCAAGCTAATAAGGATAGCTATGTTAACTTTGGAAAACAGCTGTTGAAGTTAGCACGTTGCCTAACTGGTAGTCGACAGGTGCGTTCGAGATAACAGTCTGACTTTCGCCGACTTGATAGAATAAAAACAGCGGTGTAAAGTCAGACACAATCTACCTCCGGTAGGCTACGTAAACTAACCGTGAGCTTAGAACAATGATCAGGCCTCGCGAGACCCACGAGGTCTTGTGACGTTTTGCAGCACTGGTGTTGTGCTGAATTCTGCATGCGTGCCGTGAACTGCATACGCCTCACGGGAGGTAACGCTCTTTAATGCTAAGGAAAGAGGTGGACGCAAATCAAAGAGGTGGATGCAAATTGCAGCAGGTAGCCTCAACATCTGTTTTGACGAATTGTGCATTCACTTATTAAAGTCCTTTTACGACACTTTGCTGTTCACATTATTTGAACTCTGTTAATGGCACATTTTTTTGCTGAATCTCACGAAAAGGTACTTTTACTAAATATAATAACGATTCTTAACATTCATAAAATATATATACTGATCATTTATCACTATTGATTTAAAATCAGAGGTTCAGAACCCCCAAATCGCCAAAATGGCATGAACCTCGTTTCTGCGAAGCTTCGACTGTGAGATTGACAGTCGAATCAGGCTCCGCCCATCGAAGCATCAGCGACCATTCGGGGTCAGCCCTAGTATTATTATCATGGGAGGATTTCATTAGTCTCTTTAGTTTCTTAAATTTGAATCCAAAACATGGGAATATTCATTTGATTTACTGAAGGAAATATTCTGCATACATCAGTGGGTAAAAGACCATTTTACGAACACACAGCTGTGAAGACTTTAATAACAGTGGTCTCTGCAGTTACCAGGAGCTGAGCTGAGGAGGAAAATTACACCCTTTCACTGCATACACGCTTTCACTTACAAAGCGCCTGTCGGTCTGCAGAAAGGTCAGAACCCACACAGAAGTTTGGTGATTAAAACAGCAGCTGGTGGACTTTTAGCAGTTTTTTTTTTTCTTCTATTACAGCTCTTTTTTTGGATTTCAAATGAAATTGTAATCATGTAACTGTTGTAATTTAATTATGATTGATAGCTGTTTTTACGTTTATGCCTCCTGTTGGTTTAATCAAGACGTCTGTTTCTCTCTTGTCATCTCGGTTATTATGGCAGTAGTTTTGTGATTGCAGTAACTGTGACTGTGTAATCATGTTTTCTCTGACTTTGTCGAAGAGCTTGCTGTGTTTTAATGTTTTGCTTTTTGACAGCTCTTGTATTCTTGTTTTTGTTTTGTTGTTTCCTGTCAACCGCTGTCGTCCTTTGTTCATTTCATAATCACAGATCTATCTGCGTAATTGTAACTCCTGTTGACATGAGTGATTGACAAAGATGTGCTAATAATGCTGAGTGCATGTGTACACAAATTCCCGACACACCATACATGCCCTTATTTTATTAACCCTGACCGCTCACCCAAACAACCAGCAATTACCCAGAGTGCACCGGCAGTCACAAAACCTGTGTTTAATTGCAGTGAGGGCAGAGCACACAGCATTTTACTTACTTAATTAAACTAAAAGCCCCACACAGATTGGTCAAATTAGCAGTAAATACACATTTACACAGCTGAGAGCTCACCAAAGTCAGACAAAGAGCGAAAAGGTAAATAAGCAGGAGTTATTGTTAACTGTCGTGTTGACTGTTAAAAGGGAGCGTCAGAGCTGGTAGCTTTTAATCTCAGAGACCTGACAAACACCAGGAATATAACACCAGATTTTACGTTACATTTATGCATTTCTTTAGCGTTTTTAGTTGAAGCAATCTGGGTTTAAATTGTGCATTTAAAAAAAAAGTGTTATCCAACAAGCTTTTCAAATTTAACAACAAAATCACTGAGTTCACAGTTTTATGATGTGACTGTTTGGTGAGGTTTAGAAAAAGACAGCGGTTTGGGTTAAAATAATTTCATCATGGGACAATCATGTTGCTTTTAAAAAACACAACTCTGATTTTTGGTTGGAAACCAACCTCCATCTGATGACCTGTCCATCCATCCATCCATTTCTGCCTCCATTAGAAACGTCACCTGTGTGTTTCCATCAAATTTCATAGCAATCTATCCAGAAGTTGTTGAAACATTTCACTAAATCCTACAAATGTCAACCTCATGGTGTTGCTAGATGAAAAGTCAGTGAGATTTGTCCAAAATCATACAAGTCTGAACTAAAGTGGTGAATCGACCAGCAGACTTTTTAACGAGGCTAAAAACACGTCAGTGAGCCTCGCTGTTTGCTCCGGGTGAACGGGCTGCATGATTAGTACAAAGATCAAAATCACAATTATTTAACACAATTACTCATTGGCTTAGGAAACGTGGATTTAATGAATGTTTAAAATTAAATGTTTCTCTTTTTCAATTATTATTATATAGATGGGATTCTGTGCAACGTCATCACATAGATGAGTGAGCAACTAGGGGGCAGAAGCACATCAGTCTGTGCGACATATCTAGCGTTAGTGTTGGGCAAGTTACTCAAACTGTTAACGTTTTGACTAATGGCATGTTCACGACAGCAGCAGGGTATGTTTTTACAAAACATAACGTTTCTTACCCCACTGGCTGAGGGGAAAAAAGCAAACCAAATCTCCCCAGACTTTTGAACCAACATTACCATTTTGCACATGTCGAACTGTTCGCGGTTAAAAGCTTTTTGCTGGTTGCACAAAGTTTACAACAGACGACAATGTTCTTTACATCTCTGAGTGTGACACAGTGAGCCTAATGGCAATACTTAGAGTGGAAAGAACACCTTTTTCCATCATGGCTAACAGCTGACATAAGGTCTGGTGCTGCTGACCTTATATTAATATGCAAATGTTTTTTATTGAGTCAACAAGAATTTACAAACAATGCGTTGATTGCAAAGGTTGAAGAAACCCAAGAACCCATCTATGCATTACCTAAGGCTGCGCAATTATGGCCAAATGGTGATAATGATTATTTTCATATCACGGTTATTCATTAATTTTAGGGACAACATATTTTTATTCCACTTTCAAATTTAAATAAACAGTTGTTTGTGAAAACAACTGTTTTCACATCCGTGGTTTGCAGCATTTCTGCTAATGTACAAATCTTTGCATCAAAATAAAACTGCTCCTTAAAGTGCATCATCTCCTAGAAGCAAAATAACATTTTACCTGGAAAGTCCACTGAGTCCGGCTACTGCTGCGCCGCGGTTCTGTCCTCTGCACAGCGTTATCTTCCACTGGAAGCATCTCAGACGCATTTCAGGAGCTGAGCACATTGTTGTTGTTTTTTCCTTTTTGTGCTTCTACTCTGCTTACCAGCAACGGCCCCCTGCGACCCGGTCTT
The DNA here is from genome assembly GCA_024633595.2 of Lepomis macrochirus. Lineage (NCBI taxonomy): Eukaryota > Metazoa > Chordata > Actinopteri > Centrarchiformes > Centrarchidae > Lepomis > Lepomis macrochirus. The sequence goes on from JALXJV020000006.1 coordinate 36,779,705, forward strand.
TGTTTGGTTGTCTGCATGGTTGCGTCTCCCGCAGGGAGCATTTCAGAATGAGGGTTTTGTCGGATTTTACTGACATGTTTAGATTATGTTGATTTGGTAGTCTGTGCTTGATTTGTCTGTTTTAACTGTGTTTTTTTGTTGATTTATGATCGGGAGTATGCGCAGGGTGTTTGAAAATTGACCGGACTCTCTGTGCCATTCTGTATCTTACCGGCTTCCGTCAAAAATAGACTTGTGTATTCTTCGCCAAACGGAGCCGAGAGCGGCTTCTGAGATGCGCTGCGTCTGATGGTCTCCTAAGCATTGACTAGAAGGCCCGCGACCAGCTCCGGCAGCCCCGCCGCAGAAGAAACGTGCGGACTCGTGGAATTTGCTTCTACTCTGGATTGTAGCAGCAGGGGGTGCGCGCAATGCCATGGGATTTGGTTAATAATGGTGGCTAGCTGTGGGCTGGAGCTAATCTAAACTTTACAGCCTGGCTGAGAGGGAGTTTAGGCTATTAGGGGAGGGAAGGGGGTCGCCACTGTAAAGGAAAAGGGTGGCAACACGTGGATTCATCCGCTGCTAAAAATAGTCCCCAACAAATGCACTGTTTCCTCCCGTTTGTTTGATATTTAACTCAGTGTCCACCTCCTTTAGGAAATTACTGAGACTTTTTTATTTTTATTAAACTGTGTATTTGCATCTTCAGTAGTGGACAGACAGGAAGTCAAAAATGATAGTGACATTGTAGGTTTTGATATTTTAATACATCAAATATAGATTAATAACAGACTTAGGAACAAAATGTTCCTGAAAGCTTTTTTTATTTACTGTCCTGAAACCTTGGGTACACAGAAAGTTGCTTGTTGCCATGGATGAATCCTCTAAAAACCTGATCAAACCCATCTACACACAGTTTGACGGGATCAAATCAGAAATAAAGACCTTTTAAAAAGCTAAAATTGGACAAAATAAGTGAAATTCCTCACAGTAGTCGTGCTGTTGATTGAATTTGCAGTTATTAAACTAAACTGCTCGCCGTCCCCTCACATGTGACAGGTGGCTGTACGTTCGTTTAAACTGGTAAACACCATCAGGGACCATAAGTGCACAGTTGGTCGTCTTCACACCCCCACCGATGGCCCCACTTACATTAACATGTCGTCCCCGGCACCAGCCAACGTCCCTCCATGTGTCAAATGATCCCACAGGGACATGCTGTCAGCGTCGCGTCCCCAGAACTGACAAAAACTGTTACTGCCGATGTGTCGGCGTTTCTCTGTCCTGCTTCTTTTGTTTGCTCATTTCGAACGCAGAGGAGACACCGAATGTGGGGATGAGTTTTCAGTAACTTTGTGCAACACCCTGCAAAAAGATATGATTTTTTATCCAGACAATATGAATGCCTGTTGTCTGTGAAAATTCTTGGTAACTCAGATTTGGCCAGTATTCACGTTCTTAATCTGCTTATTTTCTGCATTCATCAATTCATTATGAAAAATTCTCATCACAGTAACCCAGAGCAACAGTCCAAAACCCAAACATAATTAATTTACGATGATGTAAACTAGGGCTGAACGATTTTGGAAAATAATCTAACTGCGATTTTTTTTTTTTAACCAATATTCCAATTACAATTTAATTTGCGATTAATTTTTAAGCTCTTTACCTTCTGTAATATTCAAAACGGACAAGCAGTAAATCATTGTATAGTATGATATTAGATAAATTAAACATACACTGGTCTTTCAAAGAGTCAAGTCATGGCATTAAATATGATATAATATCATCAGGTCGGCCTACCTTTTCACCACAGGGTATTGTACAGTAAGCGCTCAATACAAAACCCACAGTTCAACCACCAATTAATGAGTGACACCTCTCGTGTTTAATAGTCCCCCCGCAGCCATCGATGCTGGTGAGCGCCGCTTTAACCAGGCTGTAACTCGGGACAGACTGGGCCTCTTTCAGACTTAGGCGTTTAGTTTGAAACGGCAGATATTTCCTGAGCTGACTGGTGGCTGTGTGTGTGACGCAGGCGCCGATCACTACAATGCGCTTACCTTAATACACGTGTCTTTCTGTTGTGCATTTTTCCGTCCATCTAAGCCGCGGATGGCCCGGCGAATTCACCCACCACCACCAAGTTACCCGCGGTGGCGGCTGCTGCTTTCATTCCATGTGACATTAAAGTTTATGTAGCTTCTGTCAAGCTTAAGGCCATTTTACAACAAGAAGGCAAGTTACAGCGTAACGTGCAGACGAAGCATTAACTTCTCAGACTGCTTTCCGCTTGGTGTCATGTCACCAGAGTATAATCGCAGCCTTCGCGATTAGAAAATCTCGTTTTATTACATCGCGATAATATCGCAAATGCAATTAATCGTTCAGCCCGATTGTAAACAGAGAAAAGCAAAAAAAATACTCTAAAATAAAAAACTGGTACTAACACTTTTAGTGTTTGACACGTTTACATGCAAAGTGAAAGAATCAGTCTTTAATTATTTTTCAGAAATGTTTTTACAGTGAGTTTACTTCTAAATCACAGCAGCGATGACGTTGCGCTATTGATTTTTTAAAATTTTATTTTATAAAACAATTCACGTAAATTAATTGATTGTTTGTTTTTTTGTTGTTTTTTGTGGTATGATGATATAATGATAAGGTGAACGTGTTTACACTTCCAGCGGAAACATGATCATTCGTTTAGAGTCATGTTTGTGTCACTTTATGGTAAGGCTGTTCAATAAAATAATGATAATTAATGCAATATATTGAAAATCAATAACAATAAAACAAATGTTCAATAATTTAATTAGTTTAAATCATGAATCAGGACTTAACTTTTCTATTAAGATGTTTATTTTCTTGAGGAAAAAGTAATGAAACAAAGATTATATATATATATATATATATATTGTTTGTTATGACCATAAATTACTTTCACTCAGGAGAAAAATATTCCTATAAACTTAGAAATAATGATCTGACATTTATCCTGATAATTATCGATATCAAATGATAGGAATTTTTATCATGATAACATTTTTGGCCATGTCCAACCTTCACTCTGTTTTTATAGATACTGATTATAGTAGCTTTGTTTTTATTAGTCTGGCCCCTTTAATTGACACTGTCTGAAGCATTACTATCATATACCGCGAAACCATCTACTGTTGCATACGCTCTACTTTTAATTTATAACACTATACAGTAATAAATTAAAATTCACCCATGTTTGCTTACTATTCACAATGTCTGGCACCCTGATTTGTGCCTTTCACCTTCCTTTGTTCTACACGTGTTGTATAAATTTATATGTCTACTATTTTTTTTTAAATTTTAGAATTTATGAATTTGTGTATTTACTGTATAGTTTACTACTCTTTCTATATATGTATATATAGTAATGTTAGTTTTAAATTAAATGATTATCAACATGTTGCACAGTTAATGGACTAAACCATTAATTGACTTATATTTTTTATCTGCTTTGAATACTGAGCACAAGAAGCCCTTTCTCCATCTTATCTTAAGTTGATGCTGTTAAACGTACGTCTGCTCTGTGACATTTGAATGTTCTTAAATGAAGCTATTGTGCTGCTTTCTGTGTTTTGCACTGACTTAACACGTGGATGTGTTTGTGTGTGTTTGCAGGGGCAGGGGAGGTTTCAGCTAGAGGCTCAGCCATGGAGGGGGACTGCCTCAGCTGTATGAAGTACCTCATGTTCATCTTCAACTTCTTCATCTTCGTGAGTTCAACGCTTTTCTCTGCTCTCTTCTTCAGCTAACTGAAACCAAAGGAAACCAGATAACAATCCTGCGAAAGCTGTCAGAACTCAATGTCGATTTAAAACCTGTAGAATGATGCAAGATAAAAAAGAATGTAAACATGCAGCATCTTTCCTTGCTGTTTCCAGTTATAAGATATTTAGGATTGGGTATTTGATCCAGTTCTTTTTGACTCTAGGTTCTGCTTACTCCCTCGCATCAAACCTCCTCACTGCAGCCGGTGCAGTTTTTTAGTGAAGCTGAGCCAAACTTTGGAGAGTTTGCTACGGTCCGCCACGGTCCAGGACTGGAAACAAGGGGACTCTCTTTTCATGCTTTGTTGACGTAACACATGAGGTGACGTTGGGTCGGCGTAGCAGCTCCTGGCAGATCAGAGACACTTTGATGGACTGCTCACTACAGTTCAGGGGCTGAAATATGCAGAAAGTTAGGAACCGAGAAGCAGAATCCAAATGCACGTGTCTTAACGAATCCACGGTTTGTGGAAATTTGGTTACTCGTTAACAAACCCTGAAGATGATACGCAACAGTACGAAAGAGGTTAGAAAGAAAGCAGGGTATTGAAATTTTCCTCTGTTTCGTATTTAGACGTGTTCGGACAACACGTAGTACAAACTACTTTGTTTTAACCGTGTTACTCGTGCATCTTCCCCACCAGCGTTTCCTCAGCCGATTGGTTTATTGTACTACCACTCTGTACAGTAAATATCTGGAGTATTAATTAAGCCTCTCTCTCTCCCAGCTCGGTGGCTCCTTCCTGCTGGGTGTTGGAGTTTGGGTGCTGTTGGACCCGATGGGCTTCAGGGAGATCGTGGCGGCCAACCCCCTGCTGTTCACCGGGGTCTATGTCATCCTGGCCATGGGCAGCATGCTGTTCCTGCTGGGCTTCCTGGGCTGCTGCGGAGCCATCAGGGAGAACAAATGTCTCCTGCTCTTTGTGAGTCTTTATGTACTGATGAGAGGGGTTTTCTGGTTTTATTTTTATTTATTTGAAGTCACTATCAGTCAGAATAATGCTGCATTCACTCATCATCGACAGAAATGGAAGAACAGGCACGGTTATAATAAGGGGCTCTGGCTCGGGAGGTAGAGCGGGTTGCCCGTTAATCAGCAGGTCAATCTCCGGCTCCTCCAGGCTCCATGTCGAAGTGTCCTCGGGCAAGATACCGAACCCCGATTTGCCATCGATGGCTGTTCCATCGTTGTGTGAATGTTGTCGTGGAAATTTAGATTCCTGGTGAGAGATTAGGCAAATAATGGAGTTACAACCAACCGTTGTCTTTGAAGAATTTATTTAACAAAAGAGAATAAACAGAGAAGTACTACAACAGAATCAGCTGGACCAGAGGTTCTGTCTTCTAAGACAGTCACTAACGTCTGGCCCAGAACAAAGGGATGCATAGTCATTTACACAGTCTATGTATCTATGTTTTGGGAACAAAAAGATCCTCTGCCTGCTGACCCTGGTCCCAGACAAAACAGGAGAGGAACAGAAAACAACTCCACATCCTTGACTTAAACCCTACACACCTGTGGACAGACTAGCAGAATAAGAATAAGAATAATAATAAAAGGAACATGTTGAAGGTTAAACAATGTATAAGACATAATAATAATAAAAGAAAAATAGCACTATTATAAGTACTTGCATAAATGGATGATAAGTGTAAGAAGAATACAATTTTCTGCCCTTACAATCCTCCCTCTGGCCATATAAATGGACAAACCTAAGTATAGAAAATTGTCAGCACATCAACGAATGTTCTCATTTTACTGTTTAAAACAAACGCATCATCAATTGACAATAAGAAAATTAGCCTTAGCTGTTTTTGTAGAACATAGACATCCTGGAGTTATGAGCAAGCAGAAAGGTTGGAAAAAATACAGTTTGATCTAAACTATCTGGTCAAAACAATCAACATCCTGAAAAGGAGGAATCCAGTTAGTATCTGCCAGATGCTCAGTTAGGGACAACATCTGATGGGCAAGAGCTGTGTTGGCAGTCTTGCCTATGACACCTCGGATACAGGGAATGACGCAACATCCTATCAGGGCAAACACTGTTAGGGTCATGATTACAGCAAACCCAGAAGTCAGGATGAATGACTTCCATTTCCGGATCATCGAGTCAAACCACTCAGTCATCCAGACATCTGTGCCAGCATTCTCTTTTAATTCTCGGGCTAGAGTTTCCAGTTTAGAAAATGCTAAGGTAAAAGTACCGTATGTGTGAATGCGATGTAATGTATACAAATACACGTCTGTCGTTCTTTTCACCATGTGGGATATTCTGTCGCATTGTCAGTTGGACATCAAAAAAAACATGTTAGAAACAATTCCTCACTGCAGAGATCTTGAGATTTTATCAGTTAGAGTTAGTGATTTGATGATGTTCTGTTCAGAGAGTTGTTCATGAAACTAAAAAACATCTGGTGACTCATTTTTCATCGAATTGATTATTCGATGAACTTTAATTTCTGCTGAGGCGCTTCTGCTTATTTTTGTATTACTGCTATGCTTATGTTTTGTGGAGCCTCAAAACATAGTAAATGGTCTGTAATGGTGTACTACTGGTGCAGTACATCACATTCACACACTGAGAAATTCACAATTTGGGATTCAGTATCTTGCCCAAGGACACTTAGGCATGCAGAATGGGGGAGCAGGGGATCGAACCACCAACCTTCTGAAAACTGGACACCGCTCTACCCCCTTAGCTGGCCCTCATTATTAAACATAAGCCACACAAACACCCAAAACTTCATGCTTGTCTGTCAACACATTTGTTGCCACATTCTGCAGATGTTTCTCCCATTATATCGGTCTTTGTCTGAGTTTCCTCTTCGCCAGCGTTCAGCTGTGTGAGTCATGTAAACGAAGCTGTAATGGTGCCGGTGTGGATAAAATTAATTAAACATACAGAGTGATGGTTTCATTAGTCACAGAGTGAAACATCAGCGAGTTTAAGAAGAAATGTTTAGAGGTGCTTTTGTTTCATTTCAGTATTGATTCACTCGTTAACTTGGAGAAAGAGAGAGCGCGATATAGGCAGCTCTGTAGTGAAGCAATTAACATGCTGTATGAGAGTCTACATTGAAATCACAATTAAATCAGTGTCACAAATACCATAGAGCACACATACATGCATCATAGTTTCATCATCTTATTGAAAAAAATCTGTGAATTACCGTTGAAGACCACATCCTTGTTTGTCTTACATCGTGAAGTTTAGTCTATATTGATGTGCATTTGATTTAGAGTTACTGTCCATCCTCCATCACATCCCTGCCTGTAAGTTATGTAAGACCAGAGTAAAACAGTACGAGTGTGCCATCTAGGGGAGGTGAATGTTAACAGTGCACATCTGCAAGACCGGCGTAAGATCATCACTCCCAGTGTTTATTTACCCAAACCTTTGTTTCAGCAGGCAGGTTTTCATTCATAGCCACTATAAAACTGAATGTTGTGTAAAGGGAGACCTGTTTTTAATTTTATGTTTGGAGTCATAATAAAGAATTTTAGTGAGTCTATGCAGATTATTATTATTATTATTATTATGATGATTTACCTGCTAAACACTGAGGTTTTTTTTTGTTACTCAGTTCTTCATGCTGATCCTCTTCATCTTCCTCGCTGAGCTGGCAGCTGCCATCCTGGCTTTCCTCTTCAGGGAACATGTGAGTACAGTCTCTGGATCAGGTCATCTCGTCACTGCAGCTAAATGCTAAGCAGCTGTTGTGATGCGTAGCACTTTCCCTCTGTGGAACCATCCTTTTTTACTTATTACTGTTATTATTATCATTATTGTCGTCATCTTTAAAAGAAAAACTGTAATTGACGTTTGCCCCTGTAGTAAAATGGTCCAGGTTATCCAAACCACACAGCAGCCTGGTGAGGCCTCATTACAGCTGACGTTTAGAGGCTCTGATATACCCCACATGCATACTGGACACTAACTACTGCAGTTTTTCTACACACCCTGAAGTTTGCACATTACTCGGCCACACTGAGGCTGTTACAGGGGAGCGATCCTGCCCAGCGGTTGATGATGTTCAGTGGTGTGATGCTGCTTTTTAAAACTGAATGTCACCACAACTAAAGTCAAGTGTAACTTCCATGAAGTAATTAACTTTGGACAGGTTCGGTCACTTTAAGAAATATCCGGATATAATAGTGAAAAATACGCGGACCGACGCACAGCAAGTTCCTTTATAAGCTCTGTTGATTTTTTTAAACTCATGACTCTTGACTACGTGTCGACTCAGCCATCACCTTCTTTATTTTTACTTAACCTCTCAATAAGTGACAGGAACAGGCTGCAACACCAAAGTATCATCAGTAGCATCAATGAAAGATCTATAAGAGACAAATATTTCAGCATCCTCTGAGTTTAAGTTTCTCCAACCAAAGTCCAGGTCTAACAGGCCACCAAACTGTTTGTCGATGGCCTAAACGTACTGTAGGCATAATGATGTATTCTGTTTTATGTACCGTTTATAGTCGAAGATTTGATTATTCGATAGAAGGAGCCTGATTTGCCTTCCAGTCTCACAGTGAAATCATGACATGAGAACATGAGGCCTTATGAAATCAGGGTGAAACGTCTCAAAGTCATTTTGGCTGTATGGCGGCACTAAAGTCTGATTTTTACGTAGAACTACCGGTTTTCTCCTAATAAGTTAATAAACAGCCAATTACGATACACATCAACACATAATGCAGTAAATAAAAAATGTGAAAAGAGAAGCTTTTAACAAATGTTTTGTGCGTGAATAAATTCAAAATTGTAACCTTTGTAGTCAGGGACACCCCTAGAACCTTATTCTGTGTTCCCACTTCTCTGTGTGTTGTTTGACTTTGCCGCAAGACAGATTTCCCCCTGTGGGGCAATAAATTAGAAGTCGGAAGGCTAACGGATGTGGACAGCAGGGATGACAGTCGCCACAGACGCAGCTCTGTTAGTACCTGTTATGGTTTTCAGCTGCATTCAGACATCTGCACGGACCTTCACGGACAGATAACAAAATGTTCCTCACGCCGACTGTTGCAGCTACGTGGATACAGAAAGTACAGTTTGAGCTTTACCTCCTGTTCTCTCTGTTATGATCAGAATGTTTGCGGACATGTTTAGTTTAAAGCGCGTTATTTAGGTACTCACCTGCAGCTGTTTATTTATGCTGCCACTACGCAGGTGTTTACTCCTTGAACAACGTGTTTCAACACATTGTTTTTGTCCCGCTTGCTCATTACCGATCCATCTGGTGTTAATTTTTTCAGCCATTTAAAAATTTAGTCTTAGGCTGTGTTCGAAACGGAAGGCAGCTGCCTCGATTACCGTAACAGACAGCTGCCTCAGAAGGCGTCACTTTCAAGTGAAGGCAGCTCTGCTTACATTAGTTTTGAACAGCCTTCTAAGGCAGCACATACGGCAACGTGTGACGTCAGCACGCCGTCTTGGTTGTCAGAAGAGACGCTAGCCTTAGCGTAAGATAACTAGCTACTGAAAAGCCAAACGGCTAACAGACGCCTCAGAAATCATACTGAACAAACTTGGCTGGTTTCAGTCACGGGCTGATATTATAGTTCAATGTTTAGTTCTCGCTAAAACGTATATTTGTGTACAAATGCGTTTATCGCCATCTTGACCCGTTTTCAAAAGCTCCGGCAGCCGCACTGCTTTATGGGTATAGGCAGAATCAAGTACCCTTCGATGCTGCCTTCAAAACTGGCTGTTACTGAGGCAGCTTGAAGGCGTCTCAGGAGGCAGGAAGAGACCGTTTGGAACAGCACTCGATGCCTCGCTGTCCGACACCTTCTGAGACATCAGTGTAGCCCGTTTCAGCACAGCCTTAGTCATGTGGCAAATGTCCTTGTTAGTTTTAGTCCACTTTTTAAATTTTTTTAATCAAGTTTTAGTTGATTAAAAGTCTGGGTATTTTAGTCTGATGTTAGTCAAGAAAATCACAAGTATTTTAGTCTAGTTTCAGTCATTAACCATCATTTCAGTCTTTTCCTACCTATTACTGTAATTTTGATCAGCATTTTGCTCAAACCAAAATAGAGATGTTCATTATTTTAGTCTTTATTTCACTCATCTCACATATAGATAAAATGTTTGAACATCATCTTTGTTCTTATTTTGATTGCACACGAGACATTAACTTACCTCAATTCTCTAGCCTTGATATGCCGCTTTAAGTTAGTAGCTGTCTGATATAATTAGGTTCTTTTGTCCGCCTAACTGTAATTGAAATGGACCCAAATATCTAAGAGCCTCTTTCTCCCTACCATGTTGTGTTCATCACCAGAGTTCGCATCCTCCGCAGTACAGTAATGTTTTGTTTTAATGTCTTTAATGCACTAGGCGTCGCCCCGGTCGCCCAGCAAGCAAAGCACAGGCAGAAAGAAATACAACTGATTGAAAACACTGTTCAAGTGAAAATTTAGAGGGAGAAAATATGGCCTGTAATATTTTGTCTCCTCATTATACTGACAAAAAGAGAGTTTTTATTGACGTTTTTATTTTATGAAATACATTTTAGTGCCGTCATTTTTTGTCAACAATATTGCATGTTAATATAGTGTAATTTTATGTGTAATAAAATTGTCACAGAGAACCGAGAAACCGCTTTTCTTCAGTTCAGGTTCAAATATATTTCCGTTGTTGAGCGTGAGTAAGAAACGGTGTGCCTCTGTTTCCTGCGGGAACCAAAACACCGTTGAATGTTCCCCAGGTCGCGCTGCGTCAGGATGTTATTTCAAGGTTCAATTCACGATGAATGGAAGCTTGTTGTGTCCACAAGGTTTGAGTCTGTGTGAAGGGAGGCACGTAAAGATGCAGCATGTCGAATAAAGAGCCGAACTGTGTGTTTAGCAGAACCATCTTAAAAGCTGGTCACAAGGAGAATTTCCTGAACTGTTTGTGTCTCTGCAGTTAACCAGAGAGTATTTCAGCAGGGAGCTGAAACGGCACTACCAAGGTCACAACAACACCGACGTCTTCACGTCCACTTGGAACGCCATCATGACCACGGTGAAGCATCGACCTTCCAATTACCACTCTCTCTCCTCTCTGTTTACAATCCGCCTAATGTGACGATACTAACGACAACATCCGAACCTACAATACGCTGTTTTCCCTCCCGTCATGTTTCTGTGTACAGTTCGACTGCTGCGGCGTAAGTGGCCCCGAGGACTTCGAGGAGAGCCTCTTCAGGCTCCTCAGCCCCAATAAATTGGTCCCTGAGGCCTGTTGCCAGAGGAACGATTACCCCCGAGACATCAGCGTGGAGCAGTGTGTGAGCGGCAGCGTGGCTTTCAGGCACAACAAGGTCATTGGAGAAAACGCATTTTCCACACACTCGAACGCCTCATGTCAAGTTTGAGAAATGTCCACAGCTGAGAGCAAAAGCACCTCAAAGACCCTTTAAATTAAAACTTCACTAAAAGTATTGTTATCAAAGAGGCATTAATGTCTGAGCAGCGTTTAATTTTTACTACTTTATGTTCTGTTCAGGCCTGCAGCGACTACACAAACAGTGACTTCGAGAACAAAATGCAGTTCTTCAGTTTTAATGCCCGGTTGAATTCATGAACTAATTGGTTTAAGTATATAGTAAATTATACCTATAATATATGTGAATTAAAAATGGCTTGATCACTCAAAACCCCAGTTACTGATGTCGCATCATCGAAATTTATATTTTTTGATTATAGGTAGGTAGAAAAAAGTTAGTGACTTTAGAAAGTAGTAGTAAAAGTAGTTAAATCTTTTTTAAATGAATATCTTAATAGAAAAAGTTATGTAATTTGTTCATTCAAATTATTAAATCAAACATTTATTGACCATTTGTTATATTGTGATATTGTTTCCCAGCCCTACTTCCCACTGCTCCAGATTAGGATGGGTTAAATGCAGAGAACTAAATGTTCTTGCTGTAAACTGTGTACAAATTAAAAGTTTAGTGAAAAGTGTTTTTGTGGCGATATTACCAGCTAGCTGTAAATTAATGTAGCTGCTTTAGCTGACTGTGTCTGTGTGATTGTGATGGAAAGTATGAGTGCAGTTACTGTATTTTCATGGGTTGGTGTGCGGCGGTTAGCACTGTCGCCTCACAGCAAGAAGGTCGTGGGTTCAAACCCCGGTTGCCCCAGCATGTTCTCCCCCGTGTCCTCCCACCATGCAAAGACATGCAGGCTCGGTCAATTGGTGTCTCTAAATTGTCCTTAGGTGTGAATGTGAGTCTGAGTGGTCGTTTGTCCGTATGAGTCCCTGCGATGGACTGGCGACCTGTCCAAGGTGTATCCGCCTTTCACCCAATGTCAGCTGACGATGGATGGATGGTTTGTTATATGGCATTTACACTTTTGTAGGGATCTTGGGAAATACATATTCCCATGGTATAAAAAGTTTAATCTGAAAAATAAATGTCAGTTTCACGTCCGCAGTTAGGCTTTGTATAGCAGTGTTCAGTACTTTAATACGAGTTCCCTGTGTAAACTCTTAATCTGCTAAGTAGTGATCTGGCATTGTGAGATGATCTGCATCGGCCGATATATCATCCTAAATGACAGCACCTCTAATTTATAACCATTTCTGGCTAGTGTTAAATATAAATAGCTATACTGTAGAGAATAATGCAGCTTAATGACGTCTGACAAACTCCACCCAACTCTCCCTTAAACACCAGCCACGTTCTGAAATCTAAGGCAGAACCCGATGTATGTTTCTATTTCATTCATTAATACAGTTTCCATCTAAAACAGCATGTTACTGCTGAGATAACATGTTAATTAGATTGTACTCTGCACCGAACGGAATTAAACATGGATTTTATTTGTTGTTATATTTGCAATATATATCTCTGCGCTCTAAATATCCCCACATTTGTCAAAAACTACTGCAAAGTAACAGTAATGACTGATATCCTACTGAAATGAAAAGTACTTTAAAACAGAGTACCAATCCTACCTCCAGAAATTATAAATCAGACCGTAATTAACATTTCCAAAGCAGTAACAGCCTTTTTTATTGTATGTTATCATTGTGATATTTAATCTTATTAATTTATACGTGTTCTTGAGTTCAGTAATTGTTGTAATATTTATCCTTTCAATTAAAAGTAAAGTCTTGAGGTACTTCTGCTGCCTCTGAAACATGGAGTTGTTGAATAATTAAATTGTTCTTGAAAAGAAGTTAATTTAAAATGTTCCTCCCTGATGTGTGTCATGTTTTTATGCACATTTGAACACAAGCTAAAAACAGGTTATTACAGAAAAATGGCTGTGTAGGTTTTTTTTATTAAGGACCACAGAATAATTAATTGCAGTTTCATAACCAGAGTTTTGTTCTGTGTGTTTTATTCTTGCAGGGCTGTTACTCTGCGATGGTGGACTACTTTGAGACGTACATCTACACAGCCGGAGCTCTGGCCATCGTGGTGCTGACAATCGAAGTACGTATTGTTTTCTCCTCCTTTTTATATTTAAATACTGAATTAGTCAGTGATTTATTCAGAGTTTATTTATACTGGAGCATAAAAACCCCACGAGCCGCTCCGCTCAGCGCTGCTCTCTAGTATTTTTGTTAATTCTGAACGTAAGGTACTACCCCCCCAACTGGGACTTTTGGGGGGGTAAAATACGCTGTAGTTTATTCTCACTCAGTCCTAGAAACACTGTTCTGCTGCCCCAAATACTCACTAGAGCTCCACATGTGGATTCATGCGCTGCTGAAAATAGTCCCATTCAAATGCACTATTTCCTCCTGTTTTTTTGATACTTCAGACATGCAAACTCCTCGGTCCGTCGGTCCGGTCGGTCGGTCGGTTGGTTGGTTGGTTGGTTGGCTATACCCAACTCAGGCATGAGCTTTGCAACTTTACCGCTGCAGATGCCCAGAACCATGTACAGAGATGCCTAGCCAATCTGTACTTCTAAGACTAAACCTGACAGCCAATCAGAGGCAGAGTAGGGCGGGTCTTTTTTCAGGTCTGCTACACTGCGGGGTGAGACAGCTGCCCGTCGGAAAGCCTGATATAAGACAGAAGTCAGCTAGCTTACAATATGAACTGTCCTGTCAGATACCTTTAATGTTGAATTTAGCCTACAGAACAGAAAAATGTTCTGAAGAGCTGTGAGAAAGGTCAATTTGACCTTATTTATTTAACTTAAGCTCAAAAAAGAAGAGCTCCTGATTATAAAACGACCCCAAAATGTGCAGCTCCAGTCAGTAATTTTAACAACTTCTTTACACAGTTTCTTTTTGGCCAAATTTTCCATTCTCTTATATTTTAAGATTTTCAATTGTCACCTGCCACCTATATTTTGTGTTTCCCTTTCAAATAAATAAAAACATTTACACCATAAATTGATGAAAGGGAGAAACTGGTGCAGAAAATTTCACCATCGGCGATGGCTGACACACATCACAAAGTTGAGCAGGCGTCGTCTACTCCACTTTCTTTCCATCAGCAGTATGTTTTTCTAAAGTCGCCTAAAAGACACAGAACTCATCTTTTTTCCGTATTTTCCCACCCGCGATCTGTTGTCACGGCAACCCGTGAGCCGCTTGTTGGCTTGTTAATGACGCAGCCTTCCAAAAAAACCAAACCAACATCTGCACCCTGTGTGCTCACTGCTGCTTTACCTGGTCCGTGCTTGGGAAATATCCACCGTAACTTCAGAGGCTACCCAGCTTTTAACAGAGTGAAGTCTGTGCGAGTGAACACTTGCCCATAAGACTGCCGCTACCCCCCGCCTTCTCGCGCTCTTGCCCCGATGTCATCGTCCATCCTCCGTTATATTTTAGTCATGGCTGATTATAGCTCACCCAGTCCTTTCAACCTGTTGAAATACCTTTAAAGGGCCAATACAACCAGTAACAAGTAGTTTTACACTTGCCAAAAAGTGATTGCAGCCTCGACCCTGTGACTTAAATAAGAAAAAAATTTAATGCGGTTTGGCCGTTTGTCCACACGGAAACGCAGTATCAGGTCACTGAAACCGAGCATTTTTGAAAACCCCTGCCAGGGTTAGGATTTTCAGAAACGCCGGTTGCAGTGTTACCGTGTAGACAGTAAAACGGGGGGTTTTGCCGCGCGACGTCAGAGTGCGCGCCGTTATCCGCTGTGTTTGATGTCAGATTGTGCGCCACTGCCTGCTTTGTTTACAATTTTATTAGGCTCTGATTGGCCAATGTGGCTTTACGGTTAGGGTCATATCACCACCAGGTGTTTTGGCATGCTCTTGACATCGCTCGATAGCGTGTATTTCCATTTTCATGTGGACGGACATTTTTTTTTAAACGAAGGAGGAAAAACGTTTGGTCCCTCTGCCAGAGTTAAGCCAGTATACAGTAGTAGCTTTGATCGTCTCTGATAAGCACAGCAATATAAGCTGGTGCACCATGCGTAACAGTTTCTTTCCCTGCAACAGCAACACTCTGTGCAGTGGAGCCTCTACAATTAATTAACCGTGATGTTTTAAAGCACAGTTAATAGTGAAATCTGGTAATCGCTGCATCCCAAACCCAACTACACACAGACAGGATCTAATCAGAAATAAAGACCTTATTAAAAAGCTAAAATTGGACAACATAAGTGAAATCCTTCACAGGTGCCGTGCTCTTGATTGAATTTGAACTAAACTACTCGCCCCTCACATGATTTCCTGCTGTTTGAGTGATGTTTGTTTAAAATTTTAATAGACTAACACGTTATTGGTTTTGGTCTTTTCATTGGATTTGCTGACAATAAGAAAAAAATAGAACATCAGCAGCCTAATTTACCGTCCATCTGTTTCTCTCAACAGCTTTTCGCCATGGTGTTTGCGATGTGTTTATTCAGAGGCATCCAGTAACTGCTGCGTCCACATCATCAGCGGCAGCCGACAGAAAAGCACAAACAGAAGGAAACTGTAAAATATGAAACGTATTTGTACAGTGATTTGTGTCTCATTGGTTTTGTGGACATCTTTTTGTACTTCACAGCAGCAGCAGGGCGATTCAGGCGCTGCTTTGGGCACAACAGACACACACAGGAAGTAATCCGCAACCTGAGGATGAGGTTCTGCACATTCTGCGTCAGTTTTCTCAAAAGTAAAGGGTTAACACTGGTGCTACAAGCTAAAACACTGAGGGCAAGCCGGGTTATGCGTGGTCTCCTCACCACAGAAGTCACTTCGACTGGCCCTAAAGCCAGAATCACACCACACCGTTTCTAACCGGACATCGCCGACTATCAGCACATTCTGTCTCGCCTCAGAATGGTCGAAGCTGTCAGGATCATATGACAACAATCTAGGAAATGTGAAGATGGTTGCGTAGTTTGAGCTGGTTAACGATCAGAAGTCAGTGAGCCTCATGCAACAAAATGTTTCTCATCATAAACCTCTCTTTTAGTTTTTACTTGTTCCAAGTCACCAGACTAATCTGAACTGTACAGACTTGTAGTTAATAGCTCATTTAAACTTGATAGAATTATCTAGGTCAGCAAAGTAGATGGAGACAAGGCCGTAGAACCATTCATAAAATGATCGTGCATGATCGAGTGAAAAGAAGGATTTCACTCAAGTCTTTCAGACGTCAGCGTCTGTAGTCGTATCAGAAGACAATTAGAAAACATTAGCTTCCAACAGTGTCATTAGAGCAGATCCATACTGTGATAGAAAGAAAGCAAAAACCAGAGATGTAAAATCTGCCTCCGAGCTAAATAAACCGTCTGTCACTGAAAGTGGATTTCCTGAAGCAACACAGCCCTCTGCGTTGTTTTAAAGCAGGCCACAACTGACGAGTTAGATGGCAAGAGGATATATTAAATTATTTTATTTAACCCATCTTTAACCAGGTAAGACCTGATGAGATCAGCGATCTCTTTTACAAGGGCGGCACGGCCAAGACAGTAACATAAGAAAGGTTAGAGACAACAACAAAAAAGAAACATTCACGCATCGAAAAATATCCCGTTAAATGTAACGTTAAACTGCTGGAAGGAAAACCCGCTGCATTGCCGGTAAAACAAAAAAACCTGTCAAACCTCTCAGTAAAGATCACACATACGTTTAGTTTCACTTATTTATTTCAGTTTTCTGTTGCATGTTCAAACTCTTAATTCCTCAGATTAAAGCGTTCTGGTTCTCGAGTACAGCAAGTGTTTCCCCGTTTCTCCGCATGGCTCCTTCGACAGGTCTCTTGTCTGTAAATGTTTCTTGCATGAGGTTTATTGTTAAAATCATAAATCATTAAACGTGATTCAGAGCATCTTCACAGTCACAATGTTTGTTTAAAAGAGTCCGTACACTCATGCAGGGTTCAGTGTGAAGTATTAAGATAACAGCGTGTGTGTTTACATGTAAATATGCCTCAGTAGGACTGCCGGTGTGCGTTTCCCTCTGTGCACAGTAATAATGTTCATTCTGTCAAAAGGTATAAAGTTGATTTGTATAAATGGCACTGACTGACATTAAACTCATGTCTGTGATTTTTAGCTGTGTAACATTTGATTTTTCACACGCGCATGGAACAAAAACATTTTTACTCGTCCAATCACAGGATGAGTTTATAAATACAGAATCGTCATATGCAGAACAACAAAAATAAACATTGTTATTGGAATCATTTTCGTGGCCACGAAGACGCAAAATTTCTTGTATTTCACAAATAAAAAAGCGTATTTAACAAATTCCACCAAATTTAGTGAAATTTAATTTATAGAAATAAACACTCAGTTGCCAGTTTATTAAGTACCTGCAATTAATCCTCCTTCATGAGGGTTCAGAACATAAACCACGGACCCCATTTTGTCCCATTGTCGTCCGGATTTTGGCTTTTAGATGTTTTAGTACAGAAAGTTCGACCACAATAGTCATACGTTCTGTCATTGTGTTACTTATGGATGGAACTTTAGTGAACATAAATTATTCCCCCTGGGGGTTCCCGGGTCCCCCTTTGAGAACCACTGTTCTGTACTACTCTGTAATGCAATTCAGTTTGTGTGTAAATATATGAGTGATATTTTTGTTTTATGTCAAAGTAAAATATCAAACACACTAAGACAGAAACATTGAAATAGAAACAGTTTGTGGTTTCTTGCAATCAGGTTTATAAAAAACGGTAATTTGGTCAAACCTACCTGTCGTCCAGTGAAAAACATGTATCTCTAAATTTAGTAATTTTAAATTTTTCAGATAAACTTGAGACTGAAGTTTTATTTCATGAGTTAGTAAAGTTCAACTTAAATAAACAGTTTAAAACACCAATTACTTTGAAATTGCACAGCTCATGAAACTTTTGGAGATACATGGTTTTCACAAGACAGTGACAGTGTGATTTGTCATTTTAAAATTTTATTCAGTTTTAAAATATCTGTTTTAAATTGCATCTTCTATCTTATTCTTATTATAAAAGTACATTTTAAGCTATTTTAAAAATGGAAAAAATATACACATAAAATAACATTTTACATTTACATTTATTTTAATCTCAGTGATTACAGTTTACAGCTCATAGAAATCAAAAATCTATATCTTAAAACGTATTAATATTTAAAAATAAACTATTTATAATACAGAAATGTCATCCTGAGAATAACTAATCAGCTAATTAACTCAAAACACCTGCAAAGGTTTCCCGGCCCTTTAATCTCTGTTTGATTCAGTAAAGTTATATTTTTTTCTTAATGTACCTGTGTGAAGCATTTTGTTCTGTACTTTTATTCTGAAAGTTTTGGCCTTTAGTGGCTTTCTCTGCTTCCCATTGGATAAATGGAAATGAGTCAGCCATCTTGTGGCAAATAAAAGGGCTGTTTTTTCTTAACCCACACTGTAAAACACCTTGAAAAACATGAACAGCCGCCCCTGGTAGATGAGCTTGTGTTGCAAACGTTGCACAAACCCTGTGCAACGTTTGCAACGTCTCAAACTAAAACTAAAACACAGGATCACATAACAAAGACTCTCCTGACGCCTGGTAACAGCACGTTCAGTACATTAACTCCCCCTGCTTGTAAACTGATATAACTGTGAAAACAAAAGTGATACACGAGTCAGCCGTCATTTCTGAACTGTGAGCTCCAGGTTCTTTGTTATATTGCCAAATTATATTTGTGAAAGTATTTGAACCTGTGGAGTTAATTCATCACCAAATGTGGAGAACACCTCTGGATCAGACTGGGACGGCCGCACTGTACTTCGGACTGATTCTGTCACACCTGGTTGGAGAAGGTAGGTGTTCTGACGCAGAGATGTAGTAACTTAAAGTGTTTCTTTATAATCACCTAATGTATGTTTGTTTCACCGCGGTGGTATTCAGATCCTTTAGTAAAAAAAAAACACTTTTATTGGAGGACAGCACTTTGAAATGCAGCATCTCATTTTCAAGGGTGTCCTATAACACAAATGCATAATTAAATACAAAACAGAACATCACACAACTACATATATTACACATTTACAGATACCATGCACACCCAACACCCTCAGTTAATGCAAGAAAAAAGAAGTTAATTCAACCCCAAAACAAATAGTTATTAATTACTCAGTGTGCAAGCCTTATGTATAACAAACCAACAAACACGACAAGACACAGCAAAATGTGCTGATAGTAGGATGAAGATTATTCCAATCACATGGTGCTTTATATTGAAATGATTTCCGTCTGGCTACAGTAAAAGTTATTTGTACCAAAAAAAAAAAGGGATGTTGCATCTGTCTGAGTGGATATGGAAAGCTACAAGGAACCAATAATTGTTTTATGCATGGAGGACAGTAAACACATTTCAAAATAAACTTTATCCAGTTAAATTCCCTTCTCACGTTAGGCTGTAACCAGTTAAGCGACCCATACATAGAGCAGTGCACACCTCAAGGCAAATCTACAAAGACAATTAAAAACATTAGGCCTAACATTGGCGAAATGTAAAACGGTGTATTGATCAGAAAAGAGAACTTAAACGGTGCTTTGCAATGTTTCACATCGTTTATAGTTTGGTTAGGTTTAGGAAAAGATTATGGTTTCAGGTAAAATAGCTACGTTACCTACGTCACTTAACTTACATTAGTTACATTACTTGTGTAACTTTGCAACTTATGCAACTAAGTTCAACCTATCTTGAATAAAAACATGTTGACTTTTTGTTTCACATGGAAATCTGGATGAAACTCTGGTTTCTGGCCCTCCATCCACCCCAACCACCTACTTACTCTGACTTTACTGTTAAATATCTTACACTACATGCCACTACATACCGTTCAAAAGAGATGTTTAAACGGTAAAGGTATTGGGTATTACACAGGTGTGCCTTGGGCTGGCCACAATAAAAGGCCACTCAAAAATCTGCAGTTCCGTCACACAGCACAACGCCACAGATGTCACAAGTGTTGAGGGGGCGTGCAATTGGCATGCCGACTGCAGGAAGGTTGCCTGTGAACTGAATGTTCATTTCTGTACTATAAGCAGTGTCCAAAGGCGGTTCAGAGGATTTGGCCGTACATCCAACCGCAGTTCGTCATTGTAACCGACTTGAGCGAGCAAATGTTCACATGGCGCCTGGCACTTTGGAGAAGTGTTCACTGCACAGGGCCGATGGCGGACAGCGACACCAGATACTACTGGTCACCCCCCCACCCCAACACAGTGAAACTGCACATTTTGGAGTGGCCTTTTATTGTGGCCAGCCTAAGGCCTTTTATTGTGGCTAGCCTAAGGCCTTTTATTGTGGCCAGCCTAAGGCCTTTTATTGTGGCCAGCCTAAGGCCTTTTATTGCCTAAGGCCTTTTATTGCCTAAGGCTTTTTATTGTGGCCAGCCTAAGGCCTTTTATTGCCTAAGGCCTTTTATTGTGGCCAGCCTAAGGCCCACCTGTGCAGTACCCATGCTGTCTGATCAGTATCTTGATGTGCCACACCTGTGAGGTGGATGGATTATCTCTGCAAAGGAGAAGTGCTCGCTGACACAGATTTTGACAGATTTGTGAACAATATCTGAGAGAAACAGGCCTTTTGTGTACAGAGAGAAAGTCTTAGATCTTTGAGTTCAGCTCATGATGAATGGGGGCAAAAACAGTGTTGCATTTATAATTTTGTTCAGTATATATATATTTATAATTCTTTTAATTCTTTTTCTTGACATTGACAAACACAAGGCAGGGAGTATACATATGGATCCACATTTCCATCTTTTTCTTTTGACAGCAAGGGTGTGGGGGTCCTCCCCCAGAAAATATTGAGCATTAAACATTTCCTGCATTTTGGTAAAATTCTGCATCAATGGTGGAAATGTTTTTAAAGGGAAACACCAAATTTAGGGGGCAGGCGACGGTTCAAAATACAAAAATATAACAGAATATAATGCAGTAAGTCATGTGTTGCTTTCTGATACGCTTCTCCTGTAAATCTACTTTTCCTTCCTGCTGAATCAACACACATACAGACGTGAATTATTCTTCTGTCGTGTTCACAGGAAGAGAAGGGAAAACTAATTTGTTAAAGTTACTGATTTTTTATAGCTTAACTTAAATTTTTTGGACAACACGTTTGTTTCTCCTATATTTACCCATTATCTCAATTTTTTATGCAAAGAAACCTTTTTCAAAACTTTTTCAGTTATTTAATGTATTTAATATTTCTTGTTGCGAGCCATCTTTTAGAACATTTTTAACAAATACTTTCAAAAAGTGAAGAAATCACAGCACACTGCAAAGTTAATGATGCTTCTGTATGTGTTTTGTCATTTTCTAATCCATTGTTAATAAAATAACAAATTAGTGGAGCGTCTCAAACACTCACCACGAGCTCCTCTGTCTCCAGGCTGTGTTTCCAAAGTGCTCTGTCAGCCTGGTCAGCGGGTCACTTTGCCGTGTTTGTATCACTATGAGGACCAGGCAAACATCTCTCAGCTGTCCGTGCAGTGGAGGAGTCCGCACAACGAGCTGCTGTGTCACTACATCAAACACAAAGCCTTCCAGAACTGCACCGTGGGCTACGCCATCAGCTACAGCCCCGGCAGCATCACGCTGACCATCCAGCGCGTCAAGATGGAGGACTTCGGGGCGCATGTTTGTTCTGTGAGCAAACGCCATGAGTTCTTGGACTACAGCGTCGAGCTGGCCAGGACATCAGGTGAGTCTGACAGGTGAGGGGCATTGAAGAGCATGTGAGCTGTGATACTGGGAGGTAACAGGATGTGTTTGTTTCTTTAGAGTCGGACACTTCAGACCCAAAAGGTGGATGGAGTCGGTCAGGTACGTTTAGACTTGTTTCTTCTTAAACAGCAAACTTTAAAGGGATATTTCGTCTTTCATCGTCTTCTCCACTGTCACAGCAAATCCTCGTCCTTTTAGTTAAATGCAAAGGTTTTCAGATCCTTAAAAGATAATTTGTGTATTTTTAAACCTGGTTTTGGTGTTTAAATGATCAGTAGGCACAAAGAGTTTTGAATCCGTGCAGTAGATGCTTCAGCCGGCAGCTGAACCGGCTGCAACTTACGCCTTTGGGGCAACTGCACTCGTCAAAATGGCGTCCACAAAAAGTGCTTCTTTTTGCCAGCAACAGGCTCAGACTGTTACACCAGGTGTCTGACAGCAGGTGCGTTTGATTTTATGTGGGGCTGCACAGCACTGACTTAGGCCCCATCCACTCTACAGGGTTTTGGTTTTAAAACGGAGGACCTTCTGCTACATTTGCAGCTCCCATCCAGACTAAGACGACAAAAACGAAGACCTAAAACGTAGAAGTTTGAAAACGCTGCCAACCCCATTTTTCGTTTTAAAGCTCCAGAGGGCATTTTGGTGGGGACAGGCAAAAACAGAGGACTTTAAAATCGATGACACAGACGCTCACGTTTGGCTCTCTGATTGGGTCTCATAAGTCCTGCAAAGCAGAAACACGATGCAACTGACAGGGTTTTTGATTTAGTATTTTTATTAAAATATCTTGTACCGTGCAAATAATACTTATAGCCTCCACTTGTAAGTTACTATATATGTCGCAATTTACTTTGCGACGACTCCCAGTCTGTTTGTACATTCAGCAACAGTCCCAGCTCGTTCTTGGTCCATGCAAAAAAGAAAATCTGGTGTGGTTCTTCATCTGTATTTTATTCTTTTGCCAAATCTGCTGTAACTACGGAACAGTCCGTCTGCAAAACGCATGAGTCTGGACACTCAGGTCGCATTTGATGCGACTTTGACGTCACTGTAGAGCAGCTGTTCTGCTGTAGACGAGGCTGAGCTGAACGAAGAAGCTCCACAAAAAGCCTTTATTAAACATTTGGCTCTCTTACGTCTCTACCTCGCTATCATCTGCTCATAATTTCCCTTTCTTACACCTGAAATCCACCGGACTGGAGCTCTCTTCTGAGTTACGTGCACGCTACCTGTCCGGGCAGACGCAGTGGTGAGAGACGGGAGGGCGTGAGTTGTGGGGCAGTTACGTTGTACAGCGACGGAAACCGTAAAGAAACGAACAGAAAGCTCTGAACACTTGTCATAAATTGGGAGAAATGTGACCCGTGAGAGGAAAATGAAAAACGTGAGTCTCCTGCGAGCTAACCGGAGCTAGCGTCTGTTAACTCCTTGGCTGTTTCTCAATACCGAGTTCGCCAAGTTCGGACTTAGTTCAGCTCTAGAGTACAAACTCCCAGGAACAGGAGCACGCAGTCCGTCATTCAGCGATTGGAACAGCAGCCGACTTGATGATGGCCGGGCCCGTTAGCGAGCGGGACCTCCCATCTCCGAAAACGTGGTAGCGTTGTTTTTTTAAAAATCAGCTCTGTCTTGAGAAATCAACCACATATTTGGAGTTTAAACAGCTATATTCCTGCATAAAAAACTCTTAAAAATACTATATGTGACACGAGAACAGCTGTATTATGTTACAGATGTGAGTTTTCTCATCCGACATTTCCGCTTTTTGGCGGCAAAATGCAATCTGGCGATCCGAAGTCCCCACAAGTCACCACCGATGCAGGCTCGGTAAAACAGGAGGAGCGAGAACATATCCGGGTATTTTACTGTACTTGGCTAGATGCGGACTTTTGAATTGGAAGAGTACTTTGGCTGCGACTGATGACGTTTCACAAGAACACGAGTACAGACAAGAACCCAGATTGAGGAACAGCCCTTGTTTACTTCTGTAGCCTGCAACAGCTGCTGCTGCGTGTGACGTCGTGTTATTCTTCTGCGCATGCGGGTCACTTTCAGGCCGCGGACAGTTCACACTGGAGTCTGAGTCTGGGCCACATTTAAACTATAATATGAACTGTCTAATAAAAAAATAGGATCTGATGAAAAAATCAGAATTGAGCATTAAGACCTGCAGTCTTATGGGACCTTATTTCGGGAAAAATATGTACGGTAGTCAATGGCGCGACAGAACTTAACTTTTTATCCTGTTAGAATTGAGCCTTGAATTACACATATAATATTTGTCAATTTAAAAGATAATTTTGCAAGTCAAGAAAGTCTCAGTTTGTCGTAAAACAGTAAAGTTACATTTAGTTTTGTGTGAAACCCGTTCAATGAACTACATCTCTCGTCTCGCACGATTTACGTCACCAATATGTTAGCACAGTAATGCTAGGTAACGTTCATTGCTTTCTTGCTACTAGCTAGGTTACTAAGCTATGTTCCACGCAGAAATATCTCACCTGATGTGTTTAACCCAACGACTCCTGCTCCTTTTATCACATCCTCTCATGTAAGTTTTTTTTACGCTAGCTTCAGTAGCGTTAGCTTCAGTAACGTTAGCTTCAGTAGCGTTAGCTTCAGTCATTGAGAGAAAAAGTTACGACATCACATACGCGACTTTTGGGTTTTTTGGTCTTTGTCATTATGTATTTTCAGTCTTATACCTCAACAGTTTTACAACAAATTACAACTTTCTTGACTTTAAAATTTATATTTTAAATCAATAAACATCATGTGTGTAATTCAGGGCACAATTCAAACGGGATCAAAATATTTGTTGTTCCTTGCCATTGACTACCCTACCATATTTCTCCGAAATAAGTGGTCGTCCACCGGAAGGGGAGGGACTTAGGCTCTCTATAGCTTTGTTGCTGTAGAGTTGTGTTTGTGTGTGACTGCCATAAAGCATGACATCGTCGTTATATAGTGCATATACCAGGCTCTCCATCTGGAGCGGCAACGGCAGTACCATCAAAATGATCCTGAAGCTGTTATTATAAGACAAGAATTACTACATAGTGTTGCTTTAATTATACTTGTGATGGTTGATGTTTGCCAGGTTGTTAAAAAAAAAGAAACTTCATTGCATTTGAACATGACATAACATGAAATAATATGTGCGTCTTTTGTCTTTTTCAGGTCCCACCTGGTCACTTGTTCTGCTCCACACTTTGTCACTGTTTGTTTGTATGTAGGAGATGAACAGTAGAAACAAAATCACTTTTTTATTCAATGAATGTCGCTGCAGCTGCAGACAAACACGCTTCTCTAAGCTTGAAAATAAAAACCTGCAAATCCGCACACAAAGGCTGCACCTCGTCATGTACAGTAGCTCTAATAACCTGCCAGAGTTTGGGGTGTGTTTCTGTTTTTGTGTGTCGTGACATTGAAAGTCGGGCCAGTGGGGCCTCTGTGACCTTTTACTAATATCAAAGCAGAGCAAAAAGAAAACTTTCAGTTTTATTTAATTTAAATGAGAGCAGGAAATCCTTCAGATGGGTTGTGTGTTTACACAGTTTATTCATAAACTCATTCACAGTTTAAACATGTACAGTATTAATACAGTTTATTAATAAACTTATACGTAGATCCATAAATCCATTAAGAGCAGCTACACCTTGTGCCAAATGAAGCCCTGTTTTTCAGCTTAAGCTTTCCAGCTGCGGTTTCACTTATAAATAAACTAAAATGAAATGATTATCTGAAATAATGTGAGAGCCTGTGGTCACTTCAGTGTCGCACACACTGTGGGATCTTTTGAGGGCTGAGTTTCACACACAAGGTACCGCACTTTGTTTTCACAGATTAACAGGCTTTAAAATGATTTCTGAATAATCATTTTACAAGCTGAGAGCAGAACCTCTTATTGAGCCCATTCATGTTCCATCAGTTCACTAAATGCACACAGTACGTTCAGCCATCACCCTGACGTGACTACTAAAGTATTAAAATATAAATGGCACTCGATCGCTAAAAAATAAATGGACAATTTTATTAATAAATAGACTGCATATATATGTTTGTGTATTGTGTTGTAAATGTTATCCTGTAACACTGATCTAATGAACCTGAGAAATACAAAACTGAACTTTAGCCACTGAAATTCCCCTTTAAGTTTCTCCCTTTTGAAATTAAGAAAAAATTGAGTTAAACTTTTTCTTTCCAGTTTTAGTAATTGTTTGATAGCATCATTAATATATTCTGTAAAAGCTGTTTTTACCTGCATGTTTTATGGCTTGCATTTGAAGGGCGCTGCAGGCTGTAATCCTGACGTCGTCCACACGATGGCGATGTTATCACAACAGTCAGATCCTGTGAACCTGAAGGGGACAGTGGAAGAAAAGAAAAGTATTAAAGCTGCAGTAGGGAATTATTTCTAAAAATAACTTTTTGCCATTTTTGCCAAAACCGTCACTTTATCCTGACGGTCGTACATGAGACAGATAAACCGCCAGTCGCAAGAAACCGCCGCTCCGGAGTCAAAACAACCAATCAGAGGCGAGGATCAGTCTCTAACTCAGTCAAGCTCCGTATCTTCAGCTCAGCTTCAGAAGCTTTGCAAACATAATGTCTGAGAAACAACCAGCAGCGATGAAAGAACTGCCCGTCCCTCCTTTGCCGATAACGGCGTTCACTGCATGTACAATTAGGCAAGTGAGTATTTTTCGCCCCAGTTCACCATTAGAAACAAAACTTTTGATCGTCTGGTGGTCACGCTTCAAAAGTTTAGCTGTTTTGAGGGTGTTGCATCCATCTAAAAGGGTGGGGGGGGGTTTGGCCTGTTTTACGTGAAGTAATGAAGCTGCCTAATAATTATGCACACCTTCATGTAAGGTGGTGATCTCCTTAGGCCACACCCTCCTTCATTACTCTAACACACATCATGAGCATCCAATAAGCTTCAACTTTAATTCAGCTTGGAGTTGGAAAGTATAAAGCATAAAAATGATGATATGGTCAAAATACTCAGGTTCCTAATAATTTTGCACACAGTGTATATTACAAAACACGCCCGGCTCCGCACGGAGCTTCGGGCCCAGCTTTAAACTGAGGAGGATGCAGCAGTTTTACTGCTTTGTTCCATAAAGTCACACCTTTTTTTATTATCAACAGGTCAAAGACATAAATCTGTGAAAACAGCTCACAAACATAGTTTCATTTTCTAAAACGCTTCAGCGATCTCTTGAAACAGACACTGAAGATTTAAGAGGAAAAAACGACAGTGTTTGTGATCATGTTGACGAAGGAACACACACATATAGATTAACAATAAATCTCACACAGGGTCGACAACGTTTACAACTGACATTAGGGATCAAACACCCCCAGTATTGCTTAAGCTTCAAATTTTCTGGATCCTACTTTTCCAAAAGGCAACCTAAGGGTGTTTTATGTCAGACTTCTTGCTCGTCCTGGCAACAAGTAAGTTAGAAATTAAGTTTAACATCTCCAGCAGTTAATAAAAGTTACAGCACAAACATCAGCCCGTAAAGAGGAGTACGTCTGTGCTGATTGGATCGTTGAAACACTTCACTGCTGTTACATAAGTGAGGATTTAAACACTGACCAGGGGACGGTTGGTTAACACAAACAAAACAAAAGACAAGAATGGTGTTTCTTTGCAGAATCACAGACGCTGTCACAGGCGCGCCGTTGTCTCTGTTTAATGGCGCTCTCGATCAAGTCTGTTTGTTTCATTTTATCTGCGTCTGCAAAAAAAAAAAAAAGCCCCACATTGTCTGTGCGGCCCAGAACGCACGGTGACTGGCCTTATGTCAACAGCAGGATGGGAGGTTTCCTGAGGACGAGCTGGACGCCTGCCAGAGCAGTGAATGAAAACTCATGTTATATACACAGTGCGTCTGCGTCGGCCACGTGAGCAGCTCCAACATATGGCGCAGCTGGTTTTCACTCCCAGAGTCACATTGGTTTTTCTGCAGAAGTTAAAGTGAAGTTAAGAGATGTACATTTTTTTGTTGGGTAAGTAATTTGTAGATACAGACGTCAGAAGCCTCATGGGAGTTTTCTCTGGCTGCTTTTGCTGCATGTATGTATGCTTTAAAGGTTCGGTGTCAAAAATGCTCCCAAATACTGCAGTTAAATACGATTTAAAGGTTCCAGGCTGCGAATTATACTGTGAAAACCGGAAGGGGAGGGGGGGTCCATTTTTTTCCAGGTCATAAAGGAAATCCAGAACAGTGCAGAAGCTGCTTCAGTGACCTGAAACTTTACACAGCTTGCAATATCCATGCTTATTAAGTCTGTAGATGATGATAAATTGATTTGGTCACAGCAGCTCATCGGTGCCCCAAACCACACGACAACTTTTGTAGTCGGACGTCATCAAGTGTTGCAGAGCAAAACTGTGAGACACACAGCAGATCATTGTTTCCGCTCCAAACAGACCCACGCAATGTTGAACCAGAACCAAAGACACATCTGCATAATCATTTCCTAATTCTAATGATTTTAACATTTTTTAGCAAAGTTCTCCTTTCCTCCTGCTCATGCTGACTTCTGAATGAAATGTAATGATAGAGCAGCAGTCATACATTGTTGGGGAATTGTGAGTTGTTGTCTCTGTAAATAACATTAAACAGAGTACAGTCAGACCTGCTCTTATGAAAAGTGCAATGAGATGACTTGGCGCTATATTACTAATTCGAACCACGGCTGCACATATAACAATTATTTCTTTTAATCAGTTAGTCTAATGATGATTTCGTGTTGAACAGAGTTTTTACTTTGTCTGCAGCTGCTTGACACGTCCCTGAAAGAGCCGTCAGAAAACCTTCTTCCCCTAAATGTCCTCTGCCTGAAGATACTGGGGAAACGCAAATAAGCGTCCGTCAGGTTGATGGATGCAGCACATGTTTTATTGTGAGCATGTGAAACAGTTGCTTCATGGATTTGTTTAAAAGGGGAAAAAAGGTTTCCCAACATCAAACTCAGAACCTTCTAGGTGAGAGTCTTGCACTTTACTGACTGATTTATATTAAATGGTAAGCTTATATTCTAACCCACCTTCTAATCGTTAAAACAAACTGCTCCGATGCAAAACTCATTTGCTGACCCCTGCTGCGTATTTAATAATTACTGCTTCTTCTTCGAACGTACGTATTCGACGTAGCGACGAACGTCTACACTGCAAGCAGTAGAACAGGAAGAACGCCGTGCTTGTTATGGTCTGTATTATAGAGAGCTGTCTTTCATTTTATTTTATTATTTTCTTTTTTCAGTGATCCACCTCTAGCGAGCAGTGACTGTAGGGGGCCTTCTGACGGGCCTCGCCACCTGCAAAGTTAGCTTAGGTGGCTCTGTAGACGTAGTAGAGAGCTGTCTGTTTGTCCAGTTTCAGCTACTGTAGAAACGTGACGTTGCAACGCGACGACGTCCATGTATGTAGATAGAAATGGTTCATTCTAAGGTGGCTTTTTATGCAAGGTCTTTACACACCACTGAAAAAATATATATACCTTTAATGTAACAATTAATTTATTAAAAAGAAATATTAAAAACTTGTATGTATATTAATTCAATATTTATTTATTCACCCTGAAAAAACTGAGTCCAAGTTTCCACATCACACATTATGCAGAATGGCCCATCTCAGAAGAGTATATATTATATTATTGTATTATTGAAGCATCTGTCATTTTAATATTGCAAAGGTGGAGTTAATTTTATTTACTTTATACACTACAGAGTAGCCTAATCTATAATAATACATCATTTATAAAATTGATCTTATTCTGTAATAATAATCTTAAACTGTAAAGTAACTAGTATCTAAATTTATCAAATAAATGAATGTAGTAGAGTAGAAGTAGAAAGTAGCATAAAATAGAAATACTCAAATGTGCTACTGCAGTAAATGTAAGAACTTCAGAAAAGGCACAACAACAGGCTGTTTTCTGGGTGCGTGTTCAGGCCGGAGCTCCAGCTCATTATGCCGCATTAAGAAGGCTCGCTGTGTTTGTTTTTAAACACTCAACAGGATGATAATCAGCACGTTCTGCAGGATTCAGGTGACGACGTGTTGATTTCCAGCCCAGAAGAAAGTTTCCACTATCTTTTACTGTTTGATGTTTTTCCCCGCTTACTGTTTTGCTGTTTCTAACCTGAAGCTCGTCCCCAACGTCGCTGTTGTTGTTGTTGCCATATTTCACCATGAATTAGTCAACAAATTACTAATTTAGAAGGTGATTAATAATGAGCTGCCTTAGTTAGTCACTCTTCTTCTAGCACATTAATTACAGCCCATCATCTCTCCGGGAGACACTGGAAAAGAAATCTTCTCATTTACATCAAAATCTATACAATTTAGTAAAACATAAGGTTGAACAGTACGAATCCCGCAAATGTTGGACATGTGTCACACAGGCGGCTTCTGAGTTCAGTCATCTTCTACAGTCACAAGCTGTGTAGCCGAGGACACCGACATCATGTCTTCAGTAATCTGGTATCTGGGATGGGGGTTAACAGCCAGAGGAGTTCACGCTGTACAGTTACACTCAAACAATAGACGACACATCTCATATAAAGAGCAAGACAATGAATTTAAAGAGGTCACATTGTGCTTTTTTCCTTTATTGTGTTAAATATCTTTTTGCACATGTAGTAGGTTTGCAAAGTGAAAAGGCCCATCTAACGCTGCTCCTGAACTGCCTGAAAAAAAGCGTGTTTGCAGTCCAGCCTTTACTTCACTGGTGGAGAAACACACTGAGCTGCAGCACACAGCGACACGAAGTCCGCCTGCTGCCTCCCCTCACCCCCACCCTCCCTACCCAACGTCAGGCCGTCAGCGGACATAAAGTTGTTACTGTGATGTAGAGGCGGTTAAAACTTTACCTAAGAAAGATCAGTCGGTTACAGAATAATAACTCACCAGTCTGAAACTCTCTCGCCTGTCTAGGTTGCGAAGCTGGTTCGGGAACATGTTCAGCCTCTCGGGACCCGCCATACTCTGCTTCTGATTGGCTAGTAGTCCTTACCTAGGTACTGCACATGTGCAACTCCCAACAAAGATCAAATAGAAGACGCTTCAATCGGTAGCTAACACAGAGCAGCCAACACGGCTGTGAAAAGAGGATCCGCAGGTTTATTAATCCGTGTAAACCCGTTCTGGTACAACATCTAAAAAATGATGTCTCCTCTTCCTCTGTTGTCCAGAAACTAGTGAAACACATCACTGCTGCACTGGGTGACATGTTCCTGCATCAGCATGAACACACACTCTGTAGTTTGTCTCACCAGCACATTCTCGTTCCCAGCTCATCACTTATGGACGCTTCGTCAACACCCTCGACGTCGCTTTTTAATGCCCGAGGTGCCTTTGGCTTTGTTTGCAATAATAAATATATATAATAATAAAATAAATATTAGCAATAATAAATATGCAACAAAATAAAACTTGTTAATGTTGTGAAATATTGCAGTTTGGTTAAGTGCTCAGTAACAAAACTACTTGGTTAGGTTTTGGAAAAGTGGTTTGGGTTAAAATAGCAATGTAGGCTTCGTCCACACAATGTGGTTTGTTTAAAAAAAACATTTTTAATCCTTGGTTTTTAGAGATTTTCTGTTTTGCAATTCTTTGCATGGATCAGCTTCATTTCTCAGAACAAAAACAGACAAGTTTTCTGTTTATGGCCATTTTGAGCCTGTAAAAAACCCACAAGTGCTGATGTTCCAGATTCTCAACTAGTCCAAAGAAGGCCAGCTCAACAGTTTTTAGCTGTGCTACCATGATTGCAAAAGGGTTTTCTAATGATCAATTAGACTTCTAGCAAACAAAACATGCCATTGGAGCACAGGGCTGATGGCTGCTGATAGCAGCATAAGTCATTTACAACATTAACAATCAATTTTATTATCTGTTATTTTAATGGACAAAAAAAATGTGCTTTTCATTCAAAAACAAGTGTGTCAAAGTCGGACGGACTAACTCAAAAGAACAGCAGTGCCCAAAAACTGACATGTGTTAACGTTCAAGTGACAAAGCCCTCGAGCGGCTGAAGTACTTATGAGTCTGGTCTGGAGAGGAGGAAGTCGGATGATGTGATTATAGAGCATTAAATTCCACAGAGAGAGGAGATCACTGTACCCTTCCTGTTTCCTCTCAGCACTCAACGATGGTTTCTTTTCACCATGACAACTTTAAGAGAAAACTCCACCAATGCAGCACTGCACTTATTCCTCTTCTCGACACTGTCGAACTCACGGTGGAGAGTTCTTAAAAAAAAAGAAATCAACACAAGAGAACCAGAAGTATTGTTGTTTTTACTCCGCACATTCTTCTTCTTTGCCAAACCCTGTTGCCTACATTAACCACAATGCAACTCAGAGATTCAACTCCTCACCCCCAGATTTTCAGCTTCACACAGCTCCCCCTGAAGCCACAACATTTACAACAGACTCTAATGTGTAAAATTCTGCACAGGCGTTTCCCTTCAACCCTCTGTAGGTGTCATTTACGCTGGGGACACTGGGGACGCCACCATCTGAAATGGCTGATTTTGTCCCCATCACTTTTTTAAAGCATAATTTGTTAAAAAGCGTTCTGCAATAAAGCTTGCAGTTAAATAACAATTAATAATGCATTCAGAAAGGTTTATTTACATATTTAAACCTGCAATGCAATTAAAACATTGCAAAATGCAAAATGTGCAATGTCCAAAAAAAAGTAACTTAAACTTACTGATTATAAAATGACCCCAAAACGTGCAATCAGTAATTTTAACAACTTCTTTTCTTTTTGTTTTCTGTTGAACATGACAAAAGAGGAGGGAAGACTAAATCATGCCTACATACGTGCATGTGTTGCCTCGGCAGAGATGATGTGACATGAGAAAAGTAGATCTCCAGGAGAAACAGATCTGAAAGCAGCACAGAATGACTGAGAGCTGCACAACATTATATTAATATATTTGAAATGTCACCTGCCACCTGAATTTTGTGTTTCCTTTATATAAGTAAAACATTTCCACCATGGTGCAGAAGTGTTTAATGATCAAAATTCCCTCTGGGAGGCCCCCCAGGGCCCCCACTCATATATCTCAGCACTGAGGATGTCTTTAAAACTCAGTTAAAGGATCTTTTCATCTCGTTCTTGTGAAACTAATATCGTGATGTCTCGCGAGCTAAGTGTCTCTTCACACCACTAATCTGAGCCCCTATGTCTCCGCCACTTTTCAACACAAAGCGACGCCCCTTGCGACGAATTTGTGTAAGCACAAGTTGTGTCAGATCGGATTCTGTGTGATTCGTTAGAAAAGATTCTGTCTGCGGGGTCGGTTGACGAGAAGAAAAACACAGGATTTTGTCAGCCTTCAACATGACATGAAAGGAGACGTCTGCGTGTCCCTGAGTCAGTGCGGCGTTTGACGTGACATCTTTTTACGTCAAAACAGACAAATCTGCAGTCAAAGCCAAACGTGCAGCTGCAGCTGTGGTAGCAGAACTCATGGTCTCCCTATCATATTGATATCCTTGACATTATTTATGTGCGGCGCTGAGAAACAAAACGCGAGACTCATTCAACAGAAAGCTGCTTCACTTTGCCATCCGTCCAGTAGATCCTCTGGTGAAACGAGGCAGAAAGATCAGCAGGCTCAAGGACGCCTCGTGTTTAGTCTGAGCTGGACGAACATGCAGCGCAACAAACCGGCCAAACAAACTGGTGCAAAGGTTGTTCAGGGAGAAAAAAATCAACACACCGTTAGACCTTTCAGTGTCATGTTAAAACCACCCGAGGTGAAGGATGTAAATATATAAAAAATTGTTTTGTACAAGGTTTAGTGCTGAATCGATTTAATTGTTTCTCTTATAACATCTGTAACATGCACTTCCTGTCCTCCTTTTTCTTCTTCTATCTCCTTACAATTATCTTGTATTGATTGCACCATTCGTTAACTTCTCCCCAGGGTATTTCTCCATAGATGGTGTATGAGCTTTTATTTCTGCTGCTGGTATCTGCTGTTGTCACTTATAGATCTCTTTATGCTTGTATGTTGTTCCTCAAATGTAAGCCGCTTTGGAGAAAAGCGTCTGCCAAATGACTAAATGTAAATGTTAAAGAAGAAGCAGAAATGTTAACTTGAGTCCACTCTCATGTTTGTATTGCAAATGTAGAGCTGCAGTCAGGAGCTTAGCTTAGCATAAAGACTGGAAACAAGGGGAAACACCTAGCCTGGCTCAGTCCGTCTTCTCACAAGCTCTCCAACAACATGTAGGGAGACGGCGCCGGTGTTCTGCGCATGAGCACGACCGACGAGCGTGGCCTGTTTCCACGCCCATAAATCTGTGCAACCTTGCTGTTGGACATGCCATCAGAATACGCTACCAATGATATCTCAAACAAAGATGGCTTAGTACAGAATTTCAACATGCTCCCCATCTCCTTACAGCACACACGGAGCGAGGAGTGGTGCAATATAAAATGATTCTGCAGTGGGGGCAGTATTTGATAGGGGATATTAGTCAGGCGAAGCGCTAATGCGTGAGTTCATGGATTGAAAGGATCACTAGTAGCATTTTTCAGCAAGGCAGCATATATCATCAGAACACCGGAATCGACAGTGCTGAAAAACAACAGTTCAGTCAGTGTTTCCCACACATACACTTTACTTCCCGGGTTAGGCGGCGCTTGTAGCATTTTTCCAACTAAGCACACTGGTTTCAGAGGGTGAGTCAGAGATGATCATTCATGTTTTTATTTCCTCTCGTTTAGATTTCTGTAACAGCCTTTTTACTTGTTTGAGCGAGGAGCTTTACCATCTCCAGGCTGTTCAGACCTCTGCTGCAAGGCTGTTTAAGCATCACTTCACTGGTTACCGGTCCAGTATAGAATTTAAAATCCTGGTCCTTACTTTTAGAGCCCTGCACGTCAGGTTCCTCCCTACATCTCTGAGCTGATGCAGCTTCACACTCGCAGTCTGAGGTCACTGTGTCAGAGGCAGTTAGTGTTTCCCCGCGCTTGTTTTAAAACCAGAGGGGATTGATCATTTCTACGTTGTGTGAATTCTGTTGATTCTTTTAAAAAGCAACTGAAGACGCTGCTGTTCAAGCAGGCTTTTAGTTATACGAGGGGTTTTTATGGGTTTTGTTCTATATTTTCCATTTGTTTTTACATTTTCTTATGCATTGTATTTTACTTTGTAATGCATTTTTATTGTGAAGCACTGTGTGATTTTTATTTTACAAATAAACTTTACTTACTTACTTTACACCAGTGAAAACCGTTGACCTCCACATGGACAAATAAAACCCAAACTCTCTGCATGGCCAGATATGGCTGTTACGCCCGGCCTAGGGGAAACCTGAGCGCAACATGATGTCTCCTCTCTTTTCCCCACTCGCCATTAATCATCAAAGGGCTACAGGATATTCTGTCCGTTAGATTTATTCACAGATGGTAAAGAAAACCAAGACGCCAGAGAGAACTAGACCAAAATAACAAACAAAACCACCTTTTTCTACTGATTAATCCTACAACAAAGTAAAATACAAAAGAAAACAACAAATACTTAACCTGACTCCCTGGACAGAAAACAGGAGAAAACAATATTCAAGATAAATGGCAGCTCTGCTCTACTGTTTTCCAACGTTACACCGCTAACTTCCAGCACATAGGTGAACTACAACAAAGGGCAGGCTACAGTACACCAGGAGGTTTTCTCCAGAACCCCCGTCTGGCTGGGGGGGAAAGGGAGGAGAGCGCGCCCGGCCTCCACACAGACCCCAATCCGCTGTCCACCACCTGTAACACAGACAAACAAAACAGCTCCCCCTTAGGGTAGGGAGGGTAACAGCATCCAAGCCAATATGACTCCAGGTCATAACACCCCCTCACTTAAGATCGAAATGTTCGATTCCTAAGTGAGGGGGTAAATAACAATATGTGTTATTTGGATGATTTTTAACTTTAATGCGAGCCATAGGGAAAAAGATATGAACAGCTGATTCTGATCTGGTCAAAAATACTATTTTTAGTTCCGTTATGGGGACAATGGGGGCAACAGTGTGCAGAACCGCTTCTTCTTCACTTGTCTCTCCAACATATTTCCTGTTCGACATGTTCAGGAGCAGCATGAGTGGCTGTACAAACTACATTTATTATATGTAATAGCATTCGCAGGATTTGCAGTTTACAATCTGCTTTCAATACATTTGAACAGCAGAAAATCTTCAGAACGTGTGTATAAATAAAATTGAAACATGTCTTGTTGTGTTGTTTTGAAGGAGGCCTGTTGTGTTAAACTCTGCAATCTTTTATTTGCCGAACAGATTTTAAGACTGAGCGGCAGCCTGGCAGCGAGCGAGCGTTAATCACAGCACGATCCAGAATTTTCCTGGAACTGACGTAAAAGCGTTCGATTTACGGCTGCTACAGAAGTCAAGAGTGTCTAGAGTTAATGGATGTGGCGTCAGAAGCTGCACGCCGCCCACGTTGACACACATCCTCTGTCTTTGTACTCCAGATGGCAAGAATTAGTTTTATTGTTTTAGAGTTCAGAAGCGAAACAAATCTCCAGAAGCTTGCAGGAACCAAACGATGTGACGGATCGTTATAGATGTGATCGGCTGAAATAGTCTTTTCGTGTCCGACCTAAAAATATCTCACTTTTACCCGACGTAGATGTTTGCAAAGGGCTTACACACATTCCAGACCTCTTGAATTACATCAGTGACAAATAGGCCTGGTGTTGGTGCTCATGGATATATAATAACTTCAGCCAATCAGAGCTTTGTAGAATAAAGAAGTGGGGCGTTACCTTCCTGTAGCACAGCCAGAAAAAGTTTAATGTGGAGGAGATAGATGCAGCTATACAAGTTAGTATGAGGTCGACTTGTAGATGAAACAAGATCTATTGATTTACCACCCATCCATCTTCTGCCGCTTATCCGAGGTCGGGTCGGCGGCTACTGATTTATTTTTTGATGAATTATTATGCAAGGTCAAAAGGATTCAAACTTAAAGGAACAGAATAACAGCAGCTACAAACAACAACAATAAAAATAGTGGAGCAAATAAATAAAAATAATCTGAAATAAAATTTTATATAAAATGCAATAAAAATAAATAAATATATAAATTAGCTTCCCATTCTAACTTAAAATTTGTTATAACATCAAAGAGAGATAATAGGTAAGTTAATATGCATATATACATACAATCACACCCACACATACTTATGTACACACAAACACACATATACGGCCCATTGTCATTCCCAGAGTGTCAAAATGCTACGCTTTGTCACGTCTTTCGCATCTGGTGCCACCGCACATGGCAATCTTTCGCGTTATCG
This sequence comes from Lepomis macrochirus, assembly GCA_024633595.2. Classification (NCBI taxonomy): domain Eukaryota; kingdom Metazoa; phylum Chordata; class Actinopteri; order Centrarchiformes; family Centrarchidae; genus Lepomis; species Lepomis macrochirus. The sequence continues at coordinate 36,816,968 of JALXJV020000006.1, forward strand.
TTCAAAGCACTGGAGGAAGAAAAGGCCAAGTAAGGAGGTGGGTAAAGTGGACAGGTAGGAAAAAAAATGTTGGTTTCCTGTGTGAAACAAAAAGTCAACATTGGCTCCTGACGTTACGTAAAATACGTAAGTAAGCGTTACTTTTTTTAATCATTATTATTATTAAACCTTTATTTAACCGGATAATCTAATTTAGATTAAAACATATTTTTCCAAAATAGCTGCATATTGACAGTTCAGTTCCAAATTAAAGGAGACCACATTTTATGACTTAGGCTATCTACAATGTTCTAATGTTGGATGTTCATGTTAAACATGGCCAAACAATAAGGTTAAAGCATTTATAAGAAATCACTATGAGCAAAAACCTCAGGTTTCCTCCTGTTCTGTCGAAGTCGAGTCTGAGTTGAAGCGAAGACCATCAAAAGTTAAGACCGGCCTCGAGTACAACACTAGTCTGAAGTCACGCTTGATCACATGAGATTCTGTGAGATCCCAAAATCCCCGGAAGTGCGTGGTCCCGCGTTTTGGCTAAATTGCCTGGAGTTTGACGCCTCAAGAATAAAATATAGAAAATCTGTTACTTCTGTCGTCATGTCTGTGCTATCTTACGTTTTAAAATTGTTGAAGATTGGAAAATCTTCTAGTGTGCACCAGGGTTTTGGGAGTGTCTCACTATAAACCATCACTTAGCTGTTATTACTGTGTGCGTTCGTCAGGCTGCAGCAGAAACCACTAAGGTCAACACAAAATCCTGACTGGAAACAGTGTTTATGTTCACTGTGTCCTTGAGCTCTAACAGTCTGTCTGCTGCTCATTCACATGCAAGTGGGGTACATTTTTCTTTGAGAGTTAGCTTTGATTTGACCTAAAGCCGACTAATAAATCAGGCTCAGTGTTAGAGAAACCCTGCGTATAGCTGCTTCCCATGAGGTGAGGAATATATATTCTGTAGTGAACAGAAAAACACGACTGCACCATTAAAGTCAAATGAAAGTCAGTCTGATAAATTTAAGCTAATAATAAAAATGTTTGGAGTATTTCCGGATACACAGATACAAAACATTTCTCTATCAGCACTGTTGATTAAAGGAGAACAGTTTGGTATGAAAAGGAGTTCTGCTGACAATCGACAACAGTAACACTGACTGGATAATTAAACTAAAGTCACCTTGGACAAATCCCAACTCAGTTTAACCTCACATAGCTCTTAAAATGTGAAAATACACATTAAAACTACTACTACTACTGTTAGTACTACTGTTACTACTACTGTTACTACTACTGTTACTACTCTGCTGCTGCTAACTTACCTATGTTTGCTTACTGAGGTTTTGAATGCTGGACTTTTACTTGTAGTAGAGTATTTTCACAGTGTGTATTAGTACTTTTACTTACGTGAAGGATCTGAATACTTCTTCCTTCACTGTGAGTGAGTGAACGAGGGAGTGATTTAGTACACAGCCACGGTAAAACACAACGTGCTGAACGTCAACATGCTAGCAATGCTAACAATAAGTATTTTAGCATGCTGACGTTAGCATGTAGCTCCAAGTTGGCTAGCATCGCTGTAGACCATCAATCTTATTTTATCATTTAAAGCTGGATTTTATATTTTTGCATTGTTATAATGAAGTCAATAAAGACTCTCTGTAATCATCTTGTTAAACAATTTAAAATATGTGCTGCATCCTAAAACCAAGTCCGAACCCTCAAACAGCCCTTTAAACTGCAGTTTGGTCCCTGAAGCTCGTCGGACCACACGAACACAACAAACACACACATGCACACACACATGCACGCACGCGCACATGCACGCACGCACACGCACAAAGGTTAACTTTAGACTTTAGAGTCTGACTTGCTGTAAATAAAACAGCACCCTTTTCGGCCAACCCCCAAATTATGTAACGAGACATTATGATCATGTTGTATTTGGATATTTACTGTTCCTGGGATACTGGGGGGGGGGGGCAGAGAAAGGGAGAGCGCGAGAGAGAGAGGGATGGAGAGGGGGGAGAGGAAGAGGGAGGAAGAGAAAGAAAGGGAGGGAGGGAGGGAGAGAGAGGGAGGAAGAGGGAGGAAGAGAAAGAAAGGGAGAGAGAGGCAGAGGGGAGAAAGAGAGGGAGGGAGGGCGGGAGAGAGAGAAAGGAAGAAAGAAGGGAGGGAGAGATAGAAAGTGAGGGAGGGAGAGAGGGGGAGAGAGGGAGGGAGGAAGAGAAAGAAAGGGAGGGAGGAAGAAAGAAGGGAGGGAGAGAGGGAGGGAGGGATAAGGAGATAGAGGGAGGGGGGGTGAGAGTTACATAACTGTGTTGAAACATATCTGGAGTCACGTGTTCAGGGTAAAGGCCTGCAGAGACACTCAGACTCACGGTGAGACAGCAGGGTGATTGTGAAGACGGCAGGACGGACAGAAAGCAGCAGGAGACGTGACATAATACTACAACTACTGCAGTAGTACACATTTAAAATCCCACTGAGGTGACAGCACATGGACAGTATTACCAAGAGGAACCGGCAGCTAAGGCTGTCAGATAAACGCTGAAGTGCAATAATCTCTCCTCTGAGATGTGGTGGAGTATCATGTAACATAAATAATATTCAAATGAAGTACAAGTACCTTGAAACTGTACTGAAGTACAGTTCTTGATTAACTGTACTTTCCACCAGGTTACTTTTCCTGTTAAAGTTACTGACTAATTTTTACTACTTCTGCTACTAGTATCACTACTATAGTACTGGTACTACCAAAACTACAGCAGTACTAGTGTTACTGTTATTGGTACTACCTCTAGAGGACTATTACTACTATATATATATATATATATATATGTATATATATATATATATATATATATATACATATATATATATGTATATATGTATATATATTAATTATTTATGTTATATATACACACACACACACAGCTTACTGTTTTATTTATTTATTTATGTTTTTAGTTTTTTTTTTAGTTTTTAATTTATTTTTTTAACAAACACATACACACGCTTACTGTTCTGCTTATTTATTTCATTTTTAGTATTTTTTTATTTTTTTTAGCACACACACAGTTTTATTTATTTTATTTTATTTTTAAAACTTTTTTAACAAACACACGCACACTTACTGTTTTGTTTATTTTATTTTAAGTATTTTTTTAACACATACACTGTTTTATTTATTTATTTTATTTTTAAAATATATATATATATATATATATATATATATATATATATATATATATATATATATATATATATATACATTATTTCCCATTATTGTTTATATCCTTTTCTAATTGAAAGCTATTTTAATATCTGTTCATACATGTTCCTGTATGTTTAGCTTGGGTGGGACTACAGCTGCATTTCATTGTGCAATCCTGTGTTATATAAAGACAATAAGACAATAAACTGAACCTGACCTGACCTGTACTACTACTAATAGTACTACTTGTGTAATAGTACTTGTCCTATTACCAAATAAAAATGAGTTTCTGTCCCTACAGCTGCTCTATATTAATCGTATTTCAGTTTAAATTACATGCTACTAAAACAAGCTGACATAAAGACAAACAGTTCCAGGTTCAGTCTGTTCTGTCTTTTGTAAACTTCTCCGGGAACTAAACCGCAGCTGAACGGTGTGTCCTGACTAGTTCTGACCCGATATGTTCACTGATAGCTGACTCAGCTTCACACGTCCTCCTGTTGGATAAACAGTTTGTGACTCATCGATGCTGTGTCTATAAAAGCTCTTACAACACAAAGCTGCAGGGTTGTGACGTGAAGGAAACAGACAGCTCTGATACTGCTGCAGTAGGCTTTTAGTATTTAATTTAGTACAACTTCATTTCCACACCTAGAGTTTGTCCCAAATACACACTAATGCTATAATACCTAAGAATACATTATGTACTTTTATGTAAGTCAAAAGTACCTACTTTTAAAAATAGTTAAGTATCAGATGTAAAAAATTACCACTGGTAAACAAGGTGATAGGTAGGGACCCCGACCAGGGGGGCGCCGCCCAAAAGCATCATTGCTAACTACATTAACTTCTTTGGTTGGAACTATGCTGTTTCCCAAAACCCTAGTTTGAACTATGGTGGTAACTAAGTTGGTAACTTACAGGGTACGAACCATCATTAAGTGACGCAGGTGTTCCCTGAAACCGTATTTCTGATGAACGTTCGTGATCGCTGTTGTTAAGTTGTGTATTTGAACTGCAGCTCCTGACCTGTGGTTAGAAGCTCAGGTCATGGCGACCATGTAGCAGAAAATGGAGTCTTAGGAGGTGGATGTCATGTGTTTTAAGCAGGGAGTGCTTAATGTAGTTGTAAAAGTACTTTTAAATGTATTTGTCAGGTCATGGGTAGGGTTGCATTGATTCACTATGTTAAGACAATCTACAAACAGCAGGTGTTTTTCTCACAGATTACCCATCTGTTCACAGTAACTTAATTTAATATTAGTCACCCAGTACAACGGTTAAAGGACAAAACGGAGAATGTTAAGACTTTCAATATCACCTTCCTATTTACATTTCTAGGCCTATGAGGAAGATGGGTCTTCTCTGGTCTTCATAACAAACATTACAAAAATAAATGTAAAAATGATAACATATTAACGACATACATAACGATAACATAATGATAACATACATAACGACAGAATAAACCAGATTTTTTTTCGTATTTTAATCTTAAGAACGCACAAATGATTCGGCCAAGATGCGGCACCACCCACTTTGTTTACACTAAATTATTTCGGCGTGGCGGTTCCGGTGACTTCAGACGTAAACAAACATGGAGGCGGTCGTTGTCAGCTGGTTGCACTTGTGTGTGGCTGCTGTGTTTTGCACAAAGAATAAAATTTAAAAAAAACTGTGGATGAACCGATGAACTCATAACAGAGAAGAGGAAATCAGCATGGTTTATTTTATAGCTCCAAACACACAACACGTCAGAATCAGGGGAACCCAAAGTCAGACCGATTATCCTCTAGTGTGCTGCCGGCATGTTAGAATTACTATGTAGCCTGATAGAAAATGAGACCAGCTCTTGTGTTTCAACGACCCATTCTCAATCCCAAGTTGTCGCAAATAGACACATGGTCATGGTTGTAACACACTGATAGTGGGAAGCCTCTTAGTGTCATAGTTAAAGGCAGTAGAGGAAGCCCTGCAGCATTGTTGTTTAACGCTAAAAGTAGGTGTAGGATATTTAAGAGGAAAGTAAGAGCGAGGAGGTGGTTGGGTTGGACGGTGGGCCAGAAACCGGACTGTCACCCAGGAGACGGGTTTCCTGTTTGAACCAAAAAGTCAGCAGTGAATGTGTTTATTCAAGTTACGTAAGTTGCTTAAGTTACGCAGGTAATGTTACTAAGCTATTTAGCATAAGTAAAGTTCTTTAACCCTACATTTACTCATTTAGCTGAAGCCTTTATCCAAAGCGACTTACAATTGCTATATATGTCAGAGGTCACACGCCTCTGGAGCAACGAGGGATTAAGTGTCTTGCTCAGGGACACAATGGTGGACGGGTCCCAGTGGGGGATTGAACCCAGGTCTCTCACACCAAAGGCAGGTGTCTTATCCATTGCGCCATCCAACACTTAACCAAGGAGATTTGTTTGTTGCCTAAACCTAACCGAAATCCAACATTTCACAGCATTAACCACTAGTTTATTATTTTGAAATTTAAGATGTCGCTTCATTGCTAACTTGACCTTAGATGTGTCCATAAACAACGCAAAAGAGGAACCCAGGACGTTAAAAAGTGAAGCCAAGTGGTCTTGACAAAGCATCCTGTTATGTGTGATGAGTTGGGAGTGACAATGTGTTGGAGTCAAAGCTACGTCAACATGTGTGTGACGATGTTTTAGTTTTTTTCCTCCGTCCAAACAAATCCATTTATATTTATGAAGCACATTTAAAAACAACTGTTGATCAAAATATTGAGGTCATGAACCCTGTTGTTGCTTTAAGTCCCTCCACTGTCAGCTGTTCCCCCCACTTATACACAGGTAAAAGCCAACCAAATCCACCGACCACCTGTGAGGCAGCTTTGAGACACACACTAACATATGGTAAATTTGTACCTCAGGGTTAAGCTTCCACACGACTTCACTTTGTGGGCATCATTAGACCTGACAAACCATCGATCACCGGCTTTTCATCTCCCAGACGCAGCAGGAGGGCAGCAGCTGAAATCTCTTTTAATTACGGATGAATGAGATTACGTGTTTTGAGCCTTTCACTCCCACACACCACTCAAAGGCTGATGCATTCTGAGATTACGGTCAGACCAACATATCAGCTTGCTCTTTTTATTAAACATCAGGTAACAGCTGTTCTTGACATTTCCCCCAGTGGACGTCTGAGCGGTCTGTACTAGTCTGTGAAATAAATGTGGCAATAAAATGTTATATTCTTTGCATTTTAATCTAACTGCTAAATAATTAATTTCACAAATTAAATCTTAATTGTAAAGCCTAATGTATACTATGTAGTTCCTATTCCTGTTTCAGAAAGCTTTTGCACTGGGTCAAAATGGGCAGGGAAGGCTTAAACCTTTTCAATTAATCTGGAAATATAGATTTTGAATTATACTTGTTTAGATGTAGAAATAGATAGTTATCTATGTCTCATATAAAAAATTGAGACATAGAAACTCTGAAGAATTTTTCAACATTTTGGCTTCAAACATTTCTTTATACAGCACATGTGAAATTCAAAGATTTTACAGTTACAGTATTTTACATATAAAATATCCCCAAACTGCACGTCTCCAAGTTAATTAATCTCGTTTAACAGTATTTCACACGTGTTAAACTACATGAGTGAATTTATCACATGAAAAATTGTGTTTTCGTGCGATATTACAGGTGAAATTGTTGTTTTTGTTTTAGCTAGGTAACACGTTAGCATTAGCTTAGCCAGCTACATTGCTTTAGCTACTGTTGTAATTTACACAGTGTCACCTCAGCAGTATTAAGCAGTATCTGTATATTGAACTTAAAGTTTACATGTGTATGGGTGATTAAAATGGACCGACTGTAGTGCAGTTTTAAGACAAAAGTTACAGAGGGGTTGCTAACTGAAAAGGCCGGTGCTCGTTTCAGTTAAGCTAGCTAGCCGCACTGTCCTTTAAACAGGAAATTTGTAAATGTAATGAAGATAATTTTTAATTTGGAAAATAGGGAATGGGTAAATAATTAACTTGCTACGGCCAAGTTTTTAATCATTTATTTATTGGGTTATTTAGTGAAGACAGTATACATAAACATTGCTGTAAATTCACCAGGATTAGCCAAACAGTTATTTTTCATTTGTTATCCCTGGACAGATGACACAGTAAAGATTACAATATCAGACTTAAAATTAGCTAATTAAGTAGAATACGCATACAGAGCAATAATAAAAAACAATACTAATGTTAGTAATGCTTTTATACACAGCATCTTTAGGCTAGATCGTCAGGTATAAATCATGCACGGCTCTTCTTTACTCCTTTAAGTGTGTGTGCCTGCTCTACGCCGGGTACTGCAGCTGATGTGTTAGCAAACATATTGGTTGTTTTCGTGCATTTGGCGACAGCCGTCTGAAGAATTTTTTTGGAGGGGGGGTGACACAAGAAACAGAGAGCAGATGGGGTGGGTGGCAGTAAGAGATGTGACTGGGCTGGCCCACTGTCAGTATAGAAGATTACCCAATGGGCCGCTGTCCATGCTTTATTCCAGGCCCATTTTTAAAACCAGTTATGTAATTAAATAATTTACATTACAGGCCCTAAAGGTGCATCGGTCCACCGGGCATTTGCCCGTTATGCCAGAATACCAGTCCAGTCCTGAATCATCCTCGTCGCCGCCATCCTGCTGCAATCGACTTTATGAATAACAGTGAAAGTGAAAAATCTATACGACCGAGTATTTTCTCTGACTCATCAGGTGACTCAGCTGCACCTAAACACAAAGGCTATGACTAACAAATAAAAACAGCCTTTGATTCTGTTAAAAAAATCCTCCTGGCATTAAATGTGTAGCAAACCAGATGTAAAGATTAAAAACACTCAGTGAACATTCTCCACATCCAAAATCCAACCCCTCTCTGCAAAAAACGTTTAAATGAACCCATTGTTTATTAAACTTCAGTGGATCGCTGAATGTAAAGGACCATTGTTGAAAAATATGTGCAAATGGTTCAAGATTTCCTTTTCTTCTCTTCTTATCCAGTATAATGTTATCGCTAACAGGATATGACACACTTGAACAATTGCGGTTTCAGTGGTCTTAAGCTGAGTAGAAGTGCAAGTCATTGCCAGGCAAAAGGAGCAGGCTATGTAGTGGGAAACTGATAGGCTCAGCGTGCCGGGGGAGTAAAATGAGTGTAGACAGTGAAACGAGGGGCAGGAAGCCGCCAAAGAGCAGAGGATTTAACACAAAGTGCTGTTAACTTGAGGAATCAGATTCATGTCACCATGTTGCTGAAGCTGTCAGGACGTTTCCTTCGTTGTGACCTTCAGTCTTGTGTTTGGTTGTTACTGTGAGATAAACAAATCAATGCTGCTATGTGGGAACCTCATGTTATATCACAGCTCAGTGACTTAGCTTAAATAAACTCCACAGAAGTTGACATTTTGGATGCATCAGGTTTACTTTAGGAAAGAAACAGACAAAACATGCAGGACAATCTGGTTGCAGAGCTCAACCTCAAGGTCCTTTAAGCAGATGTTCTGGAGGTTTCGATCAAATCACATGACCTTCACATCAGACGATCAGAATCTTAATGTAATATTCAACTGGCAAAAAATGACCCTGCTGTATAAACTATCTCTGTGTTAAGAATCATCCACACACAACAAACAGTGGCCTGCTTCATTTATGGTTACATGAAAATGCTGTTATTGTTGTTGATTTAGTAAAACCAACACGTTCTCACTCCCACCTGGACACATACGGACGCTCGGTCAAGACCTCTTGGCGTCCCTCTTTAACGCCTTGGGAACTCCTTTAGCATCGTTTTTCGGGCTTCAAGTTTGCCACCGTAAATCAAATTAAAACTACTACTTAACGTTGTGAAACGGAAAGTTAACGTTGTAAAACACTGTGAAACATCGCAGTTTGGTTAGATTTAGGAAAAGGTGAATGGTTCGGGTTAAAATAACGTTAATTACGTCACTAAAGTTCAGTTACTTGCGGAACTTATGTAAGAAATAAAGACACTGACTTTTTGTTTCACAGGGGAAACGAACACCAGTCTCCGGGGTGAAAATCTACCCAAACCACCTCCTTAATCAGACCTTACATTTCCATCTTACGTATGTTACGGGCTTCCCCAGTGCGTTGAACTTTGACGCAAAGGTGTCCTGATCATGGGTTCATGTGCGACGACATGGGAGTGAGAACGGTTTCATCCGTCTCTGTCAAGGTCAATTTATACTTCTTTGTTGAGTTCAGGCCGCGGCCCCCATAGCCACGCTGTTGTGAGCATTTATACTTGTGTGCTGTTGTCTGCTTTGCTCTGAAGTACACTGCCAAAATGCTAGTTGTCAGCGGGGTTTCTATGTTCCACTGTGTTGAGTTTTTGTGCCACTGTTTTGGCTCTAGAGGAAAATGCGACGCTACCAGGCCGACTAGTCACAGTTTTTTGGGTTGGACACAACTTGTCAGGCTACGGCGCAGATTTGATGCCCAAGTATAAATTGGTCCTTAGAGAGTCACTCATTTGGCTTTCATAGTCAAATGGTCAAAGCCATGAAATTAAAACTATAGCTCTGACTTTAATCATGTTGTTTGTATATATGTTTGATCTATACTAACTGGATCTATATCCTGTTTCCATCTACATCTCTGGTGCTGCTAGAGGCTAAATTTCCCTCCTGGGGTTTTAATCTTATCTTAGTTTAGCTCAGCTTTTCAAATCTATTAGACGATGCTAACATTTATTCCAAGTGACAAAAAATGAAGCTTGTGGTGTGGCCTACATTATCCTGGTTTACTCATGGGTCACAGTACAAGGCAGCTTAATTGGCTTCTCCATTATTTAATAGTATTGATTGGATAGTTTAACATCCCTGCAGCTCTCTCAGTTATTGCAGACCATTTGGGTTGTGGCACAGTTGGCAGTGAAGCCACAAAGAGGAAATGGGCCAAATCATCAGGATGGAAATTGCTCAGTGGGCAGATGAGTTGTCATTGTACTGGTGCTTGGATGTAATAACCTCGAACACACACACAAAATACCTTCACCCTACAAGGAGTCACCTCCCCATATATTTTCTACAGGAAACATCTAATGAGGATTATTTAGCAGGATGAACATGTTTTCATTTTGATACTGAGAAGCAGATCCTCTGATAAATACGAATCACATTCCTTTCATGTCACGAATCGAATGTGCTTTTAATGTAAAGGTCATTTTATGCTGTTTGACTATTTTCTCTTTCCTTTATTGTGTTATATAACTTTTTTGTGCATGTAACAGGTGAAAAAGCCCAAAGTTACCATCTCCCACAGAGATGCCTCGCTTGTAGTCCAGCCTTTACTTCCATAATCTATGCGCATCACTTTGTAACACGTGTCGTAATAAAACACACTGAGGTGCAGCACAGAGTGATAAGACGTCTGCCCGCTGCCTCCCTCCCTACCAAATGTTTGGCAGCCAATGGACATAAAGTTGATACTGTGATATAAGAGACAGTGCACAGTAAAACGTTCAGTGTGAAAGATAAATGTGTTACAGATTAAGAATTTACCCCTCTAAAACTCTTGCTGCAATCATTTGGGATCACGTACGGGATGGGCCGAGCGCAGACGCACAACCCAGGGTGTAAGTTTTGGTGGCATCTATTGATCAGGGTTGCAACTTGCAACCAACAGCTCAGTCACCGCTGACCCTTCCCTTTGCAACACGCAGGAGAAGCTACAGTGGCCGACGCTCAAAGAAGCGAAGTGAAATTTGGACAAATGAAAACACAAATAGAATAAATTTTTCCAAATTATACTTCTCTTCTCTTATATAATGCTTCAGTACTATGTATGATTTATTTTGAAATGTTAGATTTCTGAATGTAATATTTTTCATATAAGATAAAGAGGTTCTAATAAATAGGCTTTTCTTTACAATCAATAGCAATCTTTTCATATTTTTCGTAAATATCTAAAGTCATGTTCTTAAAGAAATATTCGAAATAAACACAAACACGAAATGAATGACAAATATGGCAACATGGTCACTCCCATGTAAGACGACCCGCGGTGTGTGTAGATAGAAATCATTTTAAAGTAATTAAAAACATAACATTTCATTATGTAAGGTCTTCATACACCACTGAAAAAAAACATCGTTTGTATATTATATTGCATTTCTGTAAATAGATCATCCTACATTTTACACACTGGACCTTTAAAAAATAGAAATAATAAAATTAAAAATAAGTACTTAATAGAAAAATGTGTGTAAAGTGCTTTAAGTGGTTTGAAGACTAAAAAGGTGCAATATAAGTACAAGATTAAGATCATTTTGTGTTATTTTACTGTGAATATGATGTTTGACTGTTACCTGTGCGATAAATATACCCCACCTCTAATAATAAACTTCCAGGAAGTCCTTTAAAGCAGCATTAATTAGCCATTTTCGCTCGTCACGTGCTTCAGCTCGGCTTTGATCCAATGGGAGCGCTTAATTGAAAGCACGTAGGCGGTGACGCGCTACGGTGTTTCGTCACCGCATGCACACGTGCGTACTTTTGTGTGTTCCCCTGTTTTATTTATTTTTCCACATTAATGTCCATGTGTTGTGAGACCTGCTTCCTGCGCGTGCGCGCGTGTGTGTGTGCGTTTTGTGGGGCAGGAGCTCCAGGCTGCACGGCGCCCCGCCCCCTCTCGGACACGTTGCCCGGGGAGAGGCTGCACGGGCTGGTTGGGACTCCTGCCCGCCCGCCCGCCTTCCTTCCTGCGTCTGCTGGTTTCGTGGTTTATGGTTTCAGCCCATCATCATCATCATCAGCCAGCTCGCTCCGCACACGCACGCACCGCGCGCACACACGCACGCGGCTGCTGCTCGTCCTCAACTCATCGAGCCGGACGGGAAACACACGGTTCACTTCTGGTAAGTGACGGTCTGCTGCTCGCGCCAGCCGCCTCTCCTGCCTTCGTTCCTCACAGCTCACCTGGATTCAGAAGCTTGTGTTATTACGATGAGGAGACGCGCTGCTGTGCGACAATAAAAGCCGGATTTTGGAGTTGATGTTTGCGCGGATCTGCACCGGCTGCTGCACACACAGGTCAGGTTCATTTCTATGGTTGTAAAAAAAAAAAGAAAAGAAAATGTCCTCTGCTGGTTAAATTTGTAGCGGCGAAGTTCCCGCAGCATTTAATCTATTATTGCTTGATTTGAATGTTACTGTGGTTGGTGCGTTTCAGCAGTATAAATCTCTCCCGGTCACTTGTATCGTCGGCGTGGTGTTGCATGTGAACAGGTCCATGTGTTTGGATGTTTTTTCTTACATAATGTTGGACGACCTGCCCATTTACAAGCGGCAGAGGAGAGTTATTTAATCTACTGGCCTGTTCAGTCATTTCAGCAGCGCTGCGCTGCAATGTGCAGGATTCAGCCTCGTGCACTGGTCAAACTGGGAATCTAAATGATTAGTTCAGACCTGTGGCTGGGATTTAATAAAAATGAAGCATGGCTCAAAATGACACCAGATTGTTTTGTCGAGCCACCAAAAGTCTCAAGAACCTTGTTAATCCTTTTTTAAAATACACACTTTATTTATTTATTTAACTGTTTAATGATCTAAATTATAGCCTGCAAACATTTTAATGCAAGTTTTCTAATTAAAGCATAAACAGAAACAACCCACTGGTACAAACTACTCAGATTTCACACTTTCTGGTTTTCTATCCTTGTAAAATGAGCATCTTTGGATTTTGGTTGGACAAAACAAGGTGTGAATTTTGGTTTTGAGGAATTGTGATGGACATTTTTCACTATTTTTTAGTGATGGGTGATTAATCCATTAAACATAAAAATAATTAAATAGATATTCAGCAGATTAATCGACAGTGAAAGTAATGTAAGTCTGACTGCTGTTTCTAAGCCTTTTCCCAAACTGCCTGGAGTGTAATTCTGCTGGAGAAGTACTGAAAAAATGTTGTTGCATTTATTTGTTTTCTGAAGGTGTGCAACCAATTAGCAAAATATTTTTATTACCTGTCAATTTATTTATTTTCTAACACAGTTCAGTCCAAAAAAAAAGGTCAGTAAAATCTTGAAAGATGCCTGTCACAGTGTCCTGGAGATCGAAGTGACGTCATTTACAATTTTATATATATATAAAAATGAGAAATTGACAACAACAAAAAGCGATTAAATGAATGTCCAGGCAGATGGAGACACGTTTTCTTTAGATTCATGAAGGTTTCAGCACTATTTTAAGATAGGGAGTTTAAAACGAGATCAGCCTGAACACAGCGCTAGTAGACACAGCTATCCTCTCTCTCCACCAGGAAAGTAGGAATGTAGTCTTGTCCTCTTATCAGTTTCCTGATAGAGCTCATGACTGAGATATCATATCATCATGAGATCATATTTGTGTGTTTAACTGTCTAAATATTTATTATGACTTTGAGTGAGACTCAGTGTGGCAGCAGCTTCTTTATGCATGTTATTTAACCCATTAAACGTTTGATTAAGTGGCTTTTAAGGTAGATAAAATCAGCTTATTCCTCTCTGACTCTGTATAGTTTGTGTTCTGCATCAGTTTGTTTCAGCTCTTTATTGAAGCTAAGGTCACGCACTCTAAAAATATACCTGTGCCACAGCCTTTTGACGAGCCGTTTGTCTGTGTGGCAGGTCCGTGATGCTCTCTGCTGGCTGACAGAGTTTAACTACACAATGTCGACCTCAGACTCCGATTACTCCATTGACTGGCTCGCCAGCGACGAGGACGACTTTGACAGCCCGAAGAGATTAAGTCCTCAGCTCACAGAGGAGCCGCCGGTATCCTCGTCGTCGTCGTCGTCGTCATCATCATCCTCTTCCTCTTTAAGGGAATCTCCCTCAAGCCGCTTCCACCGTGGAGCGACCCGGAGGTGGAGGAGGTGGAGTGAGCGTGAAGATGGAGGCCGCTGTGGGGTCGATGCTGGCTCTACAGCCGCCCCGCAGGCCCCGGCACTCAGTCCAGTTTGGGGATTTACCTGTGTTTATACGCAGCAGACGCTTTCTGTGGAGTCCAAGCAGCATCCGAGCAGGAAGAGGGCACACGGCGCCGGTTTGGACGGGCTCTGTGAAAAGCCTCACGCTGAAAACGAACTGTTCTCGCAGAAGGTGAGAGGTTTTCTCATGCGAAGTCATACTGTTTGTACACATGATGGGGCGCAATCTTGTGGTGATTTAACTTTATTCCTGTAGAAAACTGCTCACATCAGATGTCTGCCATGAAGGTTACATGGAATTATGTGTTAGAAAATGTTTCAGTGATCTCAGTCGGTTTTGGTGTCGATCTCCCAGGATCAAAGAGTTAATGCTGCTTTCTGTCTCCGCCGTCTGACATCAGTTTCTATCTACATTACATGGCCAAAAGTATGTGGACAGTCCATCAGTCTGCTGCTATTAACAGCCTCCACCAACCGTCTGGCAAGGCTTTCCACCAGATTTTGGAACCTGAAAAGTATCTCAGATGCTTTACTTAAAGTGAGACTAAGCCGCTTTTAAAAGACGAAATAAGACGTTATTTCTCACACAAACAACAACTAATGAATGAAGAGTAAAACGCAACGCTGCTCTGCTTGAAACACTTTAAAGTGGGGAGTTGAGTGTGAAACCAGCTTGTGACAACGCAGCACTCGAACTTCAAACTCTTGCCCCAAAGTTAGAAACCAGTTATTGCAATATAATTTCCCACAATATCAATATAATAAATGTTCGCTATATCGTCAATAAATATTATATAGCACTTAATGTTTCTATTAAAATATTTATTTTGTTGAGGAAAAGGGACTGAAAAAGATTTACTAATCATATTTGTAATTTTTTATTATAATAGTTTTGAATGTTGTCCCTCTGAATTTTTTGTGTTTGTTACATTCTGACCATAAAGAAAAGTTTAACCACATGAGTAACCGTCTGGTTTCTTCAATTTTCAGTCAGGAGCAAATATCAGCCTTTAAACTTGAAAGAAATTATTATCTGACATTTATCGTGCTAATTATCAATATCGAATGATATGAAATGTTTTATCTTGATAACATTGTTGTCTAAAATATTGTACGTAGGGCTGCTTAATATTTATCTTTTCTACGATATTTATTACGATATAAAAAAAATAAATACAGGAATTTTCACCAAATGACTTAATTATTATTTTAAAATATTTAAGCATCCTAGAAATCTCTTATTGGGGTGATTTTGCAGGGAAATAAAAATTAAGAAATTTTTTGACTGCAAAACATATTTTCAACAAAATGCTAAAAAATAAAAGAGCAGTTACACACCCAGCCCCGAGTTGTTTGCAATAGTTTGTCTTTTTGCCACCAAATCCACTGTTTCGTTGTTTTTCCCCGTTCCTCACTTATTTTCATCGGGGGCCGGGCCTGCTTTGGCTGTTTGATACACTGAACAAGAACAATATTGTGATTGGTGGGTCGCTGTGCAAGCTGAGCCTGCCTGTCACTCTCTAGCAACAAACTCTGTGTATCAAAGAACCCTTAAATCAGAGTAAACTATGTTTCATCAGACAGTTTTTCATCAAACAGACTAAAAAAAGTTTAGGTGTTTTGAGTTCATGTGAATCGCTTGACATTTGCACGACTTGCGATGTGAGTGTAGCGCATGTGCACACTGAGGACGGTGAAACGGTATATTGTGCAGCCCTAACTGTGCGCTGTAGCATAAACATGCCACTGGATTGAAAGTGAGGGCACTAATCTAGACACCCCGAAACTGGGAGCATGCAAAAATATGCGAACAGGGGTTTCCACGTACTTTAGGCCATATAGTGTCTCACACACAGGCACAGGAAGCAGTAACGGTACCAGAATGCAATGCTGCTACAAGACGGTTCACACTTTCTCCCTGCTGAAGGCCACGAGCTCCTGCCTGCTGTGCGGGTGTCAGAAATGTATTCTAGAAAATCAATAACAGAATGTAAGAAGCAGATTGAGGGAAAGTGGGTTCACCCTAAAAGTGAGTAGCTGCAGGGCGGTGATATAAAACAGTGTAAGAGGATCTGATGGTGCCGGTTTCCATGGCGGCCTGATGCTGCTGGTTCTCATGTGTCTCGACGGCACACAGCTTCGAGGAGCCTCACGTGAAGCTGTCGATTGCTATCAGTTTCTCCATTAGCTTCTAATGGCAGCCTCTTAGTGAAGGGCCTGTGGACATTTACCTTCAGTGTTAACACAGGACTAATGGCATCAAATGGGAACGCTTTCTAAATGGGTTAGCCGTCACTTAGCCGCAAATCAATACGCCCGCAAACAAAATGAGCAATTGAAGGAATTCAGATAAGCTGTGAATCCTGTGCAGAAATACACACTGTTGGCTCGAGGCTTCGCACAAGACGCTCCTTAAATTAACTGTCTGGGTGGTTATGTAACAATCCTGTGCTCAGTTCTAGGAAAGCAATAAGCGGGGCTCTGCTGTCGATGGTTCACTTAAGTGGCCATTAGAAAGCACTTTTCACGGCGCAGCACGAATGCTAACTTGGTGTTCTGTTCCACAGTGCATGGAGCTGCAGTGCTACATCCAGCCTCTGTCGTCCATCCTGCGGGGCCTGAGATCAGGAAGGTACTCTGAGCGTAAGTGTCTAATCCCTGCTTTCACTATCCACCCCCCCTCTACTCTGCAGCTCACAGGCAGGTTTGTTAATGGACACATCCTGTGCTAAAGATAAACACACCATGTCAGGGTGGTTGACGCAAAGTGGCGTGATTATGATAAAGGCGTTTCTCTGGATGTTCTCCCAAATCACACACCATGTGCTAATTTTTACACTTCTGTCTCATCAGCTGTCTGATGGATTAGCTTGAAATTTGATCCACAGAGGATGAATCTTAATGACTGAGGTGATCCCATAATTCTTCGTGTAGCGCGCTCTTTCGTGTGCACTTTCATGTCAGAGCACACGAAAATCTAAATGAAAATCTGTCTTATCCTGCTGCTGCTAATCGACTTTCCACCTAACAGGGCCTCCCTCATTATGTTCCTCCCTGACGTCTTGTTTTAGTTGTGAATTTGGAAGTGAAATGTCACCGATTTTAAAATGCGATGCTGGTGGGGGTTTTTTGAAGCTCCACTCCCCTTTCTTTCATTATTACTAGTCTGCACAAGATAGCTGACGATGTTTTAATATATTTGTTATGATTGTAAAATATCTCATTAAAATGCAGCATTATATTGTTATATTCCTTTTGATTCTCAATTACAAAATCTTAATTTCTCAATAAATACGTCATTTAGAAATAATTCAAGCTGAAGGTCCACGAGAAAAGATAAAAAGGATTCAGCAATGGAACAACAACAAAAAAAAAAAGGATCAAAGCCTTCACGAGTCATTTAACATCCTTTTAAACTACAACTGCTTCAGAGATGAAAGCCGGGATCAAAGACGCTCGATTGTGCACACAATTTAGGCGAGATATGGGCTGAAGAGCGGCTGTCTGCGCTCCCTCCTGCACGCTAACCGAGCACTTCTAAATGAAGTCTGGCACCAGTGTTTGTGGAGACTTGAATTGATGCTCCAAAACTACAATTCAACACGTATCCCATATAAGGGACCAAAATATTTAAAATATTTTTATAATAATGTAAAAAAAAAACCCGATCCAACCTTCAGTCTGTGGATATATTTTTAAAACAAGAGAAGAATCTGCAGCCACGCCAGCAGCTGTGAGGCCGTACTGCTCAATTAACCAATTTCTACAGGTGCTATCAGTTAATATCGTTCAGGGCATGTGTTTCTATTTTTACCGCAGAGGAAGCGCATGTTAGAGGAGTTATATATCTTGGGTTCATTTTAAACCTGTGTCAGAACACTTTAGACTGTGACGGGCCGTCATAGGCTTAGGAAATTAGGTGCCCAACCATTATAGCAAGTGCTTGGCCATAGTGGCAAAGGAAAAACGCCGCTTTTAAATATAAAACCTTTCTAATAATTTCTTATAATGGATCAAAGATTACAAAGAGTCATAATTGGCCTTGTTTCCTGTCCTGTACTGGAATATCGGGAATGGCCATTGGGCAATATTGACAAAAAATATCAACATATTTGCATCAGTTTTCAGATCAACAGTAAAAACAAACACCCGGAGAACAAGGTCACATTTGAAAATATATTGGACAAACTCTAAAAGTTGTGAAGAAGAAAAGCTCAAATACAAAATAAACAAACGCTAAGTAAGACTTTTTTAAAAAATAATCTTGCAAAACTTATTTTTATTAGATTTCAAGCTTTTTAAAGCATTTTCTTTCCAAATATGACCTGATAGTTATCCCACAGCTGTAGACGGATGTAAACTGTGACTCTAATGATGTTCTGTTAAAGTGAGTCCAGCTGCAGTTGGTTGCGGTTTAATATCGTCGAGGCATCATAATTGGAAACGTGGTCAGATTCAGAGCCGTAGAGCCACGTGCCTCCTCTCCTCGTGCTCACTGCACATTTCTCTCGTTTTGCTCTCCTGCAGGTCTCAGCAGTTTCCAGGAGAGCGTCGCAATGGACCGCATCCAGAGAATAATGGGGGTCCTTCAGAATCCAAACATGGGGTAAACACATTTTTTTTATATTTAAAAAATACTTCAGCAGCTAGATTTTTTTTTTCTTGTTTTGTGTCCTGATCAGATAACGAAATAGTGACCACATGTTCGATTAGCAACCATTAGCGTGCTGATTGAATTCAGTCAGGATCGTTTCTAAGATAAAATAGTTTTGGTAAGATGGATGAAAAATGGTGACATTTAGGTCTCGGATTTTATGGCGGTATGCGTTAATAGGACTGAACAGGTGGAGCTAGTAATACAAATCTGTCAGCCTCAAATTAGGGCTGTTATCTGTAGTTGAAGCACACAAAATGACAAATTAACAACGTGCAGGCTAAACGCTCCGCTGCTGAAACACATCTGTAGTTGGCGATGGACAAACGCCTGTGTCGGTTTGCCTGATGTCATTATCCCACGTTTTTCTCCAGTTTCGTTTGTTGTTGTAAAATGTACACGCCCTGTTTCCGCTCTGATTGATGAGTAGGACCATAACATATAACTGCAATTGCTGAAAGAATTTAATTGAACTGATTCCATGGAAGAAAACACAGATTACAGCTACTCATCGTAAATATTTCAGTACCAGAGTTTCAGTAATGATATGAAATAATACTTTATTTCTAAATCTCACAACCTTTAAAACATTTTTTCACCAAAATATATTTTTTAAATGAATAAGAACCTCAGTGCATCGGTGCTTTACTCCTTCACGCTATGCTTAAAGAAAACTGAGACGACTCGATCAGTCGCAGTTTTTGTTTACAGTAACTTCTGTGGAGAAAACGCTGAACAGGCGGTGAGATGTCGCTGTGGGGTAGATTTGGTTTATCAAAGATGTTAGCAAAGAAGGTCGGACCCAAGCGGGTAACACCGGGTCTGTAAGGTGAAGCCAATGTGGAAGCGCCTAAAACTTGCATTCTCTCTAACGGCCAACAGGGGGCGACTCCACTGGTTGCAGAAAGAAGTCAGATTGTCTATGAGAAAATGTTTCTACTTCTCAGCTGATTTATTCCCTCAGTAAACACTTTCCTGATGAGTTTATGGTCTCAGTCACTTGTTTCAAGTCTTCTTCAACACAGCATGATGTTCATTTAGTAAATTATGGTCCCATTTCGAGGAAATAGACCAGAAAGCAGGGGAGGCTTTAGGGCGGGGCTACCTTTATGATTGATAAGTTGCTGATCTGTCAATCAGGAAAGAGGCGACTCCTATCCGCTGCTCTGTGTACATTTAACCAGAGCCGCTGAAAAAGTTAATTGTTAATTAATTGGTTAATTTTATCCCCAGTAAATACGTTTTGTTTTAAGCCTATTTGTCGCTAGCCAAAATTAGCATCCCAATTAAAATCCCAGTTAACGTGAATTACAGAAGCACCCGGCTAACCAAGATAGCAATGCCATCTCAAACCAGGCTCAAACCAACACCACAAACGGGTGACGTCATGGCGGCTATGTCCTCTTCTTTTATAAAGTCCGTGGACGGACCACCGTGTTTAACTTTAAATGTTGAAGAAATAAACAGATTATCAGATTTTAAGTATCTCCATAATTCAAATCAACTGCAATTTGTCTACCAGTTGTCTTTTCTTTTAAAAACAGTGGCCACGAGGAAACTTCGAGAACTTGTAGTAAAGTCAGGAGATATTTTAAACCTTATTAACCTTATTAGTTTCAGCCAATCAAGAACTTTCCCAATAATGTTTGATAATGGAAAATATCTTTTTTTTTATTGTTCTGTCACTAACAATTATAAGTTGTTGTATTTTATTAAACATCAGAATGTGCAAAACAGTATAACATGTAAAATGATTAATTATTATAGTATGAATTTATCCAGGTCTGATAAAGAACCTGCATCATATGGAAAACAAAATAAAACGTTAATCTCAAAGACTGTTGAGTCCAAAACAGGTTTAATGAGCTGTGACTGTAACAAAGAGCTGCTTTTGTTTCTACACTTTAATGTGATTGTGTCGTTGAAAAGACAAATTATACGTTTATATCCTTTCATGCGTCACATATTCCTCCTGCACTTTGAACGACCTCCAGTAACGTCACAGACGTGACTCCCAACGAGTTGAAACAGGCTGAATACACAAATGTTTCCAGCTGACCGCCATCGTCACTTTTAAGGGCTCCTTTCAGCCGGGAGGAGTTTGTTTGTCCGACAATCACAGGAAACATTTGAAGGTCATTTAATACACTTTTCTGTGATTTACAGCTGAGTACAGTCTATCAGGACTGTGCAGACGCAGTTTACTGCATCACTGCGGATCTCCGTGCAGATTAAAACAAACAGCAGTGAGAATAATTTGGAAGTTTGAGCTCCTTTGAAGGTCGAAAGGACTCAGAGCTTTATGTAAAGAGTTGAAGCACAATTTTACTTGTAGCTAGATTTGAGAAATATATCTAAGTATTACTGCTGGGCAATGAGTTTCAATCTAATTTTAATCGCGATTAATCACATTGTTATGCGCTAAATTGAATAATAAATTCTAATGTTGTGCTCTTTTGACTTAAATGTACTGCTAAATACACAAAAGTGCAGTAACATGTGGTTTGCAAACACTTTAAACATATAAGGTGCTTTTTCACAGCAGTTATTCCCTTTACACAGCAGCAATAAAATATTTCTTAAACATTAATTTAGTCAAATCAAATGTAAAACTAAAGCTATTTGCCACTGTCAGGGAATTTGTTATTTTTTTCTGGTATCAGCAGAAACATTTTTCTTTTATCAGGTATCAGCAGAAACATTTTTCTTTTATCAGGGAGCAGCAGAAACAGTCTGTGTCCCTGTCAGAGGGAGGTGAAGTCCTCGCCTCACTTGCACACCTGCCACCTGCAGAAGTTGAATTGTCTTGAACTTTTTGTACGGCGATGCGCAGCACGAATCATTGGAAGAGAGCCTGGTCCTCGCTGTTTGTGAGTTTCCAGATTTTATTACTGGTTAGCTAAATAAGACGTCAACAGGAGGGAATTCACACGGCAGAGCGTCCCCCTGCAAAACTACATGAAGGCCCATCAGGTAAAGTTATGTATAATTTTAACTTAAGTAAAATAGGCTACAGCCTTTAGTGCACAGAGGCCGTTGCCATGGTTACCCTCCGTATGGTGCCTGACGGAGCAAAGAGCGACCACGCGGGGCCAAGAAGCTACGTTGTGATTTTAAGAACGTTCCTCAGACCGACGTCTTCCCCAACACTATCGGTGCAGTGTGCAGCTCTCCACGTCGCTGTGGCGTTTGATCTCTTGTCTTGCTTTTGTTTATCGGCTTCTCCCGCACGCTGCATCCATCAGGGTCTGCCGAAGCCTCCCTCCGCTGCTTGTTTGGGTGGCTGATTTGCAGGCTGATCAACATCGCCGGACAACACAGCACAGCAGCGTTTCAACGTTAACGTTCTTATTGTAGAATTCAGGCAGTGTAGACGCTCATCGCTATGTTGAATATGTACGTTTGAAGAAGAAGAAGTAACTATATACAGCAGGGGTCTGCATTTAAGTTTTGCATCTGAGCAATTTTTTTATCCATTAGATGGTGGATGAGAATTTAACATGTAGAAACAATTATTGGTTAACACAGTGTTTATCAACCTTCGGACGGTTTTTCCTTTTTCCCAGTATCTCCAGGCAGAGGACATTTAGGGGAATCACGTTTTCTGACGGCTCTTTCAGAGCTGTGTCAAGCAGCTACGGACTCTTTTAATTTCATTCAGAGTTTTTCAAAGTAAAAGCTCAGTTCAACTCCAAATATAGCATTACAGTAAACAAGCTTCTTGTGCTTTTATTTTGTGGGTAAAACCACTAAAGAGGAAGTGATATGAGTAACTGTTGCTGCCATGACTGAGATCTTATTTATTCATTTATATTTTTTGCCGCAATCAAAGCACCGTAATCTGTTGGCGGGCAGTTTTGGCGAGGGTCCATAATCACAGAGAGAAGTAATGTTTTAAAATGCCTTTGAAAACTTAATCTAATGTGTGGTTTATAATGGACTGTGACGCAGAAACATAAACAATAATAAATGATGAATAAATGTTCTGGGCGGCGCGGTGGTGCAGTGGTTAGCACTTGCGCCTCACCGCAAGAAGGTTGCCTTTCTGTGTGGAGTTTGCATGTTCTCCGCGTGGGTTCTCTCCGGTGCTCCGGCTTCCTCCCAACATCCAAAGACATGCAGGCTCGGATAGTTGGTGTCTCTAAAATTGTCCTTAGGTGTGGATGTGAGTGTGAGTTTGTCTATGCCCAGCGATGGACCCTCGTTTCGGCCAATACGATACGATATTATCACGATATTAATGTTGCGATTTGATTTCATAGCGATTTTAAAAACAATGATATATTGCAATTTATTACCTTTTTCCGACTTCCAGTTAGGTCCCTAAAGTCAAACTTTCTGTCAAACTGTCAACATCTGTTTATCCAAAACAATATGTTTCTCTGTATGGTCCTGTTAACTTTTCTAGTGGACTAAAAAAGCAATAGATTTTATTGTTCTAGCACCAAAAAGTTAAAACTCCCATCTGCAATGTAATAAAATATCGATACTTGGCGTCCGTGTATCGATACAGTTTTGCTATGGCAAATATCACGATACTATGCTGTATCAATCCCCCCCCCCCCAGAGGATAAGCGGTTGACGATGGATGGATGGAATAAATATACCTAAAGAAAGGTCATTCTTGACTGGCTGCTCTCTGCTGTCTGAGATGACGACAACGTGTGTCCTGTGTCAGCCACCGTAGCTATTTTACGCTCTTTGAAAGGTGGTGGGTGGACAGTTGGTTGGACTTCGCAGCCTCACTGCTAGATGCCACTGAATCTTACACTGAACCTTTAAATGGTAGAAAAGTAAGCAAGTTAAAAATGTTTATATCACCAAAACAGACATGATGTATGGGAGTAAAATCAGTACTGGGCTCTTTCTCACCTGCCCGATCACTGTGTAAAGAGGGACTGAATGTTTTATTTATTGTTTTAAAAGCTCCCTGCAGTTCTGCTGCTGCAAAGGTGGCTTCAGACGATCCGACCAGCGTTTTGTTGAAGCACTAAATCTTCCTTTTAATCGTCTATAAAACGGAGCGGACAGCAGCTCAGCGGTTTCCTTCTGCCGGCCAAGAGACAGACCAGTTTGGCTTCATAACAAAAAGATCCTGAACATTTCCAGTTTCTTCTGGTTCGATGCAGTAAAGCTGACATGTGTGCTGTGAAACCAACATCTATGTTTAAACACGGAGCTGGACCACACACGGGGCGCCGCAGCGTAGGTGGCTTCAGATCTGTCCCAATAATGTCAGATTTAACACACAGACGACCCGCGGTGGGGGGAAAATATTCCAGGCGTCCACCACCAGAACAAATTGGATGTTTGTTTTTAGGCTCCGGTGTTTCAACACTTGGCAGAATAAATCGCTGGAGTGAGTCGACACAGGAGACAAAACGCGGCGCTGTTGGCAGTCGAGGGGCCACAAATATCCAAGTTAGCTGAAAGTATTTACAGCAACAAAGTGAGAAATATGCTCGTTCAGGGAGGATTTTCTTTAACTCACAAATAGAAATGATTTTCAGTGTGTGGAAATGTGTGAGGGATGAGACGTGCAAGACATAAATATCAGCATTTTTTTTTTTTTAAATTGAGGGGAGTTAGTGAGATTTACAGCAGATAATAGCAAATGGTACAAAATATTATACAAACAACAACCTTTCAGAGAGAAAATAAGGAAAGAAATGTATTTTTAAAACAAATAAACAAACAAAATGTTTCAAATGAGAGGAACATTGAGTCAAGTGTACAAATCTGTTACATAATACTTTCACTTCTCCTTTTTGCTCCCTGTGTGTCTGATTATTTAAATGAATTTCTACAATAGTTTGTAAAAACAGAAACTTTTTGAACCTACAATAACTTTTTGGCCACCTGGTGGAGAAACGAGCTGTAAACACTGACACATCATTACTGAGGCTGGGCGATAGTGTCGGGCATCGTTTAGGATTTTACGGCACCAAAACCAGCACCGTAAAGTGATGCCGACACCAACAGAGGACTTCATTCGAGTTGCGCTCGTTAAGTCCGAATGTGTCGTTCCCTGACCATTCATATTCCTTCAGTCTGTATTTGTAGCAGGGTGGTGATGGTGCAGTGGATGAGACATGCCTTTGGTGTGAGAGACCCGGGTTCGAATCCACTGTAAGACACCAATGTGTCCCTGAGCAAGAGGCTTAACCCCTCGTTGCTCCATATATAGAGCAATTGTAAGTTGCTTTGGAGAAAAGCGTCAGCCAAATGAATAAATGTGATGTAAGGGTCCAGCGATCAAAAGAATCCAAACAGCTTTTCATACAAATTAATTAGGGACGTCCAGATCCGATCACGAGATCAGAAATCGGGCCCGATCACGCTTGTTTCAGACTCGATCGGAATCGGACGTTGCCTCCTGATCAGGACTCGGATATAAATGTGTATATTTGTATATACAGATGTGCTTTGCAAACACTGTGGCACTTTTATTTTTGTATCTGTTTACATGCCTGCTGGGTATTTTAAGTTGAGGTGCTATTTGTTTTTATCTTTTTTTATATTTACTGTTGCACTAAAGTCCAAAAGTGAAGAATTTATGTTATTTATTACTTGATTGTTCAAGCTACCTCACAGAAGTGCTCTGTTTGTTAACAGAGTTTTTGAATGTTAAAATACGGTGAAATACGAATTAATTAAAAAAATAAGGAACATCCTGGATCTGTTTTTTCGCTCTTCTTTATTATAAGTATTATAGAAATATCGGATCAGGACTCAAAATCAAATGACTCGGACTCGGAATCGAGGGCAGAAAAACCTGATCGGGACGTCCCTAATATTAATCCAAGTTGTGAATCCTGTCGTGTGAAGTCCATTGCTTTTTTCATTGCTGCCTTCAAAATAAAAGCCCATAAGCCATCTGTCGCAGCTTGATCAAATGAACGACGTTGTATTTGATGATATTGGATGTTTTTTTTACAAGTTATATTCTGTTTGAAATAAATAAACTGTTTCATAGTAGCCTATTTCATTTTTCTGCGAGAGTCCCAAATATATATATATATAATTTTTTTTTAAACGAGTCACTAGTCGTGTTTCCATCATTTTGAAGTATCACATTTAGAAAAGGTTGATGGAAAAGTTAGTTTTACCTTTTTCGAAAAGGTTAAATGCGCTAAACGGGAGCTGGAAACAACTTTGCCCGATAAGTTCTGACGTAGCGAAGATTTAAATCACACGACTGATGAGCTGTTTCTTTGTCTCCGGACAGCATGAAACACGACCAGCACTACCTGACAGAGCAGCAATCACAGCATGCTCAGTTTTTCTCACTTGCATGGTGCTCAGCTCCATGGGACTGGTTTTGTTTCCGGTTTGCAACACAGATTTTACTTTATTCTGGTTTCAAACCAGTTGATGAAAAGGCGCCTAATTTGTATTTTCTTTTTTTTCCTAAAGCTTTCAGAAAAATGTAGTTGAGTAAAAGTACAATATTTGCCTCCTGAGATGTGGCGCAGTACAAATATAAAGCTGGATAACTCATGTAGGAATGTGAGGTACTTGTACTTAAGAACAAGTACTTGAGTAAGAGTTTGATTCCACCGCTGCTAAACGGTTAATAGATTAATTGAGATAAAATTAGCAGGTTAATCGATGATGCAAATAACTATTAGTTGCAGTCGTGGTAAACTTTGACGAAGTGTGCACGGTGTGATGTCAGAGAGGTTATGTGTGTAAGAGGTGCTGAAGTCCATTTTATAACTGTAACTCATGGCTGCGAGCGGTGGGCGGGGCCTTGACGGGCCGCTCCGGGGCTTACTGCTCTATTTATAGCCTGTGAATGGAACGAGGGCCGCCACGTGTGGCTGCAGCCTGTGTGTGTGTGTGTGTCACAGTCACATTTCTCATGCGGACCTGAACATGCTCTACTTGTCTTCCTGCGCATACGTCATGTGATGCTCGTATGTGGCCGTGTGCATCATCACACAGACGGACAGGAATGCAGATACTCCCAGATCAGCTGCCCCCCTCCCTCCCCCTCCCCCCCTCGTCCTCCTCCAATCAGATACCGGCAGGGCGCTGCCCCTATGTGTTGGCAGCGGCTTTGTAAGGCTTATGTAACGGCCATTGGCGAGACGTCCCTGAGCCATCTGAGCTGCAGGGCGTCTCTGACTCTGTAATCTGCAGCTCAGAAACTCCTCCACTGTTCAAATGTCACATTCAGACTTCACCTCGTCCTGTCAGCAGCCACTAAAGTACATTTACTCAACTCTGTAAGATTCTGAGGTACTTAAAACCTCCAGTATCTCCATCTATTTCTACTTTGTACTTGTGCTCTACTACATTTCAAATGTTGTACTTTTTACTCCAGCTGACGGCTTTAGTTGCTAGTTTCTGTTTCGATTAATGATACAAAATATAAACAACAACAAATAAATCTTAAAGTACTTTAATGGTTATAGGTATGACTTTATTGATCTCCGGAGGGAAATTGACAAGTTACCCAGCAGTATATAAAGTTATAAACACAGTAATGCATCAGTAATTATAATCCAGTAATAAACAAATTGTTCTGCACTTTGACTTTTTGTACTTAAGTGAGATTTTCAATGCAGGACTTGTATTTCTATTCATTCTATTGCATTTCTACTTTTACTAAAAAGATCTGAGTACTTTTTCCAGCACTGTTTGTTGTACCAAGTGGTGCAAAATACATTTACTCAAGTCTCGTACCATTTTGAGATACTGTTTTAAGATATTTTCTACATTTTAAAAGGCAAATATTGTAAATAACGTCACAGTCTTGCGTACAAGTCTTATACCTCAACAGTTTTACATCAAACTGTGACCTTCTTGACTTTTAAATGTACATTTGAAATTCAGAGCACAAATCAAAAAAATTGTTTTGCCTTGACTACCGTACAATATTTTCTCCGAAGTAAGGTCCCATGGTGGTCCACCGGAAGCAGAGGGACTTAGGCTCTTTAGCATTTTTCATACAAACCGAAGAGTTTATACAATATACATCATTGTCAAGTCATTTTAGTCCTAAACGTTGCATGAAAATGGGATTTTTTGGCAGTTAATTGCCACGGAAGTTCAGGTTAACAGCCGGCCAGCACCGAAAACCTAAACCAGTCTGACAGTACAGTGAGACGTCATCAGTGCGGATTCTCTTGTTTTTGCTGTATTTTCTCAAACAAGTTAGATTTATCACGATTGTTTTGCAGAGACCTCCTCAAAGCCTTTTTTTCTAAACAAATGAAATTGAATACAGCTCTGTATTCTCACTGTACTGACAGATGAGTTCATTTGTTTTAGGAAAATAACATTTTCAGGATGTTAATTGTTTCCAAAATGTTATTCATGAGAAATTTCCAAACAGTGCAGAGAGAAGTTAAAGGTCCCACCTCAACCAGCTACACCAGTAAAAAGGCTCCTTTTTCTGCACGAGTACTTTAGTATTTTAATTACTTCTGATTATGGAGTATTTTCACATTGTGGTATTACGATGGTGCTGAATGCATTTCCTTTCTCAAAAAACAGCAGCAAAGCCGATTTAAGTGTCTTAAATCCTGCATGGTTTGCTAGCCCGCGGACTTCCTTTCCTCTGTCTTTGTTGCCGTGTTGCTACGTCTCCCCTCCACCTGTAGATCAGTACGTATTCCACCGTTTGTAGGAACAGCGTAACAGTTCTTTCTCTCTCCTGTAGGGGGCGCTTCCTCAGCATCATACTGAAAATAGAGGAAATGCTCCAGAGCTGGTTCCCTCGCGTCAAACCCGGTCTGACCCAGACAGACGACGGCGCTCCGGGCTAAGAAGCTAAAGGTAAACATGTTAAAAATGACACAGCAGGATAGATTCGACGACCATTTGAGCAAAAAGAAGTCTCTGGTTCCAGCTTCTTAAATGTGAATAGTTGCCTGTATTCTTTTTCTTCTGCGAGCCTCTTTGAGTTTGGGGAAAAGGGACTTTTGCAGATAATTTATAGATGATTAATTAAAATAATAATCTGATCAATCAATAATGAAAATAGTCATTAGTTGCAGCCCTAAGATTCAAAACACTTCAGTTAATCTACCGGCTGTGGGTCATCTCAGGTCTCAGAAATGTGTCTGTGATGGTGAGACTTGTGAGGTTATGTAACAGGATCCTGGACGAGGACAGTGGAGGTATTAATGTATTTTTACTGGCGATGATTTCTAACAGGCTCCGTTTCATAAGAAGGGTAGAGGTCACATGATGAGGGGAAAACCAGAGCGGCCTCGCACACAAGAATGCGCCGACTCCCCGATGAATAAATCCACATATGAAAACCACCAAAACACATTTAACCGTGACGGATTCACAGAACACAAACGTCTGCAAACCAAACAGAAAAATAAAAAGAAGACTCAGATTTCTGCTTTTCTCACTTTTAAAGTTTTGGCTAAACGTGGCCTGATGGTCTCAGAACATCCCCCAAAATAAATGAGTTGTTCTTGGACCAAGTCCTGAATCAATTCATGTTTTTTTGAAGATATCCTGTTGCAACCTGAGAAGGCTGCAAACCAAAGACAAATACTTTTCTGCACTTACTGCAGCAGTAAGTGCAGCTCTTGTGCTGTTTGTGCTATGTACAAAAAATATAGCGTTTTTGCAGTTAGTATCCGAGAAATCAACTTAGAGTTTTGTACTAGTGGGGCGTCAATCAAACTCCTGACCTTTTAGTTTTATTTCTTCTAGTTATTTCAAGTTTTCTGATATAGTTTCCTGGAGAAGATTCACCTCCATCCACAATTAGTTTTAACAGCAGCTCCCCCGTTTCCTTTGTGCAATGCATTATGGGACAGTAGTGTCCTTAAACATAACACTCTAAAAGAACCAGTGTGAACACATGACAGACTCCAAACCAGTTTAAGTTAGTTTGTAATGTGGGTTTGGGAGAGTCACCGCTGTTTGGACACAGGAGGGACAGAATTTAAATTTAAAATAAACTTTTTATTGAGATTAATGCGAACGCCGCAGCCTTCGTAAAGGAGTTCTCGTCTTTTATCATTTGATTATCTGACAAAACAAATAAGTCTGGCATCGGGTCAAATCTTTTTCAAGCCGTTACACGGCAGGCCAGGAATAGTCAAATTATTTCAAACCCTTGCATAGTCATGTGCACGTTTAGCTCAGTCAGTAGAGGGCAGGACTCCTGTTGGGATCGATCCCAACAACTTGTGGACTTTTTTTACCCCTCCCTTGTTAAACAAATTGATTATAAGGACACTTTTGCACAAGCTCACAATAAAGCATGTGCTGCAGTGTGTGTGTGTGCGCGTGTCCCGGTGTTTGATCCGCATTCATAAACCTATAGAGGCTTATTTTCTATTCCCCGAGGAAATTCAGGGGACTCAAAGCTCGCAATAAACTCAACATGAAGCATTGCTGCAAAAAAAATGTTCTTACGCTTTTATTTTGGAGGCACAATCACTTAAGAGGAAGTAATTATGTGAGTAACTGTTGCTGTCATGACTGAGATCTATTTCAGCACCAGCCAATATCACATTATTTATTTCTAAGCTGCCCACTGGTGACCGCTGGTCCAGCAGCAGAGCATCTTGTCCTCTGATTGACATCTGAATCTCGTCTAGACGTCGGTTTCTGTATTTGTCAAGCGCCTCGGAGAAGTAAAAGCACTTCCGTCCCAGCCTCCAGAGGTTTTAGATGTTCTGTGACACTTGCTCTCCAGCGTTCACCTACAGCTTACTGCAAATGGTTTATTATAAGGAATAAGAAAGTGTTTCTTGTGGCTGCAGAGGCGTTGTGATACTGACCTGTTTTCTCTCCACCAGCATCTCAGCAGTGCCTCCCCTCCTCCATCCTCTCTGGAGCCGCCTCTCGCAGCCTGTCGCTCCTCCACCCGCCTCAAATGGCTTCACACGTCGCCCATCTGCTCCCTGAAGATGCCCGAATCGACGCTCGGCCAGCCCTCCGCCTCCCCTCTGCCCGCGTGCTGCAGCCAAGAGGTGACCCAGGACAACACGGTCTCCTCCAGCACCGACCGACAAACGGGGCCCCTGCGCCGCCTCGGAGCCGACCCTCGTCTCAGCCGGGGCCGCTGCCCTTCAAGATCAGCTCGCCGTGTCTGGTGAGACTCCTGCAGGCGAAAGAGAGCATCATCGCTCCCAGGACTGTAGGAGATGGAGGCTGGTTGTCGTAGCCACCAGCGGAGACGTTAGAGAGGACGCTTCACGATCAGATCTGAGTGGGACGGGATCTCATCATTCGGGCCCCACGTGGCTTCCACAGAGCCTGGAGATACTAAAAGGCCTTAAAAAAAAGCATGTTTCAAAGTCTTCTACATCTTCTTTTTTTTTTTTTTAAATCTACAGCTGACGTGCACTTCGTTCAGATTTCAGGTTTTCCTGGAGGAGCGGAAGGGAAAAAAAGATCGGGGCCTTGCATAAAACGACTGCACAGATCTGACTGTTGTTTTGATGACGGTTGACTTTTAGGACGCTGTAAAGGCGGATTAACTGTGCGAGCAAACGGACCTTGACATTTGTTTGAGTTGGATAGATTTCATCTTCTAATGAGTTTAAAGGTTAAGCAGAAGTTGGCAGACGAGATCGTTACTGAGATCTATTTTCCGAAGTGAAGAGGTGAGGGAATCGTGAGCTCTTCTGGAAACACAAACTATTTATGGATCAAAAGATGAATGAACGCGCACAACATTTGTTGTGGAGATTTTCATACCTGAGCACTTTCGATCTGCTTCTCTTTTTGTTTTTAATGATTCCTCTACCTCATGCTGACACCACAACACAGTTCGACCGCAGCAGAGACGACCTGCATGGCAAATCTCCCAAACTTTACACTTTTACAGGACCTGAGAAAAGCCGTCTCCTTTGTAGCTTCAGTATCACAATTATCAAGAATATTTTTCCAATATGAAAATATTTCATGATATAGCACAACATTGTACAAAGTCAGTTTAAGCCACAGTTTGAGATGTGATAAAACACTCACTGAAGGATAAATTGAATTTGTGCTCGGCGCTACTTGAGTGTTTTAAAGAGGTGATATTCTGCTCATTTTCTGGTTCAAAATCCTATTTGGAGGTCGTACCCGAACAAGTTTACATGGTTTAATTTTCAAAAACCACCATATTTTTTGTCATACTGCACGTTGCTGCAGCTCCTCTGTTCCCCCCTGTGTTGAAGGCTTCGTTTTAGCTATGGAGTGATACATCTTGTCTCTACATGATCTTTGTTGGGAGTTGCACAGTTCCTAGTTAAGCACTGCAAGCCAATCAGAAGCAGAGTAGGGCGGGTCAGCGTGAAGCCGGTAAACAGCTCGGGTTCAGCTGCACGTGTTGCCGACCAGCTTGGCAACATGGACTGGAGCAAGAGTTTCAGAGCGGTGAGTTATTAATCTGTAACAAAAGGATCTTTCATCCATAAAGTTTTAACCGAGCTCTGTCTCTACATCACAGTAACAACGTTATGTCCACTGACTGCCTGGAGGGTAGCTAGTGTTTGGAAGGGAGAGGAGAGCTGTGTGCTGCAGCTCGCTGTTTCTGAGCGTTACATGAGGCGCGTTTAGCTTTCGAAAGGGAATCGACTGGACTACAAACGAGCTGTTTCCAGTTCAGAGCAGAGCTTTCTGTGGGAGATGGGAACTCCCTTTGGGCTTTTTCACTTTGCAAACCTGTTACATCCACAAAAAAGATGAGGGGGAAAAGCCAAAAAGCAGAATACCACCTCTTTAAAAGGTTTTATCAGCCCAAACTGTTTTTCTCGATCCACAGTGAACAATGTGAGACTTTCAGGCTGGTGGGTATCAAGAACTTATGAGAAAATATATCTGGTCTGCAGTGGCGACTCTCTGCCAACATTTACATTTTAATACTGTTGTAAAAGAACAATCACAGGGACCCCAGAGGAAATTTAGAAACATCTCCTGCAACAATTTAAAAGATAGGTTTGGATTTTTTCGTCACACTTCGCACGTGTACTTTGAGAGCGTTACTGGTGGCTGTTTTTAATAATAATAATAATAATAATAACAGCAGCTTATATTTCTATAGCGCCTTTCACAGGACCCAAGGACGCTTTACACATAACTACAGAGACACAACAAAAGAAGGTCATTCTGGATTGAACGCCTTGGTAAAGAGGTGTGTCCAGAGAGGGAGCATGTCCGATCTCTGTGGTGATGAGTTCCCGAGGATGGGGGCTGCGATGCTGAAGGCTCCGTCCCCTAAAATCTGCAGTTTGGTGTGGGGAACAGAGAGCAAGCCGTTGTCGGTGGACTGCAGGTTTTGTGAGGGGGTGGAGAAGGTCCAGTAGACACTGGGGGGCAGTGGCATGGAGAGACTTATGGGTGAGGAGGGTGATTTTGTAGGCAGGAGCCGGTGAAGCTGAGTTAGGATTGGAGTGATGTGACCTAGTGTGAGTGAGAACCCTGGCAGCCCAGTTCTGTACATATTGTAACCTGTCCAGGACCTTGCTGGGTACCCCGGACAGGACTATTGCAGTAGTCCGAGCGGGAGGTGATGAAGGCCAGGATGAGTGACGGTCTGCCAGAGTCTGAGAGTGAAGGTGGAACTCTGGAGATGTTTTTTGAGGTGATGGAAGGCAGACTTGGTAATGAGTTTGACATGTGAGTGGAATTCTCCCCTGCAGGAGTCCTGCAGAGACTACAGAATCCGCAGTCCACGATCTGTGCAGGAATTAATCCCTAAATTCAGCTGAAGCTGATACATGCGGAAGAGCATTAGGGTCATGTGTGAAATTGTTTTTTTGAATTCTGAGTTTAATTCTGACTTTAATCTCAGAATTTAGAATTCTGACTTTAATCTCAGAATTTAGAATTCTGACTTTAATCTCAGAATTCAGAATTCTAAATTTAATTCTGACTTAAATCTCAGAATTCAGAATTCTGACTTTAATCTCAGAAATTAATTCTGACTTTAATCTCAGAATTCAGAATTCTAAGTTTAATTCTGACTAATCTCAGAATTTAGAATTCTGAGTTTAAAGTCAGAATTAAAGTCAGAATTAAACTCAGAATTCTGACTTTAATCTCAGAATTCTGACTTAAAACTCAGAATTCGGAGATTCACATGTGGCCCTAATCCTTTTCCGCGGATACAAGCAGTGCGACTCAAGTGGGAATCTTTGCCCTGGCAGTCACATGAAAGTTTATTGCTGGTGTTTTGTTCCGGCAACAAACCTCCATATGGCTGCCAGGAGGAATCCCACGCTGGTTTGGCTAACACAAGACTGCTGAAGCTTCACGTTAGCTTTAGCTGGAGCTGCACAGAAACTGTCCCCGTTATTCAAAAAATTCTAACTTCTGTTAAAATTTGGAAAAATTACAATTTGGATCTGCTGGTTCCTAAAATCCTCTGCCCTTTTAAATTAGCGAGCCCGATATACAATCATGACACCAAACCATCTGAGAAGTAATGTGCAGAAGCATTTTTAAAATTTTTTTTGTGAAACTGACTTTTAAACTGTCAAATTGCAGCAACAACAAATTAGTGTCCACTTACATGTTGGCGTCTACAGAGTCAGTGTTTCAGTCTCAGCCCTTCTGGCCACACAACGGCTCGTTACCGTGACCAAAAGAGTATTTTCTTCTGTTTTACCGCAGTCATTGTGTGCATGACTGAGCGCTGCCAAAACACAGGTGACCTGCACTCAGTACTGTGCCTGAACGCCCACCTGCGTAGACAGATCGAAGCTGCTTGGATGTTGCATTTGTTCTCATTCTGTTTCGAATTAGATTTTTGGAAAGATTTACATTCCTGAATGCAACATGCCATGAGTATTAAGACAGAACAATCCAAACTTATCCTTTAACCAACAGTTCTTTTGCCAAGAACAGACAGTTCGAACTCACAGCTTGGAGATGTAGAGAGGTTTTCTTTTATGTACATAGTTTTGTTTTTTTCTCACCGTTCATTTACTCCCCCTGACAGATGGCCTTTGTGATATTTTGTACTTCTGAAATAAATGTGATGTCTTCTTTCTGACAGGAAAGGTTTGTCTTTCTTCCCCCCCGACACAACAGTTTTAATCAGTAAAGGTCCAACAGGTCAGTTATGCAGCATTTATTGTTGATTTTTTGTATGCTTTGGGAAACTCGGCATAGGCAATGAAAACAATAAATATGGATATTATGCAAAACATTTTCCTAATGAAGCATTTTACACAATGTACAATGTTCTCCCCCTCCCCCCCACATCTTGCTTGAATATTCTATACACATCTCCAAACAAATAAACATACCTCCATGCAGAAACCCTGAAAATGGGATGTGGAGTAATGGGAAAAATAATTAACACTAAATGCACTTCTCATGTGGATTTTTGTGTAATTTAAAAACCTGCTAATAAACCACAAGGAGAAATGAAAATCTGTGCCGTCTGAAAGTAAATAAAATGGATTTAAAAAGTGGCCTTTCTGCTCAGGAGTTCCCTACAACTGGTGCATCGATGACGAAGCATCTCTGGGTTTGTGTGACGTTCAGATAAGACGGTCCGTGCCCGGTCGTTCCCGGGACGCTAACGCGTGGAAGCGCCTGCATCAGTAGTCCGTGTCGGAGCCCTCTGCGTTGTCCACGTTACGGGAGAGCATGTAGTTGTCCATGTCGATGGAGCGGCAGTTGTTGATGGCGTAGCGCAGCCGCTCAGCCATGACGGCCTGGCTGGAGTACGGAGGCAGACGCAGCTGGAAGAAACAGGTCTGAGAGGTGGGCAGGCTGTCGTACGGCTGTGGAGAGGCACAGAAACGTCCCGTGAAATGGACTCTTTAACTCAGAGGCACAATGAAGTCAGTAGAAATCTTTCAAAAAAGCCGGCGTTTCTGTCTCTGTGTTAACTAAAAAAACATTTAGTTTATACGTTGGGTTCAACAGGAAAAACATCACTGTTCCAAATTGCTATTTAGAGTTGTGGGCCTCCTACATGTCAGGACTACCGCTGCTGAGGAGATGCCACATTATAACTGCACTGTGATTGGTCAGCTCAGACGTTTCCAACGCCGGTGGAGATACATGGGTGTCACGACAACATTAACTTGGAGAAACTCTGTCAAATGTGTATTAATGTAAAGAAGACTACAAAGTAAGGCTGGACGATACGGCCAAAAATGTTATCACCATAAAAAGTTTCATATCTTTCAATTTATCAAATAAATATCAAATTCTTTCAAGTTTACAGGCTGATTTTTGATTCTTAGTGAAAGTTGAAGAAAACTGATGATTAATTGTGGTTTAATCTCTTTATGTTTGACACTTGAGGCCACAAAGTAAAAGCTTTTTTTAGTCCCTTTTCCTCAACAAAAATGAACACATCAATATGTATATATGTATGATTCTACTGAATAAAATCAAGTATTTATAGAATATATATCGTTACTTGTCATATAAAAATTATATGGTGATAATTATTGTTTTATTTTCCGGCCCTACCACTAGAACCATTTTTACACAGGATGCTTAAAATCTACCTTTGCTATATATACACATATATACACAGGTGAACTAGAAATCAAAATCTACGTCATTACGTTACTGCTGCTAACTTTGATCAAGTATAAATTTGCTTGACAGCTGCATGTCACACTTAGTGGGACGGCTCAAATAAAATCACAAAAGACACACAAGTCATCAACTAACATCTGACTTATGTTTTTAAGATGCAGCAAAAAAAAACAAGCTATGCAAAACTGCACTTTGGGAAATGCACTTTTGTTTTCTTTCCATGAATCAAGAGAGGATCTTTACCACTTTAGTGTCCGTATGTAGAGCGATGAAGCTTAGCTTAGCATAAATACACCTACCAACACCCCTAATTTGGTTGTTTCTAGCGGTAAAGGTGCAGACCTCCGGATAAGGACCTGTGTTGCACCCACTCTCTCTGCTTGTTTCCTGTTTGCCTCCTTCTGTCCTATCTTACCTGCACAAAACCTAATAATATGTTGTCACTATAATTCCATCTATAAGTAACACAATGACAGAATACATGACTATTTGGTCCTGCACGTTCTTTAAAAACGTTTAAAAGCAAAACGCCATCAGTCCCTGGGACAAAATCAGTCAGTTTAGGGATCCTTGACATGACAAAGTTTGAGAACTGCTGCTCTAGTAAATTAAGGAAAAGGTTAATTTCACTGTTCAGTACCTCAAAAACATAAACATCCCCTAAATACTGGAGTTATCTTTAAATGTTTGGACATAACTGCTGACAAAGCTTCATCTCACCGATCCTGATCCACTCACCCTGTCCACCTTCATGATCTGGAACCTCTGAGAGATGTCGGCCGTGTTGGCGGGCAGCCTCGAGCGTCCGGAGACGAAGCGCATGAAGAGGACCCGCTCCTCGTTGGAGAACTCCTCCAGGGTCTGCCAGAACCACTGCACCAGGGAGTGCTGCTCGTCCACCTCCCTGTAGCGCACCACCTTCTTCAGCACGTCGCAGCAGATCTCGGGCATGCCGCACACCATCTGCTCCAGCTGCTTGGCCGTCAGCAGGGAGAGCAGCGGCACCGGCACGATCCACGACATGCCCTCGCGCACCGCCGCCACCTGAGAGGAGGAGCGGACAGGAGAGGGGCTTCATGTCTGCACCAGGGTCCAAAGCCATGTGTCTGATTAAAGGGCCGGTTCACCCAAATTACAAAAAGATCAAGGTCATCACTGTGCAGCCGTGCAGAGAGTTGCTTTTATTTCTCCAGGTTAGGAAACGTCGGTCTCCACCCAACAAGGCCGCCGAGGAGAAACAACCACTTTTCTTTTGAGGTAACTACGGTAACGGTCTGTGTCTGTCACTCATTTGTGAGAAAGCGATTAACAGGGTTCTCACTCTTTTCTTGAAATGATTTTCCAGGACTTTTCCAGGACATTTTCTAGACTTTTTCAGCTGCTACAGTGCGAATCAAGTTATCGCAACTAAGGCTGGGCGATATACCGATATTATCATATCGAGATATATTTTGAAACAGATGTGATATTGTACCTATACCGTATACCGCAAAGATTGTTGTCTTTCACAATGCCACCTGCTTTCCTCTATTTTTAATAAATCCTTACTTTGGTCTGAAAGATCGATAAATCTAGCAACAAAGACAGATGAAAACACTGGGAAGCAGAACTGTTCTAAGGAAATATGCAATTTGATTGGTTGGTAGCACCAGACCTGCAACACATAAGTCTGTGATTGGCTATATCGCTCAACGCTGCAAACATGTTATGAATAGAAACTCTGGCCTGTAAATCGTTTCTATTTTGTTTTAGTTGTTCTTGTTGCTTTTCTGCAACAGATGAATAAAAATCTATTAGTTTTTATGTTTTATTCATAGATATTTCTAGTTTGCGGGACTCCCGCGAATCGTTTTACTCTCCCGCAATCCGCACACACAGAGTGAGTGCATTACCGGCCGCGCCCGCACTCGGCCATCAAATCTAGAGCCGCGCCACACTCTATTGCGTTGGGAGTGCACGTCTCTACTAGATCGACAAGGGCCCGCGGATAGTGTCGGAAATATCGCCCACGGTCGGGTCAAGTTCGGCTCGAGCAGAGAATCTAAGCTCTAGTTCACACTAAGGAACCGAGAGTTATCATCCAGTATCTTTGGTAGAGAGAGACGAGGAAAACAAACAAGCATGCAAATGAAAATTATCACGGCCGGAAAGATTATCGAGCTCATTTTTTTTTATAGTGCAATTAATTTATTTATTGACTATCGCGACAGGCCTACACACACACAGTTTACCTTTTTAAGCCCAACTGCTGCAAATGGGGAACGTACAGAGAGAGTGAGGCAGAGCAGTGCCATTGAGTAGAGCGGTGCTGAGGCAGAGGGCAGGAGGAGAGGGACGGGAATGTTACGTTGTGGGTTCGGTAGACTCGTTATTCTCCGCTTTTCTACAATGATTAGCTGAAAGTGCTTCACCACGCTGCTGCATTGTGTTGTCACATGTCACGGAGTTTAGAGGGCAAGTCCTACATACTGAGATGTCAAATTGCGTACTTGCTATGCAAAATGCGTACATATTGGCAGGTTTGTGTCACGTGGGGCGCTGTGCTGGCTAAATGCAGAAATGAAAGCAGACACGCGCTTCAGCCCAATATTACCCGTTGAAGGCAGCTGAAAACAGACATTCATGCGTACAATGTTTAACCCATTTGCGTTCATCCACAAGGAGGGAAAACTATTTTCCAGGACAACACAAACGTTTCCAGGACATTTTACTTTTTTCCCCATTTTCCATGTGTTTTCCAGGACTGGAAAATTGGTCTTTCATTTTCCAGGTTTTCCAGGACGCGTGGGAACCCTGGATTAAGCTAGCCGCAGCTAAATTTGGAGTGCACACGTATTCAAGCCTTTATGGTAAATCCACTGAAATGGCCCAGAGCGAGCTGACAGGCAGGTTAGAGACTTTATCCTGTCAGTTTGAGAGTCCTACCTGCAGAGAGGCTGTGAAGGCTTCATGTTACAACATTATTCATCAAACTGGGTCGGACTGGATGAATTTAACGCGAGGAGGATACACGTGTGGCAACGTCCGGTTTTCAAAATAAGGTGTCTTTACAGGATGGAAATAAGATTAAATGGATTATATTCACAGTGACTATAAAACATATTACATGTGGACATGAAAGGTAAATAAACAACAACACTAAAATGTTAGAAAAATTACTTATTCTATTTTCTATTCTTTGATTTAGGGTTGCTGGAAAAACTAAATAAATTTGTTGACTTTTGTTGCTGTTTTATCACCATTTGTATCTCTACAGTGGGTTTATGATCAAATAATTTGCTCGAGCACAACATTGTAAACAAGAGTACAAAGTTCTTTATAGATAGCCTCTTAATTTTGCACCAAATTAATGCATTTAACGTTAAAACGGACGGTGGGGCATGCCCCCTGACCCCCCGAGAGGGTCCCTAACCCGCCATGGTCTCTTCTGTGGGAAACACTTGACCTGACTGTCAAAGTAGCTCCTGAATAATTTTCTGCTCAACTATTGAATGAATCCACAAACTGTTTCAGCTGCAGAAGCAGTCGCTGTAGAAACAGACTGTGGATAATTACTGTTATTTGTTTCAGGAGGAAAATATTTGCTGTTGAATTTTTTCGGAGCTTTGAGCAGCTGCTGCTGCTCCGCTGAAGTTCTGTGTCAACAAAAGATCATTAGACGATAAACTGGGTGAGGTTCCATCATTCTCGCCCTTGGAAACAAAAGAAAATCTCACCATAAGGTTAGTTTAGCAGCGTGGTCTTAAGTGTGCGGAATCCACTTCTTGCAACTTCCTCTCTTGTGTTTGTGTGCGGTAGTTTAGGAAATGAACGCTTTGAGCAGCACAAATAAGATTCTATTTATCTCCATTGTATTGGCGCCCGGAAAATATGAAACTAAAACTATGTGTTTGGGCAGATAACACGAAAATATGTGCTTTTATAAACCAATGAGATTTCTGTAAATAAATAAAAAGCATTCCGTTTATCTTATCTAAAGAAGAGGAAATCTGAAGCTGAAGAGCTGTTTTCAGTTTTACTTTGGAACCTTCTGCTTCAGTGTGTCAGATTAACTTTGTTACCTCCTAATGAGATCCTCTAATATCACTTTCTGTATCTGCACTGATCCTGAATACTTCAGACAGAAGAGTGAACATGACGCGCCCTTAAAACAGACACGTAGTCTCACTCTGTCACCTCATCTCACGTCAGATCAGAGTGTCACCCGTACCTGTCGATCGATTTCATGCAGCCTGTACTCGATAGCTCGTTCCACGTATTCCTTCCTGTTGGAGAAAGTGAGCGGGATGCTGTTTCCTCCCGGGATGATGGGCACCATCTTGCCGTCTGCACTCTGCCCGACAAAGGAATCCAGAGGAATCATCTGGAAAAGAAACACAAAGACGAATCAGAACAACAAATAAATGTGACCGTACTACTGTTAGTGGACTTTACATGGATCACTACTCATTTTAAAGTCACCTCCTTTAATTAAAAAAGTCAATATTAAAAAGTGCACAGTGGGGTTTTTGACCACAGCAGCACAGAAGCAAAGCAGGACTCCCACAAAGGGGAGGCAGAAGAAGACAGCGAGCTGTGGATGTAAAGGCATTAAAGCCATTTTAAAAAAGGGAGTTTGAAATGCTTCATGAGGAAGAAAATGCATTCAGCATGTTCATTAGGCCTCAAAGATAAACACAATGGTGAGAAACAGTGAATGGAAACAGAAATAAAACTCTGCAGGGTAGCAAATTATCTTTTCACTGGCAAGGAGAGCAAAAAGATTATAATACGCAGCACATGCAGCAACACTCAAAACTGCTGTTAGATTGTTTTCTGCTGATCAATCCCCATTTCAGCTCTGGTTGATACTGAATGTAAGTAACATGTGGGGGTGTGGAAAATAACAGGTTTTAGATGCATCGCGATGCAGACTTGAACGATTAAGAATTCATTCAGAAATGTCAATAATTAGAGGTTTATTGATAACAGAACGTTGACAGAATGAAAAAGGCGGAACTCGGAAATGTGGAAGTGCAGCTCCGGACCGTCTGACACAACAGAGACATGTGGTTCTCCCCGTTCGGCTCAGACAGGCAGCTGCTACTGAACTTTCACTTGATCAATAAAATCAATGCGCAACTGAAGGTGGAGGAGGAGTGAAGGTGGTTTGGCTGGAGCGTTGTAAAGTGCGTAGTTCAACTGACTCTCTACTAATAACAGCAGCATCAGAATGAAAATAGCAGCAGCAGACGTCTGTTATAATGTAAAAATGCTATAACCTTAGCAACATTTATATGAAGTAACATTAAATATCTGCATTTCATTTCTACCTGCTTGTTTGGACTGTTACAAATATTTTGCTTTAAAAGAACCAAGTAGTCAAACAGTGAGAAAAATACTAATCTTTATTAACGTTTGTTTTACAATCGCATCGTAGCCTCATAATCGTAATGTGATGCCTAGAAATCGAATCGTGTGAAGATGCACACCCTCGCAGCTTACATGGTATGGTTAGTATTAAAGCTCGGCTGGTAGATACCGATATCGAGATTGAGAGTTAAAATATATATATATCGTCCGACAGTTTCTTTCTTTTAAAACATAAAACACATAACATAAACAAACGATCTTGATCCAGATCCTTTAGCTTTGTTTCTTAAGATAAACACTGAGGGGTTTCCCGCTGAATGAATAACAAATTAAAATGTTTCCATTTTGTAAATCTGGTTGTTAAAACGTTTTGCGTAGTCGGAAGAAGAATTCCTCTGATGAACAAACTCCATAATGGAGAAACTTATTTCTAAATGACCTCAAACCTAACAACATCTTCTTGTTACCCATCAGCACACACAAACACCAATACAGATACGTCTGCAATCATTCACTGGTCTGTCTCTATTGTCAGACAAAACCAGCCAACGAACCATAAAAGTGACATCGAGTTCTTTTAAACTGTTCAATAAACAGTGAACCAGAGCACGTAATCCTCTTCTTGGGATTCAGCACTATTTAGCGATGTTGTTTTGCAACAGTCGTCTGTAAAAGCTTTCCTCTGGATGAATAATGACGCAACCGAACGGTTACAAAAGCTGAATCTATTAATTTATTCTCTGGCCTGGGCGAGCGAACAAGAGATTCGAATATCGCGGTTTGACATCTGACAGCTTGTCTGGCAGAATTCACACCGAAGCCAACAAAAAAAGGCAAACAGGGAGATTCTCTCTCCTCTCCTTTCACGCCAAGGCAGCAGATGCAGCCCCTTCCTCTCCCCCCCTCGGCTCCGTCAGCCAGGCCGAGGGGGGTGGGGGTTGGGGTGGGGCACGCGATTCAGTGTTGTGGCTCCAAACCCCCCCTCTCCTCTGGGAGCAGGGCCAAGTCTCCACCAGGCAGGATCTGCAGCATCAACAGCGGCCCTGGCATTCCTGCAGGCCGGGGCTTTGCAGCAGTGCAGGGTTTGTATGAGGTTGTTTGGACAGAAGAGGGGCTCCGGGATATGTTAGCTTTCTGCCGCTCGAGCCAGCCTATCTGTGGGTTCTGGGTGTAGCGGGCGGGGGGTGGGGGGGTTGGATGTTTCAGTAATGGCCGTAGCTGCAGACGTGCTGATGTTTTGTCAGAGCTGGGAGAGGAACAGTGTGTACCAGAGCCAGGAAGAAGAGAGACAGCCTCAGCTGAGCTCTGAGTGCTGGTGTTTCAAAGCCCCCCTCCCCCTCCGCGGGGCTTACATCAAGCCTTCACAATGCTTACAGCTGGTTACAGCCACATTACTGTCACTATTTTCTCGAGTCTGGAATGCGAACAGAGCTTCAGAGCAACGTTTGGCTGGTTAACGTTCAACTCTGTCAGCTGTAAACAGGATTAACCTCCTATAAATCACATCGTGTTCCCTGCTGGCTCCCGTTAGCGCCGCCCGGTCGTGGTGTGGCCGTGGTATGTGACATCAGTTAAACTCTGGTTTTGTGTGTGTGACAGCTGGGAATAAAAAACAGGCTCATGAGGCCGTGAGCGGGCCGCTTATTATCTTCTAAGCGGCACGCGTGCGATTCTGATGAATCAAACGTTCACATGGCTGAGAGGTAAACACGCTGCCCACGCTGTCAAAACAATTATCAGTCATCCTGGGAGCCTTTAGTGTTAGTGTGCTGTGGGAGCCTCAGATTAGGTTAAGTCTGATCTGCAGCAAGTGAGGAGATGGAAGGGCGGTGGCTGTGTGGAACTGGTATTTACTGCCGAGCCTTCGAGGAGGTGAAATGACGTTCATTTAATTTTTATTTGCAGTAAAAGTTTCCAATGTGACGAAGCCAAAGACAAATTTATTTACATTCCCCCATCATAAATCCAGTCTCTATGTGCGCACTCAGGCAGCTGTGATGTTTGCCTTTTCTGTAAATTTCCTTTATGCCATATTTCTAATAAATGGCGCTTGCTTGTAGCACAAAATCATTTTAATTGTTTAAATGTGAAAAGTTTTATAAATTATGGATTTGGGATTCTATTCCTCCCCATCACACCTGGGTCATAATTTCCCTTCTGTCTCCTTTAAAAATGCACCTTTCTATAGTTGGGTGACTGTTAAAATGACACCATATTATTTACTATCCTGATATTTTTATCAATATCACAATATAAAACTACAGATACCGTCAGATCATCTACTCACACCTTCCAGAAGACAACGCAAAAATTCACCAACCTCATGGAAATTATCCTCGGTGATGCCACTGTCTTCAATGTGAAGAATGCTTTTGAGCGTCTGCACATAAAGGAGGTCCACTTCCTCCAGATCCTCCAACATTAGGGGGATGCAGCACAGCTGTTTCCACACCAGGGGAGCCAGGTGCAGGTCCAGGGGCTTCTTGGTGCGGATGGCCACGCCCATCAGGATGCCCAGGAACTTGAACTGGAGCATGTGCTCATCCAGGCACGCAGACGGGTTGAGGAGGAACCT
Organism: Lepomis macrochirus; assembly: GCA_024633595.2. Classification (NCBI taxonomy): domain Eukaryota; kingdom Metazoa; phylum Chordata; class Actinopteri; order Centrarchiformes; family Centrarchidae; genus Lepomis; species Lepomis macrochirus. The sequence goes on from JALXJV020000006.1 coordinate 36,861,190, forward strand.
GGGCAGATCGAAGATGGAATTTTGTTTTGAAAGGATGACTTTAAGATGGCACTCTGACTTTGTAGTGTCAGCTCAGCCAACGCGTTCAGCCCTGCTTTGCACACTCCCGATCGTACATCCACAATAACACAGTTAAACAGACTTTAACTACGTAGCCGACTTAACTACGGACACAAAAATCAAGCACAAGTGAACAAATCAACACTCTTATTCTGAAATGCTCCACGCGGGAAATGTTCTTGTAAATAAGAACCAAAAATTAGTTGAAAAGAGTTAAATTATTTAATTTTCTTTGCACTTTTGTTTATTCAATGTGTCCATGGAAACGACGATGAACTCAGCCATAAAGTTGTGGTTTCCTTCCTTTCTCAAATCTCTAATCTTTTCACAGCAGAAGGACATTCAGTGTGGACGGACAGAAACGACTCCTTTTTCCTCACCTGTCTCTGTTGTACCCGACCTCTGCTGTGGCGTTGGGGGAAGGGATGAGCAGGTCGACCACGCCCGTCTCCAACTCCTACGAACACATTCACATTAAAAACAGTGAAACATCGCTGTATCATCAGATAACCGTTAAACTCCAGGCTTGTAAAGAGTCATAGTAACAGACTGAGCCCTTGACAGAGGGGCCCATACCTGGCACATCTCTGTGATGGTATCATCAAAGACCCCCCCTGCGTCATCAGCCCCCTCTCCCACCAGCTTGACCTTCCAGGCCCTCGAGGGCAGTCGAAGGTCCGAGGCGTTGAGCTTCACAACCTGACGAGCGATCTGCACAAAGATCGGTTTACACTTCCGACCCCTGCGGAGAGTTAAAGGGTAAAAGAGGCAGAATAAAAAATAATTCCCCGGGTGAACTGGCGCCAAATAAGTCAAAGAAAAAGTCCAGTGGAGTACTGACCGTGTGGAAATCCGCTTGACAGTAATCTGGGGCCCGTAGTTCTTGCCCTGCACCATGGTCTTGCCTATGGAGCGCACCATGGGCAGAGTGTACACTCTGGGGGCCAACAGGGGCCTCAACTGGCCCTGAACAATCCCCCAGGTTCCAGCGTTGTAGTGGGACGTACAGCTCTGCAGAGTAAGAATTACATTTACATCAATACATATTGTAATACAGCGTGAGACGTAGCTTTACTTTTAATTAAAAAAAAACCTGTACAAGAAAGGCAGTTTGTTCCTTGGAGGTGGACATCACATTGAAATTATTTTATTTATACCCTGAACTGAGGTTTCCTTGTGCAACATCTTCTGAAAGCATCCAATTTTACGTCCTAAATGTCAAATCCCTGGCTCTTAGCCTACCTGGTTGTTGGGGCTGAGGTTGAGCAGTCTCCACGAGGAGTACATGAGGTCGGAGAAGTGGTAGAGGAGTCGTAGGCGAGCCCTCACCGCCTCGATGCTGACCTCCTTCAGCCCGTTGTACTGAGGGGGCACCGCCACAGGAAGACCCAGCTGCAGAGGAACCGACGAGCCTGGGGACAAGAGGTTGAGGAGGAAAGACAGATTAAACTTGAAGTTGGTGAGTCGCCGCCACAAACTACACTGAACACAGAATTCTTATTTGCAGTTAAAAGGAAGTTTCAAAAACTGTGTTTACACATATTTTGCTATCACATAAAAATAAACATTTGGGACATGCTCTGACTCTGGGATGAGGACTCTGCGGCTTTCAATCCCCAATACATGAAATTCCTAAATGCTTATTCACCGAACAATGGCGACGCATCATCTGACAACAATGTGCTGCGCCCCAGTCTGGTATTTAATACACATCCCAGCAGCACCGCAGGGAATCTGACCTCCAAGATAACATGTCAGCATATTAAACAGCAGTGCCACGGGGTGTGTGTGTGGGGCACTGCTGTCCGGACGAGTGAGTTTGTGTCCAACCTGGTGCTCGAGGCGGCACAGAGGGGGCCGTCCACGCCGCACTGTGGCAGCGTCCAGCGGAGATCTGGTGGATGTTTTTGCCCTGCAGCACTGTCACCACTGTAGGTTCTCTGACATGGTTGGTGTGGCCCAGACCCAACTACAACAAAGCACAGTTCAAAGTCACAGGAATTAACTCATTTATAATAAGATACCAAAATAAACATGAACATTTTTAAATGTATATGTTGTCGGGCCATAAACTCAATATCTCTTCACATTTGACCATGTAAATATAACTCAAGGTCCACTTTTACCAAAGCGTTCAACCACATATCACAGGCTTCATCAGAGAACAGAGAATTTGACTCCAGAGACAGCTCCATTAGTAAACTGAGAAAACTCCACCTGCTGATAGTGAACTGTAGCAACAGAGGAGGGGTCAGTGTCCGTCCTGCGAGGGATCCCTCCTCTGTTTTCCCCGTTAAAAGTTTATTTTGGTGAGTTTTTCCTCATTCAAATTTGTCATTTGTGATAAGACTGAAAGGTCTGTCAAAACGCTAGGAAGCACACATTAAGTGTTTTTCTCAGATTGCTGTTGCCTCATTAAACTGAGTTTCAGATGATCTTTTAGAGACAATTCTGCTAGATTTAGTTTAAAAATATAAACAATCAGACGTATGAATAGTTTATATCTTGTAACATCCGTAAACCTGCTTTAAGTTTTAAGATATTTCCACATCACATGGTACAAATAAAAACACTGCGTTGAATGTATGTGGGTTCCACAACTTAATGTCTGATGTCTTAAATTTCTGAATAGATGACATGACCCCATCGATCCCAATCCCTCACAGTCTTTTCCTTTTTTGATGAAATCTTTTTACCTTTTATCTTTTGTAAGTTTGATTTTGTCCATCGCAGTTTTCAAGAACTCAAGTCAATATATTCAAATTCTTTGTTTTGTCCAAACGAGAGTCAAGAACTCATAAATATATCAATTAAATAACCAAATATTCATATTTTATATAAAATTAATTAAGCAATAACTGGTTCATTTTCTGACAACTTTTTAATCAACTTATTGTTTTGGGTGCATTTATAAGATTATTTGTAACATATTAGAAAGTTTTAAAGCTATCATACCATGATGCTCACTTTAAATTTAGATTGTGTATTTCTACTCAACAGAACGCTGAGAAGACGCTGAAGGTTATAAATAGTTTCCTCGATTTGCCTTTGCTGGCTCTGTTTTGAAATATCACTGGCTGGCAACCTCTCAGGGTCGGCAGGTTACCTGTCCCTCTGAGTTGCTGCCCCAGGTGTAAACGTCTCCCGTGGAGGAGAGGACCAGCGTGTGTTCAGCTCCTACGGCGACATCCTGGATGTGGACCCCCGAAAGAGCCGGCACCTGCTGGGGCCGGTTGTGGTTCCTGGCTCGGCCTTCTGGCAAGCCAATTAGACGATCTGCAGCGGGGGAAGAACAAATATTTGAATGTTGCTCTTATTCTTGTCCCCAGACTTTTTTCTCCTGCTCAGTCTTTCAGAAAATATGTGTGCGAACACACCGTTTGAATTTGGCTCCCTTCATGTCATCATGAACAGATCTGTTTAGCTCAGGACCTCCTCCGGCTTTTACTCTTAAGACGGAAAGGTGAATATTTATGGTTTTCCCTTTGATGTGCTCCGGCTGCTCTGCATTAACTCTCCTTAATTTACAAAGTTTCCTTATAGACAGATAGCTTGACTTGTTGCTAAAGCTACAGTCAACACTAGCTGCTGCTAGCGGTAGCTCCTGTTATTAGCGGTCTCGAACTGGGCACTCCCAACGGTCCAAAGCTCCTGTTCTAACATTAGAGGCGCAAACAAAAGTTCCTGAAGCACCAAGCTTCGAATCTGGACAGTAAGCTAACAAGGACGGCTAACTGCACAGCTGACTAGCTTCATGCAACTATCATTAGCAGTAGTTAGCGGCTAAAGTAACGGCTAACAACAAGTGAATCTATCTGTCCATCAGGAAATGCAGTAAATCACGTTGAGGCAGAGCAGCAAATCTGATCCAGTCAAGTTCTAAAGTCTCGTTTTTGTACAGTAGTTAGTGGCCTGGTCTCACATAGCCATAACTCCAGACATTGTGTAGGTGCTATGCAAGCTAGTTGCTGCCCCTCAGGAGGCTGCTGGGACGTTGGCCAATCAGAAGAAAGTGGGCTTTTATGGAGGGAGGCCTTAAGGAGACAGGAGCTAAAACTGCGTTCAGACAGAGGGTGAAAAGTGGTGGTAACAAACAGTTTGAGAAAATAACATAAAAGCATATAAACATTTTGTAAAAAACACCAAAAATTAAAGGTTCAGTGTGTAATACCTATATTTTCATTGGTGTGTAAAGCCCTTTTATAATAAACCATTATATTTTTATTACCTTAGAATGAGACATTTATATCTCCTTAACCGTGGGCACCCCCTGCCATGGACGCGTTGCATCATCCTGTTTCTACAGTAGCTGAAATTGGACAAACAAGCTACAGAACGCGTTTCGTCACTACGTTTTTCTTGTTCTACTTCTGGTAGAATTCAGCCAGTGCAGACACTCGTCACTATGTTGAATACGTACGTTAGAAGAAGAAGAAGTAATGATATACTGCAGGGGTCGGTAATAAGGTTTTGAATCAGAGCAATCACCTTAGGACGGTGTTGTTTGTCTTTTCTCGGCAACAAATGGATTCTGCAGCGAATGTTTCTCAGATCACGTCATGTGCTGCACTGTTTGTGTTTCGGTGTTTGATCCTCATCCATCAACCTGCGGACGCCTTTTCATTTCCCCAGTGTCTCCAGGCAGAGGACATTCAGGGGAATCACGATCTCTGACGGCTCTTTCAGAGGTGTGCCAAGCAGCTACAGACTCATTTTAATGTCTTTCAGAGTTTTTCAAAGTAAAAGCTCGGTTCAACTTCAAATACAAGATTGCATTAAACAAGCTTTCTTGCGCTTTTATTTTGTAGGCAAAACCACTAAAGAGGAAGTGATTATGTGAGTAACTGCTGTTGTCGTGACTGAGATCTATTTCAGCGCCACTATCATATTTATTTAGTGATATTTTTTGCCACTATTAAAGCACCATAATCAGGCAGCGGCCAGATATTATTGTTGCCGGGCAGTTTTGGCGAAGGTCCATAATCACAGAGAGAATGTGTTTCCCTTGTCAATGTTTGTATAAACTTTATCTAATATGTGGTTTATAATGGACTGTGGTGCAACAGTGACAGTGTCTCACAGTCTTGTCGTACATTTCCCATATTGTCTGTCAGTGGCCAAGTCACAGTAACATATGGTGTACTGAATAATTAAGTAAATATAAATTCTTAATAAATCTACCTAAAGAACTATTAATTCTTGACTGGCCACTCTCTGCTGAGACATCTTTTGTGCTGTGTTAGACACCGTAGCTGTCCTCTTTGAAAAGTTAGGGGGCAGAGGTAGAAGGGACAGAGTGATGCAATTCACAACCTTCGCCACTAGATGCCACTAAATCTCACACACTGAACCTTTAAAGTATCAACATGAAAATGATCATTATATGGCACCTTTAAAAAAACCAACAATTAATGATCGAAACATGAACTCTATTGTGAAAATAATGCAGTTGTCTTCTTTACTGCATGGTACAACATTTAATTAGGGTGTATGAATATGAAAAACTTTAATGCCACAGAACCAGTATTTATCATTATTAGAGCTATTTCATCATGGATTGATCTGCTGACTACTTTCTCAATAAACCGTTTAGTCTGTAAACATCAGAAAATAGTGAAAAGTGCAAAACAAAATGTCCTAAAGCCCAAGCTTCAGTTAGAAATCAGCTGAATGTAAAGGAAACATGAAACCACAGCTTACCTTGGCCAAATGTGAAAACTTTGCCATCTTTAGTTAACGCCACAGAGAACTGTGTTCCACAAGCCACTTTTTTGATGCCAATTCCACACAACACGTCCACTTTCTAAGGAATTAAGAAATCAAAATAAACATACGTTACATTGCTCACAAACAAGATTCAAAGGTGCAATCAGCCTCATAAGTTTGAACACTTTACGGCTCACGTGGGGCAGCAGGCCTCACAGCGCCACAGCGCCTACCTGAGGCGACGACTTGGCTGTGGAATTGCCAAGTCCCAGTTTTCCATAGTCTCCGTCGCCAAAAGCCCAAACCATCATTCCATCAGCAGAGACGACTAACGTGTGGTTCAGACCACAAGCCACCTGAGGAGGAAACACATGTCAGCATGAACTCGGAGAGGTCGTTAATCTTCTACTAAACGTTTCAGCTGTCAAAACACAAGAAAGGAAAACTGTTAAAAGATGAATGCTTCTTTCTGTCGTCCTGTCCGTGAACATGCTAAAGGGAATTACGTGTGATTGTCACATTGCAGGATGTGCAATGGAAACCAAGTCGAATGAACTCAAACACCTCGACTTTTTTGCTGCTTGATACAAAAGGAAAAGTCGCACGGTTCTCATTTTCCATGACTAATCTACAAGAGAAGTCTGATGAAACATCATTTACTCTGATTTAAGGGAGTTTGTTGTCACACAGGCTCTGCACGCACAGCAAACCACCAATCACAATACTGTCCTTGATCAGTTTATGAAACGACCAAAGCGGACCCTGCCCCCGATGGTTGTCGGCGACAACCTGAAAATAAGTGAGGAACAAGAGAAAACCACCAAAACAGTGGATTTGGTTGCAAAAAGAGAAGCAACTTTTGTAAAGCACTCAGTGGGATTGTGCTCTTTTTATTTTTTATCATCCATCCACCCATCCATCGTCATCCGCTTATCCTGCTTGCAGGGTCGCGGGGGGCTGGAGCCTATCCCAGCTGGCATAGGGCGAAAGGCGGGGTACACCCTGGACAGGTCTATTTTTTATCATTTTAGTTTAAAATATTTTTACTGCATTAAAGCTCAATAAACAATGGTTTGTACTCAAAAAAAGTCTTCAGACTTATTTATGTATTTTTTGGATGCATTTTACCAACAAAATCACCCCAATCGTTCTAGGATACTCAAATACAGCAACTGAAGTCATCTGGTAAAATTTTTTTTCATTTTGCAGAAAAGAAAATTATTACAATGTCAGTTTATGCCAATATCGTGCAGCCCTAGGTAGTTCCAATTAGGGCTGGGCAATAAAACAATAATGATAATTAACGCGATAGAATTTTCCTCAATATCAATATAATAAATGTTCAATATATCGTCAATAAATATTTGGTTTAATTCATTTGAATCACAAATAAATTAGCACTTAATTTTTCTATTAAAATATTTATTTTGTTGAGGGACCGAAAAAGAGATTTACTAATCATATTTTGTTAATTTTTTTTTGTTAAATCATAATAGTTTTGAATGTTCTCCACTCGGATTTGTTAAGTGATCCACTGTTTGGCATCAAGTGTTTGTCCCATTCTGACCATAAAGAAAAGTTGAACTATAGAATTAACCATCTGATTTCTTCAATTTTCAGTCAGGAGCAAAAAGCAGCCTTTAAACTTAACGATTTGACATTTATCGTGATAATTATCGATATCGAATGATATGAAATGTTTCATTGTGATAACATTTTTGGCCACATCGCCCAGCCCTAGTTCCAATACTTGTTCTGCCCTACCTGTCCGACTTGGTAGCCCTCCAGCGTGGTGACCTTCTCTGGTAGCTTCTTGTTCGAGGTGTTTCCCAAACCCAGCCTGCCGTAATCTCCGTTACCAAACGTGAAGAGCTTTCCATCAGCTGTCACCACCGCCGAATGTTTGAACCCGCAGGACATCTGAAGGGGAGCAAAGATGTGATTGCACCTGCACTAACAAAAGCCAACAACATAAGCACCAAAATAGTATATTTCTATTGAGCACACTCAAACTAATCGTTGCATTGCAACACTTTCCAGAACTGAATAAAATCCCTTTTTACTGTATCCATAGTGTTTCTAAATTCTCCTGAGGAGGGAAACACCGACCTGAACCACCTCCTCTCCTTGCAGCGCTTCAATCTGTCTCGGTCGGCGCTGCCGGTCGCTGTTCCCGTGGCCCAGCTTACCGTAGTCCCCGTCCCCCCAGCTGAACACCTCACCGCTCTCCGTCAGAGCCATGGAGTGGCCGTCGCTGCCACACGATGTGACGAGCTGAGTGACGACAAAACCTGAGAGGCAAAGACGACCCACGCGGTCAGGGTTCGGGTAACACATATCTTCTGCTCCTACAGCTCTCTTTTGTTTCTGCCTTCTCAAGTGATCAAATTTGATTGTTCAGTTACTTAAACCTTATTAGATTATCAAAGCCAAACTCTGTCCCAGCGCCACCGTCATTAGACGACACACACGTCTTACTTTCAGATACAGACAATAGTGAATCAGCCATTTCATCTGACAGTATGTTCGCTAAGAACAACAGATATTTCAGCGTCACCTTGAAGAGCCGAGATGACAGTGAGAACATGCAGGTCGTCAGAGTTGCCCTGCCCCAGGCGGCCGTAGCTGCCCTCGCCGCACGCCAACACCGTCCCGTTAGGCTGGATCACAAAGGTGCAGTTCTGACCACACACCACCTGAAGGAGGACAGCAGGTGGCGAATAAGGACATGATGCAGTACATGAACAGTGGTAGGGCTGGTGATATACGGCAGATTAACAAGGGGAGCGATAATTATCACATTTTATGACACTGGACGATAACAGGAATCAAATGTTTAGCTGGTAAATGGCCCCTTTATTAAATCCAAATTTCAATAAAGGGGAAACAATTCCAATTTTCTTTCTAAGAGCTATAACTGAAATAAAACATTCTTTCTTAGCAGCAGCATGAGCATTGGCTTTTCTTCCTGCGGTCCATTCGACTGATTGAGCTGCAGCAGGTTACAGGACCTTCTCTCACTCAAACACATCTCAAAATACAAAAGTGCTCCAGGTTAGGCTGCTGGACAGAGCTTTTTTTGTACAAATAAAATACAATTGAAAAAGAACTGCAGCATAATACGGATAAATTTTTAACAGTGTGACTGTGGTGGAAGCACATTACCATATTTATAGTAGGTTACTTATTATCTCACCATTTTAATTCTCCACCTTATTTTCAGTGTTTTCTCACAAACTGCTTTAATCTGCTTTACCTTGCTTTTCCCTTCAGACACACCGTCTCTCCCTCCATCTGTCTGCTCAGCTGACTTTCTTCATTAGCACTTTTATTTATAAAGTCACCAAAAAACACAACTTGTGTTTTGGATTTCTTCACCTGTGATAATGTTTTCACGGCGCCTATAGAGCCCAATGTGGTCCTGGATGATAAACAGGCAGCGGTGTGTTCACTGTTTGCTTTTCAAATTTAGCTTGTCGTCCTTCGCAGGGGGCCGCGCTGTGGTCCACGGTAGGAAGACATCCACCGTGTCCACGTGATCTAACGTAATACCAGATAACATCCCTCTCTGTGTAGTGTTAAAATGGGTCAGCAAATATAGCCTGCTTTGGTGGTTGTTAACATACCTTGGTGGTCTGGCTGAGTAAAGTCTTTGTGTGGGAAAACACATTTTGGCCTTACAGCGAGCTTTTGGTGCCATGCCATTTTAGGCTCGGATCAGACAGAACACGTTTTAAGCTGTGCAATCGAACGAATGGAGCGGCGGGCCCTCGGTTGTGATGACGGAAGTTTACAGCTGCTTGGATTGTGCGGCAGCTGCAAAGATGGGGGAGAAACTTGCGGCGGCTGTTGCAGGTTATCCGAGTTGTATGACTTTACAAACCGCAACTCCCATAATATCAACAAGAAGCAGCAGGTCTGGAGGAAAGTTGGTGAGGCAACTGAGAAGTCGGGTAAGTTTCCTTCATTCATTTAAACTGTACTAACGTTAACAGCAGTCGCAAACAGTTCGTACATAAGCTTTGAACCGACCGTCATCCATGTGAAGCTACTGCACCAACTGGTGGTGCTCCCCGCAGTGTCTCCTCTTTCTGAGGGTCTCAGGGAGCCAAACCGATCTCCAAGTTTAAAAGACTCTCATCCTCAATCAAGGCCAGAACAAGAGCCCTCAGCTCGTCCAAAAAAAGACATCGCTGTGCGCCTCGCGTTGTCGAACCTGCAAAGCGCGTTCTGTCTGAATGGGGCCTCGGCGTCTGTGTGTGTGGCTGACGTGAACCATCGGCACAGAATCGGATATGTGAGACTGATTGAGGTCGTCAGCCAATCTTTTCTTTCTAAATACTAAAATACGCATCATATTATGTTAAATGATTCACATCTGCACAGTGTAACGGGCAACAGATATACTTACTCCTGCAGTAAAGTATAAAAACGTGTATTCTTTCTCTCACATGATATAACTGGAAGGGATTCTACGTAACAGGTTTTGTGGCTGGTGTCACAGTCGTGACAGTCTGGGGACAGTTTTATGTGCCGTCTGTGTACCTGTTGAGCCTGAGAGAAGGACGGGGCAGCGGTGGGTACCAGGATGTTTCTGCCAGCCTCTGCCAGCTGGCCGTGTCGCCCTGCACCCCACAGATATACGTCACACTTCCCCCCGAGGTGCCAGTCCTGCAAACACCCAACACACACAAGTGAAAAATGGAGAAGACAAAACATGAAATAAAATAGAGGTTATCGTCACCAGGATCTGAGGACAGTCAGACAAACAGCTGATCCAGGTATCAATCTAAACTACCTCTGGTCTGGAGGTGGCCCAGGACATGATCTGCTCATCCATACCAGACCCCCATTTACTGTTGTCCTGGAAAAACAAAGTACAAGGGCTGTTATTACAGGCAACAGAAGGTGTTATTATTTATAAATTACAGTTCCAGCAGCCTCCCTCACCATGAGCAGAGCCATTTCATCTTTGGGCACGGGCTCCAGGTCGGGAACAGAGAAGGACTCGGGGAAGGTGGCGCCTCGAGCGAGGGCCTCCGCCGCCTTGACTGTTGTCGAGAAGCAGTCCAACCAGGCCCACTCGCTGGCACACCAGACGGCTGTGCCGGACTCTGGCGGGCAGTGACGTAGGGGAGGAGGCACAGGGGGGAGACACAGGAGCTGGTCCAGGTGGAGACCTACAGCCAGGGAGGCCAGGCACTGCATATAAGGGCTGTGGACGAGCTGCTCCCCACACACGACATGAGGCTGGAAGGTGAGAAGACAACGACTGAGCGGTGCAGGACAGCAGAACGGGACCATTTCCAGTTAAAAATTTAAACCACACCACCTATCACAACTTGTACTGTTCCTGTGTTGCTTTCTGGTGTGTTATCTTTGTGAATGTGAGTGGAAGGAACTGCTCTCTGTGTTTCTACAGAAAGACCTGCTACCTGACTCAGCACGCATGAAGCTCCACCATTTAATGAGCAGCTGCGGTCATAAAGAGCAGCAATACATCATTAACTCACACATCGTTACTCCTGCACTTTACAGCTCACTTTTCACCTGTGATGGTTACGACGCGCCAAGGCGGGAAGCTTCCAGAGACCTAAGACGACCGTGAAGTCCCTTAAACCTGAACTCTAGTGAACAGCCAGCAGGGGGCGACTCTTCCGGTTGCAAAAAGAAGTCAGGCTCCTTTAGCAATAATGGGAAAAAGTTGCTACTTCCCACCTGATTTATTCCCTCAGAAAACACTTTCATAATGAGTTTATGGTCTCAGTCGCTAGTTTCAAGTCTTCTTCAACACAACATGATGTTAATTTAGTAAATTATGGTCCCATTTAGAGGAAACGTTTAGTTTTAAGACTGTTGTTCGCTAGAGCTATCAGCCCTGGTAAAATGACAGTTAACATGAATTACAGATGCATCTAGTTAATAATAGTAATAATAATAACTATTAAAATCATAACAGTTAAAAGGACATCATTGAAAAAAGACAAAGATGCACAAATTAAAATGAAAATAAAATAAAAATGGCTAGCCAATCAGATAAAATCAGAAAACACTATCCTGAATAAATACGTTTTCAGGCGAGACTTAAAAGAAGACACCGACTCAGACATCCTAATGTCATCCGGCAGATCATTCCAGAGCCTTGGGGCCCTTTCCCCAAAGGCTCCATCTCCTCTAGATTTCAGCCCGGCCTCAGGGATGCACAGGAGAGGAGGATCTCAGACTGCGTACAGGTTCGTAAGAGGTTAAGAGGTCACAAATATAATATTATATATAATATTCTGGAGCCAGGCCATTAAGATTTTTAAAAGAAATCAATAAGAACCTTAAATCAATCCTCGCTGGGGACCAATTATGAGCATTTCTGTTTTATTAGAGTTTAATTGTAAAAAGTTTATTGACATCCAGGCTTTTTTTAAGCAAGCTAACTAGCTCCAAAATGGTCACGTCTGGTGCCGTTGGTTGCAAAAACTTGGCGGCGCCCTATCGGACAAACTCGAGGCTTCGCTAAGGCGGTCCACAAACTAATGGGAGACGTCACGATGACTACGCCCTCTTCTTTTAAACAGTCTATGGGCACGCCACGCAGCTGTCTGCATGGATCCATTCAAGTTGCAATACAGCCGGACCCTTTCTGACTTGATTAGCCTGAATATGTATTTTTATATATGAAATGTAGGTGTTGCAAAAAATAGACTTGCACCAACGTAAAAAACTAAACAAAATGTATTTTCTGCTATCAGGATCCAATCAGTCAGCATCAGCACTATGCTGAAAATGTGTTTACATGGAGTTTTGTTTTGTGCACATTTTCAGTTTGATTATTAACAATAATAATAAAGATTATGATGATTTAAACAGGCGGTTGATACAGTCATGTGTAGAACATTTAATGCCTGCACCTTCTCGTAGGCGTACTGCTCCTGCAGCATGACCGGCAGTCTCTCCAGGAAAGCCCTCATGCAGGGTGCAATGTTGAGGCCGACTACGCCCTGCTTCTTCAGAGCTGTGCGGCAAGTGGCCAGGACATGGTTGGACGCCATGAACTCTTTGGAGCAGTTCACAACCAGCACATCCTGGAAAATAAATAAAATATTTATTCAACTGAAATGACGCGGCTACAAATGGGGGAAAATGTGAATCGGGTCAAGCTGTCTTACCTTTGACCTGTTGGAGCAGACCGCGACACCCACGTCTGGGATCCAGACAATATTCTGGATCGCACCTGAACCGGCGACTACTGTCTGGAGCACTGACCCGTCCTGTTGGACACACACACACACACAATGATGATGAATCTGACTAACAGTGTGATCTACAGTGTCTACTGCACATTTCACGTGTGTTTTCTTGACCAAACGTTGTTTGGAGACCGCGTCGGGTGACAGAGAGTCCGTGTCGGCTCGTGTAGTGTGTGACCCCCTGTCTCGATCAGTCACGTAGTGTGAACGCCTTCAAGACTCCCGTCACAAGACGGCAAGTAGTGTAAGTCGTGTAGTCTGCACAAGGCATAAGATTTGTTCTTTTCACCTCTATGCTTCTGTTTTACACATTTCACAAGTACGTGTGACTTGTACCTGCAGTATTTCCACACAGTGCTTTCACCTCCATCTGTGTGTGTGTTTCTTACCCGCAGAGACCAGATGTTCATGAGGCCTCCCACTCCTCCAGATGCCAGAGCCAGACCGTCCGGGCTGAAGGCCAGTGTTTTCACTGGAGTGATGTGGCCCTTCAGCTGGAAAACACACACCGCTCCATCCCGCGACCACCGGGACGACTGCAACACAGTGACAGCATGTAAACGGGAGAACGCACCATATTTTGTGATCTGTTTGAAAATGTATAGAGGGAACAAGCGACAGGATATATTGTTATGAATCTGTAGGTACGTCTAGAAATTAAAACTCCACAAGCACTTCACCTTCTTTATATTACATCAATGAACATCAAGCAACATAAAATCTCACGTCATTAGTCAGGTGTTTATTAAGAGCAGTTATAAGTACCATGAATTTAGGTTTTGCTTCCTGCTCCCACCATCCCTCTGAGTCAGACGAACAGGACTCTGGGAAGTTACAGATGTCTTGAGGAACAGTCCAGACGGAAACCAGGCCATTCTGGCAGCATCTGAAAAAGCACAGCGACAAATGAAAACTAACTGCAGGAAATATTCTTTCCTGGAAATATAAGAAAGAAAATGTTTCAGCAGGTTGTCTTGTGCGTCGCAGTTGTGTTATTTGCATGTAATCTAACATTTCTAACAATGTTCAAATCTATGCTTAATCTGCGAGATGGAAGATAAACAGGCCTCCCAGAGCAGATAGGTACAGATAGATCTGGATTCTGCAAATCTTCTGTGTGTATTAAAACGTTCCTTCCATCAGGGCACGGACCTGTGACAGTATATTTGGAACTTTTAACAAGCACAGAGACGAGGTGCCAATGACACATTCAAAATACATATATCATATACTGAATGCTGTGGACTTTACAGTAATATAATTATTTCTCATATGGATAATTTGAGGAACTCATTTAAATGATGAGCGAGGAGGTAAAGAAAACACCTCAAATACTGTCTCACAAACCAGTGTTTGTATTTCAACATAACTTACACGGCAAACATGCCGAGGGGATTTGGGCCACGTCCAGGCAGGCTGCACCAGGCCACGCCGTTAACCAGGGAGGGGTGTCTAAGACTCTGCAGGCAGTGCCAGCCAGAGCCTGAGTCGGAGTGAGAATCCGGACAGGCCCACAGCTTCACGGTCTCCTCTTTGGCACAGGTCAGCAAGATCCGACCGGTAGGATTCCACTTCATGCTGGTGATTGACTCCTGTAAAAAACAACACGCAGAGAGATTCAGTTCTGAGAAGAACTTGGCCGTAAACCCATAGTTTTAAAATGAAAACATCAGATTCTTTATTTTTGTACAGTTACTTTACCTTGTGTGCATCAATGACCACGATGGCTCCTTTTTCTAAGGGCTCTTTGGATCCTATCAGCAGCTTGCCATCTGCGTAGCCCACAGCAAAAAGGCTTGTCTTCACTGTACCAGGCTATGTGCATCACTGCCACTGAGAGAGGATGAAATGTCACTTTGGAAGACAGGTACGAAGGCAGGCAGGAGTTGTATCACTGAAGCCCCCGACATTTTTGCTTTTAACAACGCGTACGCAGGATGGCTGCCACATGTGTCCTCTGGAGCTTAGTTTGTGCACGTCCCCAGAAATTAGAGGAGCAATTCAGCACATGAACGTGGGGGCAGAATGTCTGTCTGACCGGCAGCAAACTCCTGTTCCAGCCCAGGTGGTGGCACGAAAAAAGAAGAAGGTCAGCAGCAGACTTTAAAAAAGAGATTTACGGCAGGACGTTTACAATAAGACTCCTGGAGCTAATCTGCAATTACCCAGGTTGTTCTGATGTCTCTTTAAAATCCTAACCTCCTCGAGTGTCGCTATGTTTGGTTTGTTTACGATGTGCAAATTCGGAAGTTGTCAAGGATGATAATCTGGTGTTGGCGAGAGATGATCCTGTCCTGGTCTGCCTCCTAGAGGATTCACGTTTAATCCTCCAGGTACACGCAAAGTACGCAGGCAAATATGTGAACAAGGCCGTTTGCATCGCCGAAGTTTGTCTACGCCGTGTGTCCACGCTGTCTACGCCGTGTTTACGCCTACGCACTGTTAAAAAGCAAGTATATCGGGGGCTTAAGTGTGTACAGTCAAACCAATAGTATGAAGCTGCAGTACCGGAAGCTGCAGTTTCACAACCCCCGCAATCCTGGGACTGCAATTCTAGGACCCTAGTTCTTTTGCGGCAGCGCCATCTAGTGGAGTGGTGGTGGTAATACACAGCAACACGAAGAAGGTTAACCATGTCTGCTAGCACACA
Organism: Lepomis macrochirus; assembly: GCA_024633595.2. Taxonomy (NCBI): domain Eukaryota; kingdom Metazoa; phylum Chordata; class Actinopteri; order Centrarchiformes; family Centrarchidae; genus Lepomis; species Lepomis macrochirus. The sequence continues at coordinate 36,876,847 of JALXJV020000006.1, forward strand.
TGCATTTAATCAATAACTTTAGGCACACACTCGGTGGTGGTTGCGTTAATGGTAATTGGCTTCGGGGGGCTGTAAAGAGTAACGTAGCCAGTGAGCTTGCTGGCAGTATCAAAGAAAACAAGGGTCCTGAAACTGCAGCCTCCGGTACTGCAGCTACGTGCTACTCAGTCAAACACATATAAGCACAATAACACAGAGATGTAAGACTCGTTCAGAAACTCCCTCTTCATACCGTCTTTCCTGTAGCAGTGCTCCAGCTCGGTGCGGTGCATACTGGAGGTATCCAGCACCTCGATGAGGCCCAGAGATCCATCCATCCGTCCCACCAGCAGCATGTCCTTGGGTTCCCCGCACCACAAGGACTCTGCCTCCTCTTTAGGCCAAGCCAGCGCCGACACCCAGTGAGGCTGCACATCCAAAAGGCCCTTACCACCTGAGAGAAGAGGTAAGCAGGTCACAGTTAGTGTAGAGCTGTTACCCTGTTCATTTTATCACACTGAGAATATACAGAACGTTGACACTATATATTTTAAGACCTCTTAAGAAGCAAAATCAAGGGCTTGAACTAATTACCCAACGAGAGTGGGTGTGTCTTTACACAGTCACATTACAATAGTACAAGAGAAAATGTGCTCATTAAAGCTAATAGGAATATGATTGTGGACTTTCACCCTCGAGGCAGCTGAAAGTGGCCAAGTACAGATGGTGCATGCTTCAGGGTGTGTGGTGGGAGGCAGGAAGAGATGATTGGACCACATTCAGTCCCCGGGCATATTCATTTTTAATAGGAGCTATAAAATCTTAATGCCCTCTCATTCTTATTCTGTGGACCTCACACACCAGCAGTACAAGCAGGACCACATAACACATTTCATACTGAAACAGTTCTTCAAAACAACTCAGATAATTAGCGCGTTTTAATAAAATAAAAATATTTGTTTACCATTAACTTGCCAGATGTTGACCATTTTCTCCATGGCGGAGGCCAGATATTTTCCGGTGACACTCCAGGCCAGAGGAGACAGGCAAGGGTCGCTGGGAGATCCCAAACCTGACATGCCCTCTTCTGAAGAGCCGTCACTGACGGGAAAACACAGAATAAACACAAATGAGACCAACAACAAAGCGATCCCAGTCCCGGCTGTTCTCATCTGTGACACCCCGACGGTGGAGCGAGCGACCACACGCCATCAGAGCAGCGGCGTCCCTCTCTGACTTCAAGAAGCTCTTTAGAGATCACTTCTTAACTCCTAACCTCTAACATGCACTTCCTGTGCTCTTCTTCTTCTATCCTCTACAATTATCTTGTATTGATTTCAGGTTTTTTCCACACTCTTACTTCTTTGACCAACATTGATGCGATATGTGCCTTTAGCTCTTACTAGTATTTATTGCTGCTCTTCCTAATATGCATTGTCAACTGTAAATCTCGTGCTGTATTTGATGCTCTGTTGATGCTTGTATGTTGTTTCTCTAATGTAAGTCAATCTGGATAAAAGCATCTGCCAAATGAGTGAATGTAAATGTTACACTTAAAGCTGCATTCATTTATTTATTTGGCCACTTGTGTGCGGCTGAAAACTAACATCTAATACGTCTTATGAAGTTGTTAGTAAACTGTTGCCTGTTGCCACATCCAGCAGACACAGAATAACATTAGCATTGATTTGATGTCCTCTTGGTCTTCTCTCATCCCTGAGAAAATTATCTGGCTCTTTAGCTGCTAAATGCTCCGCTTTCTAAACTAGCTTGTCGGTAACTTTGTCTTTTGTTGCTGGGCGGGTTGTAAATGGTGCGTTTATCCTTTTAGCTGAAAACAGCTGCCTGTTGCTGCTGGAAACACTGATGAGAGCAGGCCAGAAAAAAACAAAACAACAAACTAGAAGATGTTGCCACGCTAGAGCTGAGGGGGTAATTCCCTATAGGGGAGTCAGACCTGGGGTCAGCAAATAAGTCTGGCATCTTTTTTTTTCCAAGTCCTTACATGGTGGGAACATCAATTGGTCAACTGACCATTTAGATTCCAACATTTACTGTCTGTGCGATTAGCTCAGTTGGTAGTGACTCCGATTCGGAGGGTTGTGTGTTCAATCCTCACTTGCCACTAGTATTTTTTCTTCCTTTTTCAACAAATTTATTGTGAAGAGATCGTATTACATATCACAATTAAGCATGTGCAGGAACCTATGGACGCTTTTCTTCGTGTCCCCAGTATCTTCAGGCAGAGGAAGTTCCTGCTTTTTTCGTTCAGGGGAATCCGATCTCACGTTTTCTGACAGCTTTTACAGAGGTGTGTACTTTTCAAAGTAAAAGCTCTCAATTAAACACAACATAAAGAACTGCTGCAAAAATGTGGTCACGCTTTTATTTTGTTGGCACAAGCCCTTAAGTGCATGTGAGTAACTTTTGCTGTCATGACTGAGATCTGTTTCAGCACCAGCCGCTGTAATATATTTTTTTGCCGCTATCAAAGTAATCTGGCCCCAGGCTGGCGGCCAGCTTAATCTCACCATCTTGGCAGAATATTTGGCTCTTGAAGCTTGGTGATGTAGCTAGTTGAACCTTTTCGTAATATTGTTTTCTATTGTAAACTGAAGTGATTCTGAACTACTGTTAGGCAAGATAACCGCTAACACTCTTGTCAGTTTGTTTTCCCTCTACTGTTCTTAATCCAGAAGCCTCAGGAAAAAAGTCATACCTCACATTGCATTACTCAGGATTTTATATCATTTCATTGAATATTGAGTTTTATTTAAGAAAAGGAAAAATTCTCCAATCGGTACAAAAAATGTGGAGGAATAAGTTAACCGAAGTGAATTCAAAGTGAAACACTTTGCTGTTTTTTCATTTTATCCTTAGTTAATGCTAAAAATATAGATTAGTGCAGATTTAAAAAATAAGCAAAACAAATAAGACGTCCTGTAGCTGCAGATAAATCCCATCATCGGTAATGTATTATATCGTCCAACAGTTTTGTGACTCCAATCTGGACTCACTGTGGTTTCCCCATTTACATACTGAGGTTTCTGGAGGCAGAACATGGCTCTGCAGTATTAGTGGTGCTTCAGAAAGTCTTACTCTTTATTGAAGATGCAGGTCTGCTGGAGGGCGTACTGGCTCTTGGTTACGTTCCACATCCTGACCGTCCCATCATTACCACTGGTAGCCAACAGGCCTTTCTTACTGCACCATCCACACGTGATGACCTGAGTGACACATATTAATAATTTTTTTAATACCAAACACTTTATATTAAACACCTTTGAGTTCTAAACGAGCCAGATGACACCTCTGACCCTGTACGGACTCACTCTGCTCTGGTGAGCCTCCAGCTTGATGAAGGAGCACTTCCGCAGGTCCCCCGCCATGTCGGCAAAGGTCTGGGGCCGGCTCTGGTTGTTGTCACGGTCGTGGGCGGCCAGCGTGCGGACCAGCTGCTGGGCGGCCCACTGGCGGTGTTGGGACGAAAGCCTGGAGGACAGGCAGCAGGCCGCCAGAGCGTTGGCGAGCTCCAGAGGCCCTACAGCGGAGGGATTTTGGGAAGGATGGGCATACAAATGCGCAATTAGACCTGCTCGACACGGAACACAAGGTGACAAGGTGGCCCGGTGAGTGACAAAGAAAATAAAAAATGAAAAAGACAAACATGAAAACACAAAAAGCACAGAAGAACCAAAAGGTGACACTAGTGAACAGAGAGAAACATTAGCAAAGCTGGAACAAGCATGAGTCATGTGTGAAGGAAGGCTTAACAGACGGTTCTGATGAATTATGCCAAACTACACAAACACATGCTGATAATTATAAGATGATAAACATCTAGGCCAGTAATAAATATAGCATAAAACATGAACATTTAAAGCCACAAAATAAATAACTTTGACTCATTTTGATATATGTAGTATGTAATGTGGCATAATCAATCAAGGTGGCGCCATGTGCAGTTCGTTTAATTACACTTACTTACACTGAAAAAGTTCAGATATTTTGGGAAAATATACAATAAATATTCAATATTCTTACTTGTCACAGAAACTACCGATATGAAATATTATCATGGTGAGATATAAAAGACCTCCTCCTTCTATGTGAAGTCTACAAACCTCGTTTCTCCATGTCAGCCTTGTCATAAGCAGGTCTGAGTCTGGCCCCTTTATCTGCCAGCAGGGCCACCAGAGCCTGTGTGACCACAAAGTTGGGAGAGGTGACGAGCTTGTTCTCCTCGGCTACGCCACGCAGAAAGCTGGGCAGGAACTTCCTCTGGATGGGGTCGTCCACTGTGGTCAGGTTCATGCCGGTAGCTGCAGAGATCAGGTTCTGAAAAGGTATAACGTATCCCATTTTTATGCAGCAGATGAATACATATATCTTTTTTTTGCTATTGCACTTAAAGAACTTCAAAAATGTAGTAAACGCTTATTTGCTTTCTTTCTGAGAGTGAGATAAGACATCAGTAGACATAGTAACAGCAAGCAGCTCCTCCCATAAAACCACAGTTTTTTATTTTTACATTTCTGTTTGGGTGAGGATTAAACAATCAAGGTACAGCATGTTAATTAGAGACCGAAGGTGCTGCTAGATGGACTTTGGACAGAGCCAGCTTAGCTGCTTCCACCTGCTTCCGGTCTTTATGCTAAGCTAGCTGGCTGCTGACTCCGAGGCTGAACATCATGCACAAACGAAAGTGAATATTTCTCCTGTTAGGTTATTTTCAACACATTTTTCATTGGATATAATAACTTTTAACTATCCTACTGGACTTGAATAAGCATCAAACTATTCCAATGTTGAGGAGAATTTACAATATGTGGTATTCATGTTTTCAGGAGAAGCAGTAAAAGCTACACATGTAATAATAATAACACATTCAGCTTTAACACTGATCACTGCCAGCAGCAGCTATATTTCAGTATCTTTTATCACAGCCTGCCAAGGGCCATCAATAAATCTTTAGTCTGAGTCAAGCAGCTGAATCTGAGCAACTGAAGGCAACAAACAAATCAGCACGTGGCAGTGCTCGTGTTTATTTTATAGCTGACTGTTGGATCATTTTTACAGGCTGTGACATTTAATAATTCTTACGTTATGCTTCTTCACCGGCACACACAGCGGGAAGGAAAGATTACGTGATGGGAAATATAACTGAGCAGGTCTGACTGCTTGAAACACAAAATAAAAGTGCGTCCTGGAGGCCTAGTTGTTGAAGACACTGACCGTGTAATCATCCTCGGGCTCAGGTCTGACTGGGGACCTTTGTTGCATATTTTGCCTCCCCTCTCTCCCATATTAAAGGCCATTTCTTCTTTTATTGCATTCTATCTAACTAAAGGCAAAAACGCAACGAAAAATATTTGAGGAAAAAAAAAAAAACTAGGGCTAGCCCGAATGTCATTTTTTGAGCTTCGAAGCCTCGACAGTAATTAACAGCGAATAATCGAAGCTTCGACTTCTGACTGTGTGTTCATGTGAGAGAGAGAGAGCGCTTTGTTTCTTTACTTAAAGAGTGTAGGCTGCATAATAACAGCACGTTATTATTACCAAAAGCGTTGTGTTTAACTTTTCTCGTGGCTAAGCTAGAAGTCCCAGGTGCAGGAATGACTAAGAGATGGACGAGACTGGAGTTAGATAAAACTGTGAAGTGATCGGAAATTGAGCCGGGAAGAGACCAGATGCAGCAGAACCAGGTTGGTGTCTGCAGTGCAGAGCAGGAGGGAACCGTAGCTGAGAGTCCAGAGGGTGAGAGGCTGAGCTAGAGCAAGTCCAGAACAGATCACGGGAATATATTAACCGGGCAGGGTTACAGGAAGAGCCGACGGGATGAGCGCCGTTTCCAGTAGCGGAAATTAACAACACGTTCTTATGTAAAATTAGCTTTTTTTATATCCCATTAAATGTTCTTAAACACCCTAAATGCCACACGGCCATTGTCATCACTCAGCTTAAAGCGCTTCCCCAGAGCTGTGGGCTTCATTTTGTTGAGGTCAGAATCAGACGTTCAAAATAAAAATTCAAATCCCAAAATTGAAAATCAAATGTGTACACAATGATCGAATATTTGCTTTCACCCCTACAGAATACTAGTGTCAAAAGCTGGAATAAAAAGTTTGACTTTATTATAGCCAACAACTCTCGACAATGATTCTGTAAATCGAACATCAGATGTCAATAAAGCCCAGATATGAATTATGAAGCAGGCCGATGAGTAACACTGCGTACCTGAGTGCAGAGCTGCACCAGCAGCTTGACGGCGTTGGGACTGTTGGAGGCCAAGCAGCCCACCGCTGTGCTGAGGTAAGCGAGACAGGAGATGGGTTTGCTCGCCTTGGCGGCTCCACGGGGCCTTTCAGCGTGGCCGGAGCCTGCTGTAGGACTGGTGGAGAGACCGGCTCGACCTGCTGCCGCCAGACACATTAGCCTGACCAGGGTCCTGATGTCAGTCAGACCGAGAGACTCCAGACCAGCCGCAAGGCTGCAGCTCGAGCCGCTGGGTGGGGAGGGAAGTCACGGAGAAGTCATTTACTGCTGTCAGCTACATTTTAGGAATATTTTTCAACATTCAAATTAATGTTTGATCTGATTTTTGTCATCCAAAGGGATGAAATGAATAAAATATTTCCATAATATACCTAATAAGCCTTATATTTTATTTAACTGCTTTAATTCACGATATGTAGCATTTAGTGATTAGAAAAAAAAAGGTTGCAAATATATCAGTATCAATGAAGAACGTATGCTCACATAAACATCAACACAGAGAAAATCGCTGCACACCGGGGTAAATAGTTTTCTCAGGGACATCATCACGTGACGGGTTACAGAAAGACTGTAGTCGTGTTGTGCTGGTTTACCTGACAGACAGCAGGGACAGGGCTCTCATCACCATGGTCCTGGCCAGCAGCACCTGGGCCGCGGCCGTCACCCTCCTCAGAGCCATCACTCGGTCGTGAGGGTTCTGGAGAGCTGCTGCCTGCTCGCCGAGGGTCACCCTGCCCGCTGAGCTCTTATCCACCGAGGTCTGACAACCTAAACACACACTTTACTTCACTTTGACTGGCACACAAAACACTATATAATATTAAGGAATCACATATATTTTCGTCCCCAGAAGTCACAGGATGTTGAAAGTTCTTCTCACCGATCTGCAGCAGAGTCTCTTCCATACTGTTGGCGGCCGTCACCATTGCAATGGAGGCTCCCAGTGGGTCGCTGTCAGGGAACTGGACAGCCTCGGGAACAATCCTGCGTTCGCTAAGACCCAACGGGCCGGCCAAAAGCTCAAACTCCTCCTCGCCCGTCAGCTTCTCATCTTCATCGACATCCAGCATGTCCCAGTCCTCTGCAGCGGGACGGACACAAACAATGAGAAATCAACAGCGCATCAAAGTGAATTTCAAGCGGAGTTTGAAACGTTTTTAATCGCCTCACCTTCGTAGACACTGTCCTGCTTTCCCAGGAGGTCAGGAGCCTGTCCCTTATACCTGAGTACAGATCACAGAACAAAACAGGTAGTACAAAATAAAACACAACGGCTCATGACTCCGACATGAAATACCGTCCAAATGCAGAGGCACGGGCAACTTTGTACAGGAAGTTTGGCTTTTGTAAGGGACCGGTGGTCCAAAGGGTTACCTCTAAATTGTCTCTCAAATGAATATAAAAATTATAATTTAGAGTGTAAAAACCTTTGGCAAACAAATCGAACACATATCGAGGCTGACAGCACTAGATTCTTGAGGCCAATTTCCAAACTTGAGTGTTTGAAATGTCTGACGATTTAAACAATCATTTTTGGGAAGGATGGTGGACACTCTGTTAGGGCTGGACGATGAAACAATAAAAATAATTATCGCGATACAATTTTTTTCAATAACATGTTCAATAATTAATAAATGCTTGAATTTATTCACTTGAATAAATTGGGCTTTTTTTATTAAGATGTTTATTTTGTCGAGGAAAAAGGACTGAAAAGAGCTTTCACTTAATTTTACTTGTGCATATTAGTTGAAAAAATCTTTTGAATGTTCTACCTCAGATCTGTCAAGTGTTTGTCGTGTTCTGACCGTGAAGTAGAGTTTAAACCACAGTTGACCCTTCGCTAAGCCACGGCCCGAATACGCAGCTGGCCAATCACAGTGCAGTATAGGACTCGTGTCCACCAAAGCGTTTTTTGCCAGCTGAAAACGCCACCTGCTGTTCTGAAAACGCCTAGCTGGGAGCGCTCAGGTGCGTTTTGGAGGCGCAGTGTTTTTTTCGTGACGCTGTGGTTGCTACGATACATAATTTCCGTGGAGGCGACGTGCTGCAAGTAGAGTAGCCTGCTTAATTTACTGAATGTAAAAATGTCACCGCCTACTTGCTCTGGCCCTCGTTCTGCAAGAAGAGAAGCCTGAAACATGAGAGTACAGACTCTCGGCGAGTAGCACATCGTTTCGTTCAAGGTCGGATGTGCTCAGTGCGGTGTTTGTCCCGCCTCTCCTGCACCGTGATTGGACGGCTGGGTAAAAAAAGTGACAGTGACGAGTTTCCCAAAGTTGAACATTTTTCTCGCAACCTGAAAAGCTCGGCGACGGAAGAAGCTCTGGCGTTACCAGCTCGAAAAGCGGTCCATGGAATGAAAAAAGAAGCTGGCGTCAGAAAAAAACGGCTAACTGAGGTCCAACACTTTCATGGCTGCGCTGCATTGACTCAGATGTAAAAAGAGTCGTATGTTTCCAAGATGTGGTCAAACACTTTCCTGGGGCATCTTACGATTTATTCTCTTTCCAAAACCTAAAATAAATCCAGAAAAATGTCGGCTGTGGATTTTTCCTAATGTAATGTTAGTTAGCTAACGCTAGCTAACTTCCTACTGCATGTAACGTAATAAAGCCCTACTGTTCCGCTTTTTAATGATTGTAATAATGAACAGAGGACGACCCAGCTGTACAGGAGTAAATCCTTCATATCGTTGTCCTCTTTCTCAACAGTCAGGTGATACGGTGGTTCACTTTTACTCTGTGCTTGGTAGGCTTTAGCTTCGGTCTTCAGTTTGACAAACAACCTTTAAGTTTAAATGCACAATGCAACTGCAAAATGTGTGCTTCTTTCTGAGGTGACTTTTCACAAAAATTTTAACAATATTTCTCCAGGGCCTGCAGTAATAGGCTGCCACAGCGCCGAGCTAAAAGTCCGAAAGGTCCCACAGCTTGTCAGACTTTGCAAAAGTAACTAAGAGGGGCGTGGCTTAGCGAAGGGTCACTTTCAAAATTTGAGTGTTTGAAATATCTCATGATTTAAATAAACACATTTATTTGAAAAGAATCTCCTGTAGAATATCTCAGAACATTTTTTGCTCTCTGGTTAAGACCCTGTTTATAAATTACCCCAAACATGTCAGCAGAGATATCAGCCCAGATTATCAGAGTAGCTTTAGCAGTAACCCAAAGTTGTAGTTAGGTCATAAGGAATACACCTTTCTCAGGTGCGCATACCTCTCCACAATGGGGACTTTGGCCTTGCTTTTGATGGCCAAGTACTTCTCTCTGCAGCCGCCGCACAGCAGGTAGTAAGGGTTTCCGCTCCCGCACTCCCCTCCGAACCAGCCGTCTACGTAGGAGCCGTTACTGCGGTAACCTTGCCGGTTGGCGCTGCGGCCGCAGCCTGGGTGGCTCTTCTTCATGTGCTGATTGAAGTTTGCCACGTTGGCCTCGCACAACTCGCACACCACCACCTCATCTCGATCGTCTGTCTCACATACGTGCTGCGAGGCGTGGTACAGTTACACAGGAACACACACGAAGACAAACATGTATTTACACAGAACACAACACACACAAGACAAGACAGAGTTGAACAGCAGATGAGCATCCGTGCAACGTTATGTGTTTTAAATACGAACCAATGACAGCTTTAGATTAATAATCCCCAAACAGCAGACAACTTTCAGCACTGAGAATCAAAGTGTTTAGTCTTTCATTTCATGCCAGTTAGATGAATTGAGCGGCTGGTGTGAGTGTCTGACTCATAAAGCTGCGTTTCAGTATGCATGATGTGAATTTACTGTGAGTGCAAAGTGATGCAGGGCAGGTGAAGAGCAGAAAGGTGTTAGCAGCACTCTAGCCATAGCGTAAAGTCACACACACCCATGTTGGCCAGTCCAGTACCTCCGGGATCCACATTCCCAGAATGTCCGTGTCACTGGCAAGGTCCTGGCCGAACATGGCCTCCATGGTCTCCTCGTCCAGGTCCATCTCCAGCTCCTCATCCAGGTTGAAGTCGTAAAGGGCACCCGGGTCTTGTTGCTGTTGGAGGGACGAGGCCTCCCGACGTGACTGGCTGTGGTGGGCCTGCACCGAGCGGTACAGTCCAGCTTAGATAGAAAAGGAAGTTTAAAGTGAAGCGAGGAAGACAAATCTGCACTTAAAACTGAAGTTCAAGAAAGGTGGAAGACGTCTTTGTGGGATATAATTACCGGCGCGGGCCAACAGCGTGCGTGCAGCCAGGTCAAAGCGGTGTTTCCTACCGACAGCAGAGAGCCCTCTGAGCTGAGCACCGTTGGAGGCTGATGCATTGTCCTGCTCCAGACCCTCGGGACTGCAAAGTGCACAAATACAGACTTTAGATTATATACTTTTACAAATAAACGTCTGTCTAACATTCAGTGTAGAGTAACTAAATGTCCTTTGATGATGTAAAATATAGAAAGTGTATATTAGAAAGAAGAACAGAAACTTTCCATAGCGTCTATTAATTTGCTCTCATACTTTCACAAATTAATTAACTTTACAAACTTCAAAAGTGAAGAAAAACATCTTTCCTAAGATCAGATTCCTTTACAAAATATTCATTTTAAAGTCTAAATGTTAAATATAACTCAACAAATAACTACTATATTTAAATGTTTCTGACCCCAAGTACAACATATACAGTGACTACGATGATTCCACCAACTGAATGAAGGACAAAGTTCCTCAACATCCTGCTGAGGGTACGTGACAACAGAGCCCGTTCTCATATGGGATTTTTAAAACCTATACAGAGTTTGATATTTGAGGATATAATATAAACACAGATTATCTGTAAATAACTTCTTTTATTGTTATAAATAGTATTCTGAGCAGAACTAAAGCTCATTCTGTCAGCTGATTGCTGTGATTTGTGTTGCCTACAGGGGAGTTGCACCAGAGCGCCCTCTGGTGGACAAACCAGCAGAATCCATCTTCGGTCTCTTCGTACGACACGTTACGATCTATTAGCTCATAACGGACTATAATCTCAGCACATTGATTTATCCGTCGGCCTCTACTTGACAATAACAGTTCTGGGATTCTCTCTTTGTTTTCTCAGATCTGTTTTATTCTGAGTCCTGCAGATTAAGCTTTGGATCATGGCTGTTTTACTGCCACAGACATCGGCCTGATATCTGTCAATCTGTGTTAATAAAAATAATAATAAAAATAATAATTAATAATAATATTCACACTCAGTATCAGCTTGGATTTATCTGTTGCTGTCAACTACAACTTTATCCTTCCCTAATCAATTCTTATTATATTTCTGCTCCTCTAAAGCGTGGCTGCTTGCATCGTGTTGGGTGTCCAATGTTTCATCCTAATTTTAAATACACTTTTTCGTGCTGTACCTCTCGCTGAAGCCCTCCTCCATTTCCGAAGCATCTGCGCTGGCTATGTCTCCAGGAGAGCACAGGTACGAGCTCCTCTCCAGAGATTTGCCTCCAGTAGAGGCTGTTGCACCCGGACAGGACGAGTCGGACCCATCACCTCCGCCGCCCGCCGCCGCCGCCTCTGGTGTGAGGCTCGTCGTGTTCGTCCTCTGTACCTGGATGCTCTATCATCCACATGGCCAGCACTGTGATGTTCTGAGCGTCTGCTTCTCCTCGAGCACCTGAGAGAACAGAAACACACACCCCTCAATGTCACAGCTGCTGTGCTTATCAGGCCGCGGCTACTAAATCAATAGATGAATCGATGATGACAATAATCGGCAGTTGTAGCTCTTTTTCTCGCTCTGATTTGATGCCTCCTAACTTGTTGCTGAGAAAAAGAAATTATCTGAAACACACTGACCCGTGGCTTCCAGAGCTTTGGTGATCTGGCGCAGGGAGAAGCCCATCTCCAACAGGGGGACAGCGATGGCAGGAGGAGGGGGAGAAGTCGACAGCCTGCTGCTGGGGTCTGACAGAGCTGCAGCAAACAACCACCACAGAATGTGAAATTATTAAGGTTATATGGTTGGATTAACGCCCTTTGTGGGAGTCAGTGTTATCATGCAAGATTCTACACCTATTTGATTATTTTATATATGGACTCAGCGTTGTTGTTGGTTTTTTTTCATGTCTATTCCTTCTGTTTAAACCCGGTATTCCTGCACAGCTGCAGATGGGGCTACGGTATTGATACGATACCTCGACTTCGATACCGGTTCCTGAACGATCCTTTTTTCGATACCAATTTTATTCTCAACAAACGGAGAAACATTGTTGTTTGTATAAAGTAACTTCATTATCACATTATTATCATTAATAGTATTATATAATAGTATTATTATTATATTAATAATTGTTCCTTTGAAAAATGCTGCTGCTTGTCAAAACCAAGACATATTTTCAAGGTAACATCAGCCTGTATTGTGTTTTTATTCCTCTTTCTTTAGTTTTTATGTCGTCATTTAATTGTTTATTAATTATATATTTCTTTGTTGTTTATCTGTGAATTTGTGCTCTAAACATTCATGGCAACAGGCCTGAGAGAGAGAGAGAGAGAGAGAGAGAGAGAGAGAGAATCTCTCATCTTATGGAAACAAGTTTCTGATATCAAAGTTTCCTCCTCACTAGAGGAAGAGGTGTCCAGGCGACAACTATCACAATAGAAAGGAAACTCTTTAATCCGCTGCAGCAAAGTCGCAGACATCAGCCCGAGGATCGATACGTGATGTCACCGTCACACGGAAGCGCTTCATACAGGTCCATGTGCGGCGGTGGCGTCACTTACTGATCCTTCAGAAAGACTTGAAAATATGTAGCGTGTGTGGAAGCTCGGTCAATTAAAGAGCTTTGATTTGATTCAGAAAACAGCGACGCTGCCACCAAGCTACTGAGAAATGTCGTTAAACTAGTAACGGTGCTACTTGTAGCGGCAGCTGCTGCCCGACGCTTCAGTACGGTGGGCGTGTTGAAGCAGCTCGGTGGCAGCAGGGCTGAGACGATGATGCACCGGCTCTGTCTGGTTGCAGCAAAGACTTTCTACAGTCGAGGCTTCACCAGGTTTGTCGGTCGCCTCTGGCAGCAATTATCTCATCGATATTGCTGCTGCATCAGCCACACTTTGATTTTCCCGCTTTTACATCCGAGCCGTCTTGTGCAATAATGCTCAGCTTCAATACAAAAGTTAGCCAACGAAAATAAAACAAAGTGACGCCTCCTGAGTCTAACAGACAAGCTTAGTCTATTAGAGATGTTTGCATCAACAAAGAGTTAATTCAAAGACTAACCAATTTCATGGGGGAAACCCTGTGTTGTCATGAAGTCTATTGATCAAGAATTTCTTAACAATTTGTATTAACAACCTAAAAACTACCCAGTTTCACAGGATTACATCGGTGACATACAAGCTTTTCACCAGAACAGACATACATTTATGTAAATCTGGCATACTTACAGGTACCGGTTCTGTTTTGTGGTCTGCTGGGCTGGGAGTCAGGGGAGGTGAGACTCTGCCGGCGGCCGACCTCGTCTGAGGGAGAGGTCGGCAGAGAGGACACCGGAGGAGTCTGAGCTCGGCGGGTTGGAACCAGGGTGGTGGTTGGGTAGCTTGAGAACATTTGCCTGCCACATCGGAGAGAAGCATTAAAATAATCTCCTCAATTTAATCATACATGAAAAACAAGGCGAATCATTAACACTAGCTGACTGACAATATGTGCCGCCATCTGTTCTGACCTGAGAAGGCTGAGAGGCATGACCCCCGGAGACTCTGAGGCAGGGACGGTCTCTGTGTCGGTGACAGGTGTGGTAGCGGTGGTGGTGTCCTCCAGCGAGGAACTCATGAAGGAGGTGGTGCTGGAAGCAGAGGGGCTGGTGGTGACTGGTGTTTGCGCCAACTGCTCACCCTCTGTACCTTCCCCCTCACCTTCTGGCTCACTTCTCACTCCTAAAGGAGATGAAAAGACAAGCAAAGCTGAAAAATAAAACGCTTGTTGTTTACACTGTAAGAAACTCTCCAACACGAATAAAAAAAGTACATCAGATCTCTACGCGTCCTCACCAGGCTTGGCCTTTGCTCCACTGGGCTCCTCCAGCAGCCCGTTCACAACTAGCTTGTAGATCATGGCCTGCGCCCTCTCCAGGTCTGCCAGTCCCAGGGCGCGCTTGATGGGGGAGCGCATCACTGCCCGCTTCACCATATGGCGCATGAGAAACTGCAGAGCCGCCCGCATCTCCACCTCTTCCTGGCATGCTGGCGAGGTGGCAGCTGTGCTTCCGTTGGTGCTGGCGTTTAGATCCGCGTTGTGCCCGCTGGGTGCTACTTCCGGTAACACCTTGAGGTTAGAAGAGAGAACAGCTTAGCATAACTCTAACAATGTTTGACCTGGATCTGGATTTTACTCACATCAGCCACCTTTTTGTACACGTCTTTTTTTAAGTGCTAATTTGTCCGTGATTTAAATGAATTAAACCAAATATTTATTGACGATATATTGAACATTATATTGATATTGAGGAAAATTATATTGTGATAATTATCATTATTGTTTTATTGCCCAGCCCTAGTATGCAGTGTGTAGTTATCCACTTTGCTGTGGCATTTGATCGTTTGTCTTGCTTTTGTTTATCTACTTCTCCCACACGCTGCATCCAGCGTAGTCTGCCGAAGCCTCCCTCCTCTGCTTGTTTAGGTGGCTGATTTGCAGGCAGGCTGATCAACATCCCCCCCCCATAACCCATAATTAATGTGTTAACGCCATAATAACACATTAACATTACCAGCCCTTATAAATAATAATAAATGAATATTAGTGTGTGTGTGGGTAAAAAGAAGAGAAGTACATTTTGAGCTTTTTTGGCATTTCTTGCCAAGAATCACTGTAGATGAGAAGATCTCTACTATTCACACGTTAAAATTTAGACTCCTTAGAAACTCACTGCTTCCATCCAGGAAACAGCCCAACGCATAACCCCATAAAACTACAAATAAAAACTACAAATGTTTGTTTTACCCTGTTTTAGTTCGTTCAAAAACAAATGAGACGTGCAAATTAGCTGCAGGCAGGCAGGTTCTGTTACAGTTACCTGTCGTTAACAGGTTAGTTGTGTCCACATGTTTCCAGTCTTTATGCTAAGCTAAGCTAACTAGCTGCTGGCTGTAATTTACATATATAATAAGATATCTAACAGAAAGATATGAAAGTGGTATTGACCTACTCGTCTAACTCTCGGCAAGAACATGAATAAGCGTATTTGTCAAAATGTCCTTTAAGAGTTTCCTAACGCTACTGAAGAAGATGTAAGAGATTACCGTATGTATTGTATAAAAGCTGCAGTACCTTTGGTATAAGCAGCAGCTCAGCATACTTGCTGCAGCTGAGCAGGGCGCTGAGGGTCTTCATGGCTCCCAGGTAGAGGTAGGACAGCTGCACGGCGTGGATTTCCGTCTGGGTGGCGATAGACGAAGACGAAGGCTCATGACTGCGAGATCCGTGCTCGTGGCCTTTCTTCCTGTTCCCCTCCGCAGGAGTATGAGGAGCTGCAGCGAAAAGGGTCTCACTCCCGCCGACCCCTCCGCTTACAACAGAGGAGATCTCACTCTCCGACTTTGAGTTGGGCGCCACATGTGCTTTCACCTCCTCCAGGCTGTGGGACACACGCAGGTCAGAGGTCGTGGCGTTTGGAGCTGCTCCAGGCGAGGCTCCAGTATTATCTTTTTGTTCACTGCGGTTGTGCCCCTCGTTGTCCGCCTTGTCCTCGTTACCGGTCGGCTCGTGTCCAGTCGAGGACGCGTTGCGATGCTTCTTTTCGTGGCGTCGTGCGCTGAGCTTGGCGGTGGTTTCCTCGTGGATGCTGGTAAGGTATGTGAGGTCCAACAGCAGCGAGGCGGTGAGGCCGCGGAAACGCGCCACGTCGAAGGGCAGCGGCTCGCAGGGTTCCAGGTTGTACAGCGGAGTGTCACTGGGTGACCAAAAAGTTGGGAAGCTTTAATAGAAGGGAGTGGGGGAGTGAAAAGAGACAAGGGAAGGAAACACAAAGTGAGGGACAGGGCAGGAGAGAAAGAGCACACACAGCATGCAAGACAAATGAAAAGACGGAATGAGTGGGCGTGGCACAAAAACATGATTTACAGGGACATGCGAGAGGGTTATGGATTAATAATGAGGCAAAAAGGGCGAGTCCATAACTGAAACATGAAAAACAGTAAATCAGAGCAAGGGAAAACGGAAGGTGACAAAGTGATTAAGAAGAACGAGGCTAATGCAGGATGTTAGATGTTTGTGAATAAAGGCAGTGAAAAACATCCATCTGTGTTTCAGAATACATGTAATCAGCCATGTGGTCAAACTGCTGATGACGCCCTCAAAAAGTATCGGAACAGAAAGGTCGAGTTGTTTATTTTTGCTGTACGGTTTAATTTAAATAAATGTAAAGCTATCTGACAACCTATTAAACATACAAGTGACTAACAAATATAGCAACATGTACAGAAAGAAAAACGTCAACAAAAAAAAAAAGTGACAACGTTTGACCCGGTACCTGATGGTGATCTCGGCCTCGTCCCATTGCACCTTCGCCGAGGTGCTGCCTTCCTTCACCACGCCCAGCAGAGTGGCGTGCCTCCCGGTCTGCTTGTGCACACATCGCCCGCCAACACGCAGGCCTGCATCCGCCCCGCCGATGATCGCGAGGACCGGCCACACCTCGGTACAGAGCGTTCTCAGGTGGTGATCCGACAGGTCCCCCAAACCGTGCTGTCGCCCGTGGCGTCCCCGTTCCTCCTCCGTCCTCGTGGGCGTTTCTTGGCTCTCTCTCTGGGCATCGTGCTCCTCGCGGCTCTGCACCGAGCGACTCTTTTTCAGCCTCTGACCCCCGCCGCTGCCGGACGCGCTGGCCGACTCTCTAAAGCAAGGCTTAATCTTGTGGAGCCGCTCGATGATGGTCTTGTTGATGCGGTGGGTCCAGTGGTCAGTGCGATGTAAGATGCGGATCAGCTGTGTGGTGGCCTCAGCCAGGACGGTGGCCATGGGGCTGCAGACGGGGTCACCAGGTAGGAGGTCTCGAGGTGTTCCCCTCATCTGCATGTCACAAATCTTAACCTGGAAAAATACATAAATAAATACAAAGCATTTACAAAGTTTAGCTGCACAGGGAGGACGGTGTCTCCCACAGACGCCTAAACCAATGAACACACACAAGTTTTGATTCTTGCTGCTCAACTGTAGCTCCACTCTTCATCACAGAGCGGGTGGAAATAAAAGGTGTGTCTGGACAGTGAGGGAGTGTCTATGTCATTTATTTACTGTACAGAGCAGGGGTTTTCAAAGCCTGAGACAAAGCTTGGGAAACGGCGCCCCCCTACCACCGCATCTTTAGTTTACTTGGTATGTTTCATTCAATTCCTGGATGCCTATGAGATCATGACTATAACTTTAGCTCAGCATTTGAGCCAAAATAGCCTAATATTGCTGTTTGACATAACTTTCTGACTGCACCAAATTGTTTTTTTTTAAAAGGGGGCAGTTCCCAAAGACTGCTGTATCTCTGCACTCTCACATGCAGGCTATTCTATGTGATCTCCTTTTGATAACTAATGCAGTAAGTATTGTAATACAGCATCACTACCATTCACTGAGCCTCACCTGAAACAGTGGTTCCCAACCTTTTTTCCGTGGCGCCCCCCTCTACTTTTATCTAAGAAACGCTGAGCTCAACAGTCCATTGAGCGGGTGTGTCGCGGTTCTGTTTCTCGGATCGCGCGACACCAGATCGTGGACTTTTGTGTCGCGATTTTGGTCTCTGTCTTAAAACCACTACAGCCCTACTACGTAGTCTGCCTTCTATTTTCAGTGAGGAAAAAATGATTTTTCTATAATTTATCTAATGTGTTATCACAATTTTTTTAAAATGTGCAAACCTCAAAACAGATAAAAGGTTTGGTGACCCCCTGTGATCTCTGGGACCCCCTATGAGGGGGCGCAGACCCTAGGTTGGGAACCCCTGGTATAGAGCACTGTACTGTATAGCTCAACAGGTAATCTGTTCCTGTAGTCCAAAGGACTAATTTAGGTTGTAAATTGTTTTTATCTAAACTGAGTAACTGCTGAGCTGCAGCAAACGAAGGATAAGTAAACAAGCCAACAGAGGTAAAATAACTCCTCGTGTTGCTGTTGTGCAGAAGAAGTCGCCGTCACAGACGGGTGGACATTTATGTTCTCTTACCTTCTCTCCTGGGTTGCTGCTGTAGAACATCACACAGGGATACAGCTCTGTGGCGTCAACATCCTCAAAGGCTAACTTTGGCTCCTGAGGAATCACAAGTTAGCAGTTAGGGCTGGACACGGGAACCTGGGGTATTGCTTTCACGCCGTTTCTTCTCCAGTTGCCACTTATCTCAAAACGTCAATTGAACGCAGGTCTCACTTAGACGCCTGGTCTGGTTTTTATATGGTTTCTTCAGATGCATAAAGCCTCTTGAGGCCAACAGTCACCTGCTTCAGCGGTTTCTAAGCTGCTTAGATCACACATGCAAATATAAATGTTTAAACTTCTGCAATCAGGGCATCGTTAGATCAGTAAGATTCTCCACAATTCAACTGTTTGGTTTATTTTGAGGAAACAAAGTGTTAATCTTTCAGATTTGGCGGCATGCTATAGGAATTAAAGGCCTGTCCCAAATATAGGCAGGGTGAGTTCAGAGTTTTAAGCAAATACATGGCCGGGCTATTTTATTTAATTGAAGTTTCACGATAATTTTATGTATTTTGTTTAAATAAAAATATAAATGAACATGGGTTAGTGGATTTTTCACATGCTGTTTGTTGGGGCTGAGGAATTAGACAGTTTATCATATGTTAAACTATTTTTGAAAATATATTTTCAAAACAATATATAAAGAGAACACATATGCACAAACACACACACAATAAACTGTTGCATGTCACATGAATATAACCCGAGTCTAATCATTTGAAGAATAAAGTTTGCTGCCGTGTCCGGACGTATTTAGACTCTGTCTCTCACCTCTCCGTTCTTGCCAAAGGAGATGGTTCTGGCCTCCATGTCCAGGACGCAGGTGATGAAGTCTCCCTGAGTAAAGCTGTTAAGTGTCAGCGTCTGCTCCCCGTTGTGATACAGGTTTCCGCTGTACGCTCGGTACAGCCACATATCCGATGTGGTGCGGTGGTTGAAGTCGTGCACGGGCCACCGCGAAACGCCTACACATGTTCCCTCGTTGCCTCGGTTCTCCTTCACGATGTAAAACTAAGATAAAAACGTGAATTTAATCACAACAAGCAGACGACAAAAATATAATTTATCTTAAATATTTACAGTTAATTCAGCCCTGTTGTTCACATTGAGCTAACTTTAAGGGTTTCTGGACGACAACAACGATGACTGTGTGATGTTCGAGCCTACCTTCCACTGGTAGCATCCAGAGGAGATCCCAGTGGAGGCCAGGCCATAGCCTTTACCCCCACTGCCATGTGTCAGCCCCTGGCCATTTTCCACCACACAACACTGAGCCTTCTCCGGGTCAAAGGACACTTCCTGAATGGGAAGGTTCTCGTCCTCCTCCTCCGCCTCTCCCTGCGGATTAAAGAAACCGCTAAGCCACTCAAACATAAATGATTATCAAGTACGGTAGGAGAGGAGAAAGAGCAGCTGCACACCTGTAGTTTGAGTTCGTGAACTTTTTCTTTGATCTGGATCGAGTGTTTGGCCTGAGCAATGGGAGCTTCCCACATGCAGTCAGACAACAGGGAGAACAGCCGCTCCACAACCTAGAAGAGAACAAATTACGTCAGCTCCCTGAACGACAGCGGTCTGCTATACAAAGCAAAGTAAGTGGTATAACCTGTGTCACTTGGTCGTCCTCTATATTGGCCTCACAGGCAGGCAGGACAGCCTCCAAAACATGAAGAGCCAGGAGCCGAGTTCTCAGGTTTCCCACCAGAGGGACCCCTGGAAGTAACAGCCAACAAGCGCTAAAGTCTCAGCTATGTTTTCATCACGTTATGTACCGCGCGATAATCTGTGTTGCGCTACATAAGCTGGCCGTACCTGAGCAGCATTTCTGTGCCGCGATGTTGAGCAGCACCTCAGTCCATTTAGGGGAGGCCATCTTGGACTGGATGGCCTTGGAGGACACCACCCTCCTGAGGAAGACGAGGAAGTCTCCGAGGTGTAGCTCAGCTGTGTGCTGCTTACGGATCAAAGCTGAAAAACAATAAAACACAAGTAAAGTTACGGGCCACATATTACATTCCAATAAATACAAACCTTCATTCACTTACTGCTGCTTTTAATTGCTGATCCCAGAGAATCTAAACATTAACTTCATGTATTCACCAGGTTCTATATAAGTGTTTCGATAAGCTTGAATGTTGTCTGGTTTCATATTTATTTATAATTTCTAAATGCATTTTTTTTTGTCAAGTTGCTATTTTTGTGCACTGCGTTTGTGACAGATTGTGTAACAAAACTGGCTCTTGATTCCTGATCGATTGACAATTTATCTGTTTTTGAAATTATTGTTTGTTTTTGTCACATTGTTGTTGTAGTTCAAGGTTAATTGATTTATATTTATCTTTAAATTGTTACCATAGACATACTGTAGTCAACAAATGTGTTATATCAGAGCTTTTGTTAATAAAAAAACAACAGAGCTCACATGATTGCTATAACGGCATACGCTGCATGTGTCATTAAAAAAAGGAAAAACATGGCTTCCTCATCATGTCACTAAAAATGAAACTCCTGGATCACCTCTGAAGTCTTTCTTTTCAGAGTCCACACTTTCCTCCTGCTTGTTGTCGTCTTGGTCTTTTCCAGAAGACAGAAGACTAACACCTGCCTGAGACAGCAGGTTCTTCAGCTGACTGCAGAGCAGGTCCAGCAGCGACTGGACAACCTTGGGACTTAATTTGTCTGCATACGTCCTGCAAATCCAAGAACAAAAACACAGCTGAGGATTTGATCTTGTCTTTGTATTGGGTTAGATGAACAAAGTACTGAAGTCACGGCGACTCGATTAGTCCAGTTTTAAACCTCCTAAAGCTCCTACCCAGTGCTGATGGCCAGTATCTGCAGCAGGCGCGTGGAGGCCACTTTGAGGGCAGTGCTGAGCTGGGACACTCCAGGTTTTTGCAGCAGCTGGAGCGGCTGCCCCAGCATGGTCTCTGTGCCGCACAGCTGGGAGAGCACGTTGAGAAGCCCGCTGGAGATGGCCAGGGAGACGTCCACTGGCTGGTAGCGAACACTCAGTGCAAACACAGTCACCAGCAGGAGGCGCTGCTGGGCTTCTAGAATTGAGAGGGAACAAGAGAAAGAGATAAAGGCGTTAGGAAGGCTGTGGGAATAACAAAGAACTGCTGTGTTTTCAGGAAACTCAGGCCCCGTGTCCACCAAAGCCAGCGTCTTTCTTCATTCAATGTCGCAGCTGGTAAACGGCAGAGCTGAGGCTGGCATCTTTGCTCGCTGGCGTGAAATGTTCAACTTTGAGGCGCTGCCATCACTGTCACTCAGCTGTCAATCACAGTAGAGGACGGGACAAATCATCGTAGCAAGTTACACCTGATCGGCCGTCAACCTCAGCTCTGATCAACGGTGGTACGACCAATCCGGCGTCCTCTCTCTCCACCTGCGTCAGCCTTCGCTTCATACAAAGGCCAGAGGAAGTGCTCTACTCTGTGCTGACATTTTTACATCAAGTAACGTTAGGAAGAACTACTTGCAACCACGGATTTGATGTATCATAGCAACCAAAGCAGTCGGAAAAAACGCTGCGCCTCAAAAACGCACCGCTAGCACTCCCTGCTGGGTGTTTTCAGAAGAGCAGCTGGCATTTTCAAGCTGGCAAAAACACTTGGTGGACTCGGGCCCTAAAGGTGGCTGCAGACTACACGATGGCCGTGCCGTTCACGGTCTTGAAGTCGTTGTGGCGTTCACACTACGTGACTGATCGGTGACAGGGGGTCACACACTACGCGAGCTGACAGAGGCTCTGTCCACCGATGCTCGTCTCCAAACTACATTTTGTCAAGATAACACATGTGAAATGTGAAATGACGCGAACCTGCACATGAAACAGCTGTTTGTTATTATAAAGACAGAAATTATAAAAATCTGGGTGAAAGGATGGATTAGCACAGCGCAGGTAGCAGGGATTGTCTGAGCTACAGAGAGCTGGAGGGGAGTGAAACGTGTTTTGCGGTGAAAAAGTAGCTGCCTGCTCTCATTGGCTGGATGTGGACATTGAGTCGGCCGACTCCTCCAGATATTTGCCGTGCTAGATATCTGGCAGACGTCTGCGATGTGTCAGTGATGTGTCGGGAAGCCGTTTTGACACGTCGTTGAGTAGTTACACATAACGACTGGCGACCGCCGATCAACCGCAGATTTCCTCCCGATCGCAGCCCGACGGTCGCTGAGCAAACTGGGCTAAAAATCGTGTAGAGTGAACTAGGCTTAAGCAAGCTCAACTCGTTTTGAATGTTGGCCTGGTTGTGCCTCTTGTCATACACGCAAGTAAGAACAGATCCCAGATTCACATAAACATGCTGCAAATTTAAAGATTTAACAAGTTAATGTCATAGAATTTAGTGAGAAATGTCGATGACTTGTATATTTAGCAACCTGAAAAATCTCAGCCCAATAAACTATTGAGGCTCTGCTGCAGAGGATGTACAGCAGTCGTCTCTATTACCTATGTGGTGCTTGTTTGCCTGCAGTGCCCTCTCCAGTGTGACAGACAGTTGCTGGTAGATCTTATGAACAGCGGTTTGGATTTCCATCTGAATGCTCCTCTTGGCTGCTTTTACGCCATCCTGTAAAACAAAGAGTGCACTGGTATGTTACGGCACAGGTAAAAACACTCGTTTGTAAATCAAACACAACCCACAAATGGAAGTATTTTGTCAGCAGTTGCCTGCACTATACCTGATAGTGATGTAGCTGCACGCTCTCTCTCTTCAGCCCTCCTGAGCCCACTGTGCCGAGGCCAAAACAGCCTGCCAGGAACTGCAACCTGACTGAGGTGAGCAGGGAGGAGGACTGGAAGGCACTGCTGGATCGGTCTGCGTTCCCGGGCTGGCTGCCCTTCTCCTCCATGCCAGAGATCAACACCACGATCTGGTGGAGTGCCTCTAACCGCAGCTGGATATAAAACACATCCCAGCGGTCAAGTGGATATTCTAACACGTTTCTGAAACTATAAATTTGGTTTAAAGGATAAGTCTAGTGATATTCAGTAATTTTTTTTATTTGCAATGCCATGAAACGACCAAAACTAACCATGAATTGATCCTGCTTACAAGTGTTGTCCCTGTATCTTCTTCCTCTGAGCCACAGAGCTCCGGTGTTTTTAAAAAAAACTATTAAAGAGGTCATATTCTGCTCATTTTCTGGTTCAAAATCCTACTTAGGGGTTGTACCAGAACAGGTTTACATGGTTTAATTATCAAAAAACACCATATTTTTTGTCATACTGCACATTGCTGCAGCTCCTCTTTTCACCCTGTGTTGAAGGCTTCATTTCAGCTATGGAGTGATACATCTCGTCTCTAAATGATCTTTGTTGGCAGTTGCACATCCGCAGTTCCTTGTTAAGGACTACAAGCCAATCAGAAGCAGAGTAGGGCGGGTCAGCGAGAAGCCGGTAAACAGCTCTGGTTCAGCTGTACGTGTTGCCGACCAGCTTGGCAACATGGACTGGAGCAAGAGTTTCAGAGCGGTGAGTTATTAATCTGTAACAAAAGGATCTTTCATCCATAAAGTTTTAACCGAGCTCTGTCTCTACATCACAGTAACAACTTTATGTCCACTGACTGCCTGGAGGGTAGCTAGTGTTTGGAAGGGAGAGGAGAGCTGTGTGCTGCAGCTGGACTACAAACGAGCTGTTTTCAGTTCAGAGCAGAGTTTCTGTGGGAGATGGGAACTCCCTTTGGGCTTTTTCACTTTGCAAACCTATTACATGCACAAAAAAGGAATATAACTGAATAAAGGAGAGGGGAAAAAAGCCAAAAAGCAGATTATGTCCTCTTTAAAACACATCAGGAGCCTCATTGTTGGCCTGTGTGACACGTTCCAAGAACACACAAACAGTCCTGCTGCAGTAAATATTCGGACACGTCTAACGTTTAAAGTCACTCGTACTCATACTTACTCCTCTTAGAGGATGCATAGCTTATTCTGGCAGAGGCGGTGCAAGTAGAACTGGAGCATCCACTACTTAAATGAGAGGGGAAGTCGAATTCCATACCCACAAACATTAGAAACTCAGGAAGTTTTGCAGCGTTTAAAGCCAGCCTCATTGTACTTTCTGCATTCTGTATTTGGTTTAACCGTTTTTATCAATTTTGCATTGCTGGATATAATGTATTTTTTAATTTTATGTAGTGTATTTGTGGTTTAGTGGTTGTGTTGTGTCTTTTGGTTTGTCTACCTGCCCAGGTACAACAGATGCAAATAAGCTGCTAGCTAACTCTGGTGTAATTATTTTAATTGTGCGCTGTCCCTGTCAAATAAACAGGAAATGAATGAAATGAGTCCTTAAAAAGTCTTCAACAAATGCAGTATTTCCTCCTGTTTGAGAAACATCTGATAAGTGGCCTACTTTTTTAGGGGATTACCAATAGGCAGTGGGCAGTGAGACATAGAAAGGGAAGTCAATTAAAAAAACATTGTTAGTTTTGGTCTTTTCATGGCATTTGTTGAAAATAAGAAATATCACCAGCGTTTTCCTTTAAGCAGCGCTGTTCTGAAAGAAAGTTGCAGGTCATAGAATATTCTTAATCTCTACTGAAGCATGAAATTCCTCACTTGAAGTAAAAACATGACAAAAATCAGGGGTTTCAATGACAAGTGTTATTATGACGTACACAGTCACTGCGCTGCTGGAGTGCAGTTTAATTTCATGTGGCATTAAAGCAATAAAAGTGACGTGTGCCTCACTTAGAGTACCGAGGCAGACGAGCCCTGAGAAAGAAGCTCACCTCGGCTCTGCTCTGTTGCTGTTCCATGGCCAGGATAGTTGCCTGCGGGCTGGTGGACATACTTTCCTCCGGCTCCTTGAAGGCTGGCGCCAGACCTACATCACCGCTGATAAAGCTGACCATGTTGTCAATGAGAGCGTGGACGCCCAGTGAGCGGCTCAGGTCCAGGTCTGACTCTTCGTAGGAGTAGGCCGAGCTGTAGCTCCGCTGGCGGCTCAGTTTGGCCCGGAACCAGGACTCAGCCAGGGAGTCTGGGGAGCTGTAAAGTAAGCCTGAAAACAGGAGGAGAAGGAGGCAAGCCTTTCAGACGTATAAATGCACAAGATGACTGTTTTGATGGATGGACCATGGTGCTTTTAAGCACTTAAGAGCTATGCAGCGCAATGCATTATTACTCTACAGGAGTTCATCAATTAGCCAGATGCTGATTCTTCATGCAGGCCTTCATCAGCTATTATGGATTCTTTTATAATGGGCGCACTGGGTTTAAAAAGGAGAAAATGCTGCAGTTGAGAAGTGAAATGGCAACCAGGGCTGGCCTTTTCTACATGGCTGAGAGCACTGAAGTCAATGTGTCAGGACGAATGATTTCTTTTACGGGGCAACTGGTAAATCCATGGAAACTCTTCTGCGTGACACATCAGATTCTTCGCGAGGAATGAGCCATCATTGTGCAAAGTAACAAACATTCAAAGCAGAAGAATGAACTGTCATTTGTACAATAGGCACATCTGTATTTCTTTTTTGCTGAGCTCAGAGCGCAGAACATGAAGTGTCTTGAAGTGAAGCTGAAATCAAGGCCCTCATTATGAGAGATGAATGGGGGGGGCATCACAGTCATGGAGTTATGAGCTAACAAGAGGAATAAACATGCCATCGGTTACTTGCTTGGAGCTCCTCTTGTGTTTGGGGCTCAACTGCCCCAAAAGAAGCAAATAAACTATCCACACAGGAATCGAAAGACAGAGAGACAAGAATAACAGTTGATTGATGAAAACTATATCGTCCTTACTCGCAACGTTAGATTGATCTTTCTGCAGGGGGTCTTTACCTCTCTTTTTGTGAGAGAACGCCAAGTCCAGGTCAACGTTTCTCCGTCCACTCTGAAAGAGAAAAACAGAGTCAAAGCCTGATGTAGCTTTCAAATCACTGCATGACTTTTCATCCCTCGGTGCGGAGCTCACAAACACAAAAATGCCTTTGCAGTAAGACAGACGAGTAGATGTATGTATGAGAAAGAGTCTGCGCTACCAGAGTGTAACCCTCTTCGTCTGACTCGGGCTGGGAGAGGTCAGACTCGCTCCTGGACTTCATCAGTCTGTAGCTCGGGCTGCTCTGCACCGAGCGGCTCTCTGCGCTCAGACTCTCACTCCTACGCACACAAACAAACACAGAGAGACATTTATCATCTTTGTCACGCCAATGCAACGCCTTAGAAATAATGACTCCGCTCCACAAAACCACTCGGTGCCAACAATAAAGTCAAATATATGGAGCTAAATGCAGTATATCAAAAAATGGGGAAGGTGATAATATGTTCACAGTGACAGAATCTATTAGGGCCCCTCAAAGCAAAGGCAACATTTAGACCTGTAGGGCAAAAGGATACTGGTACCATTAAACTTTCCTGTTGGCATATGCCTTGATGGCAAATTAGTCTTTTTTCCATTAAGTTCAAGCTCAAATATTAAAGACTGAGTTTCAAGTTTATCTTAAAATAACATGTTAACTCGTTCTCATGAAGTATTTACACTAAAAGAACATTTCATCTTGCCTGTAAGCATCTAGCTAACAGGCTGCAAAGAGATTCCTCCTTTATTCCAATTAGGGACGCACCGAATGTTCGGCCACAAAAATTAATTAGTCGAATACAGCAAAAGATAAGTCAAAAGACAGATGAAATTTTATTGAACAATTACATGACATGACGGCAGTGTGGAAGCATT
Organism: Lepomis macrochirus; assembly: GCA_024633595.2. Lineage (NCBI taxonomy): Eukaryota > Metazoa > Chordata > Actinopteri > Centrarchiformes > Centrarchidae > Lepomis > Lepomis macrochirus. Next base: position 36,903,990 of record JALXJV020000006.1, read on the forward strand.
TTAAAGTGTCTGAAAAAGATGCAAAAATGGCCGTTTGCAGACTCTGTTCTGCTGAACTGTTTGAACTGAGTGCACACGTATTCAAGCCTTTATGGTAAATCCACTGAAACGGCCCAGAGCGAGCTGACAGGCAGGTTTAGAGACTTTATCCTGTCAGTTTGTCTCTTTACAAAGACAAGTGTTGCAGTATGAGAGTCCTAGCTGAAGAGAAGTCTTCATGTTACGCCGTACGAGAACCACATACAACATTATTTATCAAACTGGGTCGGACTGGATGAATTTAGCGCGAGGAGGATACACGTGTGACAAGGTCAGGTTTTTAAAATAAGCCGTCTGTACAGGATGGAAATAAGATTAACTGGATTATATTCACAGAAAGTATAAAACATATTACATGTGTCCATTAAAAGTAAACGGACACATGTAATTTACTTTACTGGACCCTCTCGGGCCCCATTAATTTATGCAATGTTAAAATAAAAAAATATTGCCAAAATAAATGGAAAAAATGTGAAAGTACTTCTTCTGTAAATTTTTTCCACGTATTCGGTTTCGGCCAAGAATTTTCATTTCCGTGCATCCCTAATTCCAATGTTAGAGATAAAGAACAAAATCCATAATCCCTGTTCTGTATAAAAATCCATACGGTCGGCAAGAGCTAATGTAAGGCTTCAGTAGTCTAGCTAGTAGTAGCTGGTAGCTTTGACAAGGACGAATGAATGAATGAACCGATTCGTATCATTGCCACTATATTGTTATTATTATGGCCTTACTACCTGCAGCACCGACTGCACTCGAGGCTAGTTCAAATTCGCCAAATAAACGTCCTCGTTGTGGGAAGATTATATCGTCGCCGGCAGGGAAGGAGAAGAAGACAGCACGCGATCATTCTGCGCCTCCGTTTGAGGAGAGACCAAAGACGAGAGTTTGCTTCCGTAGCGGACGTCTGTTTCTAAAGATGAGCTCTTACGGGAGATTTATAATTGCCCTTATTTTGGTGCATTTCTTTGTGCATTTGTTAATTTCGACAGGAGGAACAATTTCAGTTACCTAAACTGTTTCAATGTACATGTGGGTATGTGAGTGTTACACTTTTAAACATCTCTTTTGCTTTGCCTCAGGAAAAAGTTGCATTAAACTCATTTTAGCATAAAGAGGTAACTATTTATCTGTCAGTAAGTCTTCTTTTTAACATCGACCCCGCCTTCCTGACTGTATCGAGGAGGCCAGTGCTCTGACCTGGTCATGAAGCTCAGACACTCCTGCGTTCCTGTGGCTGACTGGGTCTGGCCCTCCTCCTGGTTCTGCTTGGTCAGCTCGCCCAGCACAGGGCTCACCCCCAGCAAGAGCAGGGCACAGCGGTGGATCACAGAGTTACAGGCTGCTGTGTACAGGTCCTGGCCCTCTGGGAGACCCGTACTGCCCCTCCTCCCCTCCTGCGACAGAACGGCGTCATCATCGACACCTCCTCCTCCTCCTCCTCCTCCTCCTCCCTCCTCCGCTCCTGGAAACAGAGCCGGAGCCCAGTCCTGTGCTGCTGCTGGCCCGCTCTCTGTCCCGACTACGAGCTACTTCCCGCGCTGAGAGGAAACATTGAAAGATTTCTGTGTTGTGCAAGATGCACGTACACACACATAAAACACACACACACAGACACACAAAATGCTGGGTTAGAGGACAAGCAGCAGCCGCATAATGTACTCACGGTTTACTATAGGGATGCACCGAATGTTCGGCCACCGAAATTAATTGGCAGAAAATAGCAAAAAAAAAAAGCACTTTCAGTGTTCGGCCTAAAGAGTCAAAAGGTAGAGTAAATTTTACTGAACAATTACGTTGACATGTTGGCAGTGTGGAAGCATTTTAAAGTGTCTGGGAAAGATGCAAATATGGCCGTTTGCAGATGCTGTGAACCAGCACCTAAATTTGGAGTGCACACGTATTCACGCCTTTATGGTAAATCCACTGAAACGGCCCAGAGCGAGCTGACAGGCAGGTTAGAGACTTTATCCTGTCAGGTAGTCTCTGAAGAGAGGCTGTGACGTCTTCATGTTACAACATTACTTATCAAACTGAGTCGGACTGGATGAATTTAACGCGAGGAGGATACACGTGTGACAACGTCTGGTTTTCAAAATAAGGCATCTATACAGGACAGAAATAAGATTAATTGGATTATATTTACAGAAAGTATAAAACATATTACATGTGTCCATTAAAGGTAAACGGGCACACCTCTCAGGTCGCGGACCCCCCCACCATAGTCTGACCAAATCTGTAAATGAGCCAACAAGTAACTTTAAATGCATCATCTGAATTACATATATGTGTCAGAGTGAGGGACCTCTGTTACTATAAGACAGTAATAATGACGTAATATGAACCCACAGTATGTTTTAAATGCCTTACTTGCCAGGAGACTAACTAGTGAACTGCTTCACATGTTTGGCTGCAGTAGATTCCACAATATCCACTTCTAATCACAGTAAGAGGAATGTGTATGAATTGGTTTTCTGACAATTAGGATTACAATAAATACATAACCATCTATACTCCTGCACCTAAATAACACAACGTCTGATTGGCGCCCTGAATGAACTTGGCTTTGACCAGAACTAACCCAACAAGATGTGAATGAACAGAAGCAGACAGGATAAACGTTCCCGAGCTCCTAATGATTAGCACACTGAAAGCATACGAACGAACACTTCCAAGACACGTGCACTTACTTCCAGCCGTCATTACTTCATGTTCTCTGTCCTCCTCTTCGTCGTCTTGTTCCTGATGGCCCTCTTCTCTCTCGCGGTCGGCTCTCTCCTCCAGCTCTGCCTCCTCATCGATGGTGCGCGTGAACGAGTGCTCCTGAGGATCCATGTCCAGAGAGTCCTGATTGTCTGAAATCTGCCCAAGTCAATCAAGTTTATTTAATAATATAGCACCTTTCACAGACCAAGTGAAAAAATTACAAATTTCATATCACGATTATAGTGACCAAAATTACCGCGGTATTGTTAAAATGTGCTGAAACACATTTCAACAAGTTTTATATTAAAAACCTCAATTAAAATTAGCCTTTTCTTTGCATAAACATAATAACAGCCAAAACCTTGTGTAAACATATGAAAACTATTATGTCGAGTGTGCATTATCTGGACCGCCCTCCCTCGCCACATCCGACAGGCTAATGGTGCTTTCAGACCAAAAGCGAAGCGAGCGTTCGGGGCGGTGGGTTTACATACAAAGTCAATGCAAAGACGCGTAGAGCCGCGATTTCCTGTCAGGCGGCGCGAAGCGACGCGAAGGGGGCGGGGCCGGCGACGCGATGGAATTCGCGTGAGTTGAATATTTTCAACTCACTTTTCAACGATAGCCTGTCAGTGTTGAGATTGTCCGTACGTCACTGAGGCTCCAGAGCGTTGTGTGCAGAGGGCCGGGCAGAGCGGGGGATTGAAAATCTGCAGGCCGGCTTAGAGCTGCTAAACTTGGGGGAGAGGAGCAGGGAGCAGCGCTGCGACCTTCGAGAAATAAACACACGTAGTCGGACTGGATTCTCCTCTGACAACTCAGAGTAAACTGCTTATTAAATTAGCTTTTTACTTTAGTTTCTACGTTATCTTCACTGGAGCTTCTCAGCAGCTTTTGTGCAAGTCCGGTTCCAGTGTTGTTGTTAGCGTCGTTAGCTCTGTCGGACTAAGACTTCATATTTATATAAAAACGGGACAAAGCTGGACATTACTTGGAGAAACGAAAGTGAGGAGGCTGAACTACCTGGTGAGTCCAGAAAACATGTGTCTGTAACTTTATTCCAGCTGTCGTTGTACTTTACTGTGACCAAGTTAGCATAGCACAGCCCTGATCGATCCGAACTCCATTCAGAAAACAAACATTTTAGAAGTTGTTGTCCTGCTGAAACACCTGACATGAATTCATATGTTTAACAAATCTGCATCATGTTGTAGTTATTTCCCCATCAGTTTATTGCTATTTAATCACAGCAAAATGTTTAGTTTGGGTTCATACAGTTGTAGTAATGGCGAGTTGTTTATTCACCTCATCGCGTTAAAATCGTCTTCCCGCATTGTGTGCGAACACTTGCAGCGAATGTACTCACGCGAGGAAAGCGTCGCGAGACGAAAATTCGCAGTTGGTCTGAAAGCACCTAAACACCTTCACCTTCTTTCAACCCACCTTTTCAAGACTGCACTCCCCGATTAACTTCCTTCCCCTCCCTACTCTTCTTTCTTTTTACTTTCTTCTTACCCTCTGTAAATCGTCTTTGACTATTAGAAAAGTGCTATATAAATCTAATTTACTATTATTAAGATTTTATATTGTTTTAAATTATATAAGCAAAGCACTGACCCCATGCACATTTACATGAATACAAATGAGTCTTTAGAAGGCAGTGATAGTAACTGCAATGAGCCAACAACTGACATAAATACAGAGGAGTCTGCCCAGTGACCCTTCAAGGAGACTGTCGATAACTTTGGCTGATGATGGACAGTATTTGCCGCGAGTTTATCGATATGTGGTAACCAAACCCAGTTATAGTAATTAAAATGTGTACAGTAATAACAACCATATGGAATTTTATCATGGTTTCATCCCTAGTCACAAAGTGCTTTAAAAACCATCAGTGCTTAACAACACACATCAACAATTTCACACATCAGACAGCACGAGGCGAGAGGGGAAAACGCAGAGAGACTTTTTAACCGAATGCAAAATTACTGGGTAATTAGAGCTGACATATAAAAGGTGACATATAAAGGTTGTTTACTCACCCTCCTCTCACGCGAAGAGGATCTCGTCTGGATGAAATTCATGTTCTTACAGGCCAGCAGGCGATTGCGTACCTTATAAACACTCCGATAGACCTCTGCAAGGGCCTTAGATGGTTGGTACCTGATGGGAAAACAGAAATACACTTGTGACATGTGATGTTTATTTAAGGCTGGTACAATGGAAAAGTGTGGAAGTGTGTTAATCTGACATATTATATATATATATTTCATGTCACAGTACCTGCCCTCTCCACAGCCTTGGCTCAGCAGCCCTGTGTGCTTCAATAAGGCTGCCAACACAAACCTGGTCACAGTGTCTAACAGGGACTCATTACTGAGAGACGCATTGTCCCAGTCTGCAAAAGAACACACAGTACGTTCAGTACACTGTCACTTACATCTCCAGGCTGACACCTCCAGCATAGAGACGACAGAAGTCACTGTATGCTTAGCCAAAAGGTAGACCTTTGCTGATGGCGTAGTCCTGCATGTTGATCCAGAGGCTGTTGGCAGGTTCTTTAGTGGAACCCAGAGCCAAATCCACCAAGACACTCAAGTCAGGACGCAGCGTGCAGTCAAAGGGCTTCTGCTCTTCATTGCCAGAAAGTGCCGCCTCCAATAACGAGCTAATGCAGGTGTCTGGAGGATCGAAGTGAAGTTAGAGAGGAAGCAACAACAGAAAAATGGAATAAAAGTGCTAAAGAAGAAACGCATCCATCTTCACAAGTCAATTAAACGAAAGCCAGGATACAAAACATATTGCTGGAATTTAAATTCACAAAAGAAAACTACACTCAACTGCTAATGTTCTAACTCAACATCACGGTTCTGTATCTGTCCCCTCCCTACCTAGCTGTGGGATGTTCATTTCCAAGCCGTTGCTGAAGAGGGGCGTCTTGAGCCAGTAAGCAGTATCCTGTTCCTCCAGCGAGTTAGGAGCTCCCTGCAGCATCCCGCCAAGGCAACGGCCCACCAGCAGGGCAACTGTCCTCTCCAGATCCACGAGCCACACCCAGGAGAGCGCCGCCGGTGGCAGGGACATTCCAGAGGCTGGCTCCGCAAAGTCAGAGGTACCTGGAAAGTTAGAAGAAGGAGGACAGCGTAAATTCTACTGCCCACAACACGAAGGTTTCCAAAAAGTATCACTTTTGGGGGATAGAAGGGCATCGAGGGGGCTGCACTTTTTTATTTGTACAGTGAAAATGTCAAGAGTGTTAAAAGTAATGTCATTTGTTGGACACTTAAGAGCCTCAGTGCTAATCTTTACAGAGTTACAGCCAGGTATTAGTTAGAAAACTACTAATTTACATTTGTGTCTTACTTAGCAAGGGCTTATAAACCAAAAATCTTTTGTTGTCAGTACACTAATGTTAAAAGTTCATTACAATTAAGACACTCGTCTGGTCTGTGTGGAGTTTAAAGTGCAAAAAAAATGTTATCCTTAAATTTGAACCCATAGATAAGGATAGCAAGTGGTAACATACCTAAACAACTGTAAACCAGTCCTAAAATTGTTGGGAGTGATTTAGTATAAAAAGCAAACTTGAAAGCTTGGGAAAAATCTAACGAATAGACCCTCAGTTAATACTATCAACTGTGAAGTTGGGGCCAGATTTACTGAAGGTTTGCGTGGAGTAAAAAAAGTGTGCATACATGATATCACCAGCAAATTAACACGTAAGCGGATCTACTAACAGTGAGCATGCAGAACGACGTCTTTCAAAACTGCAAGATAGCACCTTTTGTTCGTTTAGTACTTTTGCCTTAATGAATATGCAATTGGGGGCGTTTCAGTTTTATTGTGCAAAGTAATGGGAGGGTAACATGCAAATACATTTATTTACAACACACAATGTGACTCTACAAGCCTACAAGCAATTTCATGTGAGTGCAACCGCATCTGGATTTAATATGTTTGAAAGGAAACCACCAAGTAATGTTTGATTGTTGCCAGAAGAGACACAAGCGTAACGAAAGAAGCTGTAGAGAAATTAAAAATATTACATAATATTATTCTATATCCAACATATAGAAATAAAATTATTTTATTTTATTTATTTGATGAACTTTATGAATTGAATTGCGTGTAATCTCAGGCAGGATGGGCAGGTACAATTATTTCCACATACTGACGCACTGAACAAAACAAACTGAGGTTTTTATGGCAGAAACCATTAAAACAACCAAAATCCTCATTTAAATACTCCCACCTACATTGTGTTTGCTCCTGTTGTCATCTTTGCAATAAATCTTAGTAAATCACCCATAACAGGTACTAAAATTACACGTGCAATATTTTGGAATGCACACGCAATGTAGTTCTCTTTATTCGGGGTGTTAGTAAATCCGGCCCTTGGTGTTCTGATTTCTCAAGTGTAGCTTCTGGTTTCATGCTCACCATGAAGAGGCCACTGCAGCTCCTGGTCCTCCAGAGGAGACGCAGCAGGCAGCAGCCTGTTGAGGCGGTCCAGAGGAGGCAGCAGGTCCAGCAGGTGACTCAGCAGAGGCCTCGCCACTGACACCGGAAGCAGCAGCAAGGAGTTGATTATCTGGCACAGCATGCTGCCTGCCGCTGACACGTATATCACATCTGGAGATGATGGAGATCGTGATCAGTATTCTGAGTATTTAAACAATTGGTAATGACAAAAGAAAGAAGCATCAACGATGAAAACAATGTCAGAAAAACACAAAGATGAGGTGGCAAGAGTATCTTTTACTGAAAAGAGACTCTTATTTATCATCAATTCTGTTAACAGTTAGTAGTTCAGACTAGTTTAATATCAAAATATATAACCACAACTATTTCTTTGTTGTTTTGCACAGTCTTTGTGTAAGTAGCATGAGTCAAAATATAAAAAAAAGGAAAATAAATAATAACCTAAAATTATCAAGCAGATGACAAGTGTGTCAACAGACTGAGGTCAGGATAGCGACAGAGTGAGAGACGAGGAGGCATTTCAGCCTTAATGCAAAACAGAGTAATTGCTTCTCTTCACCTTGCAGCTTCTCCCGTATGCTGCCGTTCCAGGAACTCTCTTTTATCAACGTTGCCGAGCGGGAGAAGATATCTGTGGCGTGAGGCAGCAGGAGCTGCAGATGCTTGTGGAGTAACGCCACACTACTGGAGCTCTGCAGAAAAACACCAAGGACATTGAACTTGAATCTAAATTGAACTCTGTGGCCTTAAGATTGTCACATCCTAAATAAGACATACTTAAAAAAAACTGCAATTCACAAATTCATCTCGTGAAGATTCAGCTCACAGATAAAAAGGCTATGGAACTGGGAGTTTCTTTGCTTTGTGCATCCGTTATAAACTGTTGAGTGTCTTCATTCATGACAGGCAATTCAGTGTCATTTTACGCCTCATTAACAAGACCATGTGAGAGCTGAAATTCGATGTGCAATAAAAAGTAGAAGATGGCCTCAGTCACACAAGACCTTTTGATCGTGTAAACACTACTGTCCCCGTAATAAAACTCTAATCCATGGAAGAGAGAGTAAGTGTGTTTGAACAGACTGCACATAGGCAAACAGAGAGAGGCGGGGGCAGCTGTGGGCTTAGCAGGTAGAGAACACTAACAGGAACACCGGCGGTTCAATCCCTCCTGGTTCCTCCAGTCTGAATATATAAAGTGTCTTTGGGCAAGATACTGAACCCCAAATTGCTGTTCCATCGCTGTGTGAATGTTAATTTGTGTTTCTGATGAGCAGTTGGAACATTAACCTCCGCCATCGCTGTGCGAACACGTGAGAGCGATGTAGTGTAAAAGCGCTTTAAGTGGACGGAAGACTAGAAAGGCGCAACACAAGCACAGACCATTTTCCCATTTCAGTGTCCATACCTCAGTGACAGAGTTGATGTGGCAGTATGCCAGCAGTTGCTTCTGCAGGGAGCACAGGAGTTGGTGAAGGTGAGCTGGTTGGCTGCTGTCAGAGGACGACGTGCCCTGCTGCAGCTTATCGCTGTTCTTCTCCAGCTCGCCAAATGCCTGATCCTGCACAACGTAAGCACAAATCACGTATGATCAACTACAGATTCAAAGATGTTGCGAGTAGAAATCAATTGTTTTTATTAATCTACATGTGCAGAAGGAATAGGTCTAACTGTATTATATATATTCGCTGTCAATTTATAGCTGGTTATAAAAATTACAGACATCACATTTTTGAGGCAGTAATCTATTTTATTAAGATAATCTATTTAGGAAAAGGTTTTATAGCCCACATACATACCAGCTTTCAGTATCAGCCTGTTCTAATTGTAGTTTATACAGTAAAGGGGTGTAGTATCCAAATCATTCTTAAAATCTAATTATCAGCTCATAAATCGGCTCTTTTTCACTTTAATATCGGCATCAGCCCCCAAAAACCCACATCGGTCAGGATCTACTGTAAACATGGCGTCCACGTCCCATAATACAACACAGCGTGACGTTCCCTCAAATTCCCTATTCATGTGACGTCACATTCCCAGGAACACGCTCCATTGGAGGGCAAAAGAGACGTTATTTTCCGTTGCCTGGCAACCAGGAAGCAAGTGATACACCGTTACTTTGAGTTTGTTACTTCTGCGTTGCTAAAACGCCGGATGGTTGTGGTGGTTTCGGATTTACTAATCGAGGAGGAGACAAGCCTGAGCTGTGTTAGGCGACACAAACATTACCGCAGTCGAGCGGCGGCAGAGACCTGGCGGTTTGTAACGGTAGAAATGCGGCAGCGGATGCTGCAACGTTACGGATTTTAGATGCCCAACACCTGCAGTTTGTGTTCATATCTTTCTTTTTCCTAAGTTGAAAGGCGATCCAAATAAAATTTGACTGCTTTTGCGGCGTCTCTACGGGGGAGTCGCGCATGATCCGCTATGTTGGTCTGTTGTTTTGCCCTCCAGGTCACCGCCCATGTCACGTGACTGAAACCTATGAATAGAGGGCCCGTCTCTCCTTCATTTGATTGGACAATAGAAAAAAAAAACGTGAATGACGTCGGCACTTTTCTGCTCAGAGATGAATTGTTTTCAACTTTTTGCTCTCAGAGCTCCTTCCAACATGTAAGGTGCCGGGGGCGCCTAAACGCAACGTGCCCAGGACGCATAAACAGCCCGCAAAACGCTCACTGCCAATGGAAATCAATTTTAAAAGGCGCCTCTCACTGCAAAAAAAGCTTCCTGTCTGATGGGGCCCTTAGATCCAATGACTTTCATGCCTTTGTCCTTCTAACAATTTTAATTTTTAGATTTATTTTCACACCTGAAATCACTTTGTTGAATCATTCTCTTACAATTTACAATTTTTATTAATATAACAGGAATGTAACAAATGGTGAGCATGGATTAATTATAGAGGTGTATATGACATTACACTTTCCTTATAAGATACAGAGAATCATTACTTTTATCCACCCCCCCAACTTTCGTAATCTGGATTCTTGCTATCTTGGTCATTTAGACCACCTAAATTGAATTTGAATCAAGCCACTAATGTTTTCTCTTAAATTATCTTTCTTTATCTAGACGTGATTTTCCCAAAACAGAAAAAAGGAGGAACTAAAAGGGAAAATACAGCAGGAGGCGATGAATCCAAAAGAAGTGACTCAAATGCAGAAAGCCTTGCAGTCTAATTACCATTCATTGCCTTTGGGCTGCATAATCACACACACTTGAAAAAGCCTGTGGGTGGATGTGTGTGTGTGTGTGTGTGTGTGTGTGTGTGTGTGTGTGTGTGTGTGTTACAATCAATAAAACGCCGTCTTTAGAGAACGAGGCACAGGAACAAGCCGCTGCTGTGCCAGGAAAGAAGGCAGCAGGTGATAATAACAAAGGATTATATATGACTCATGCCTCTGCCTCCAGCACTCAAATACTGACAGAAGCGAGGGAGGTGGAGAGAGAGCAGAGCGTAACAATGGCGCTCTATATGTCGACTTCACTGATGACTTCCTCCTGAGCGATGTCTCACTTAATGACGATCTCACAAATGATGCTTTGTTATTGACTAACACACACGCGGAAATCAATAAGAGCGTGCTCTACTCTCTCTGATAAGAGCTGTGCCAAACATCCTCTACTTACCGTGTAAAAGCCCAGGTTCCTGAGCAGCGTCTTCATGAGGATCTCAGCCAGGTGGGTATCAGGGTGGCCTGCTGTGGCGCTGTATGCGGTATCTGGGGAAGCTGTAAAGCCCGGGCCAGAAGAAAGCACCTCTGGGCCGTCAGCTGGAGAGCTGTAGCCCAGGAGCGAAGCCACGTGGGTGTGGTCCTGGAGACTGGTCAGGATGATGTCTAGCTGCATCCTCTGTGGAACAAACACACACTTCAAGCCTCCTGACCAGCCTTAAACAGAACCAAACAATGCTTGATTTTAAATGTGTTGGTACAGAGGGTTTATACTGAGGGCAGACTTCAGATAGACATCTAAATTCTTCTGTTGCACAATGTCGCCTATATCTTGACCTCTTCAACTAGGATATTTTTCAAACTCTTGGCCTTCTCACTCCCTTGTCATTCGGTGCCACTAAGCAGCAGCTGTCACCAAAGCTGCAACAATTAGTCGATTAATCTATGAAAATGAATCGACAAGCATTTTGATAATCGTTTAATCGTTTCAGTGCTTTTTTTAAACGTGAGAAAGTGCTGCTATTCTTTGTCATTTATGATAGTAAATGAAGAGTCTTTGGGTTTTGGACAAAAGAAGAAATCTGAAGACGCTGCTTTGGGCTCTGGTACATGAAGATGAGCATTTTTCCCAATTTCTTGACCTTTCATAAACTAAACGATAAGTCGATTAATCGTGAAAATAGTCGGCAGATTAGTCTGTAATGAAAATAATTGTTGTAGCTGTCACTGACTGTTACAATGGAGTCTTAGCTCTGACTTAGACTGGGGCGAGGATGGGTAATTTTTTAAGCTTAAAATAAGCCAGTCATTAGTTTTGTGATCTAAACTGCTTTAGACAAATCTAAAAGCAAGATTAAGACAGTCCTACTACACTGCAGCCCAGTCTAACATTTGTAAAACCAAACCCAGGTCAGTCAGCAGATCAGTAATTCAGTAGTCGGGGAAATAGGCCGATGTACGGACAGTCAACATGTTTGGCCAATGAGAAGAGTTGGCCTCAGCGGGGGTTATCACAGCCTTAAGCAACAGCTGATTACACTGCCTCCTTGTTTTAGTTTGTGAAACAGTTTTCAGAAAAAAAAGAAGCTACAAATACAAAGATTTACATAGATTTCAGTTTGCTGAGTTAACTGCACATTTTTGCAGAAATGAAAAACAGCAATTAACCCTGTTAAAGAAATAATCTTACATTTTGGACGTATGATGAATATCACTCTTATATCTGCACATTAATATCAAGTGACAGCTGGTAGCTGCTTAACTTAGCTAGAAAAAGCTAAGCTAAGCAGCTGAACATTGAACAAATATAAAAGTTCTAGGTTCTTTTTAACTTATTTCATTTGTCATGTAAAGTGTTTTTGACAAGTAAAACCCCAAATGGTCAATTTAGTTTTTTGAAAACATTAAAAAATGAGAAATAAATGTTAATAAGTGAGCTTTGGGGGTTCTGTTAGGCTGACTTTGTCCCCTTTGGATAGAGCCACGCTAGCTGTTTTCAGTCTTTATGCCAAGCTAAGCTAATTAGTTGTTACCCATTGACCAAACAGCTTGCGGCATAAAAGCTGCGTGCGTCATCCATCACTGACCTGACCCTACTTTCAAAATCTTTCAGTGCACAAGCCCCAACAAATGAGGCACTGGTAAATGTATTCACACATCAGGTTCATTCATTCATCAGCGGCTTTTATCCTGGTGGCTGGTTGCTTCAAGTTTGCAAACCAAAAAAGGTTCAGAACTACTGACGGCGGCTCTATCTGGGTGTTAGGTAGCATAGGGTACCTGTCCTTTGGAGAGACTCTCCCATCTGTCAGGGCCCTGAGGCAGCAAGGAGTGAAGCAGCTCCATCCTCTCTCTCTCAGTGGAGGCAGCAGCATGGTCGCCCCCACAGACAGAGTCTCAATCACCGCCTGATGGGAAACAAACGCACATCCACATATTGTCACCGCTGCAGGTGACGTAACAGATTCAGAACAGGAACGACTGTGTTCATTTCCTCGATGGTGATCATGTAAAGAACAAGATGTTTTTCAAGGCAACGTCACATGAAAAATGCAAGGCATTTTATTCTAAATGCAAAAAGAACAGCCAAGGAGGGAACAGTTAGAATTTCAAAACAGGGCAGCTTTAAGTATTTACAGCATGTGTCTAAGAAAATTATAATATAATTTAACTATAAATACTTATCCTGTTTTGTAAGAAACAAAGTGTGGAGTCTGATATTATGAAACACAGAGAAGATAGAGAATCTTTCCATTTTTACATCCCACAATGTCTTCACCATAATGAGTTTCTTCCATTTAAGTTTAATTTTTGAAAACACAGACCTCAAACATTTAGTCAGTAATTTGATTACTGATTCTCAGATGTGAGGATTTGGTGCTTTTTCTGTATCGCATCCTTGTAAACTGAATATCTTTGGGTTTTGTGCTGTGAGTTGGACAATTTTTAAACCAAATAATAAATAATTGGCAAAATAAAACCATATAGTGTTTCTGACACTTTATTAGACTCCGTCCACACAACTGCGTTTTCGAATTAAAACGGAGACCTTTTGCTACGTTTGCACCTCCCGTCCAAACTAAAACAACAAAAACGAAGACCTAAAGCGGAGAAGTTTGGAAACTCTGCCGACCCCGTTTTGCAATCCTCCAGAGGGGGTTTTAGCGAAGACGGGCCAAAACGGAGGACTTTAAAAACAATGACGCAGACGCTCGGCTCTCTGAATGGGTTTTGCCAAGTTTGCCGGGTTTTTGGCATCGTATTTTTAGTAAAATATTATGTACCGTGCAAATAACACTTATTTCCTTACACTTGTTCTGTGCATGTCGCCGGTTACTTTGCAACGACTCCCAGTCTGTTTTCCGCCGCCACACTCCACCACTATTACATTCAGTAACGGTCTCAGCTCGTTTTAATGTAGACGGAGATCAACTCCAAAACGCAGCTAAAACGCTGGTGTGGACGGAGATCGTATTCGTTTTAATTCTCCGTTTGCACACTAAAATGGAGTAGTGTGGGTGGGGCCTTAGTGCGAATGCTGTGAAGCAGCATGAAAATCCACTTAATTTTCTATTTTGGTCTCACTGTCTGTATGTTACTTCGCTGCGGACAATTCCCCCCCCCCGTGATCTACAGTGCATCAATTTATTGTGCTCTTACCTCCTGAATCTCATCTGGGACCGAGGAGTCCATCAGTCTGAAGAGCAGGTTCCTCAGGGGCCTTGCCTGCCGACCTAAGATACTGGTGGCGACGCCCCCGCCGGCCAGAGCCAGAGCCAGATGATTGGACAAAAGCCGAAGGCACAGCTTGAGGAAGTGATGATGCTCTCTGCAGAAAATACAGAAAATTCAGAACTTAAAGTAATATTTTCTATCAGCATATATCAAGTCATATTTATAATTTACATTTAATCTACACTTGAAAAGGAAAGAAGCTTTACTAGCATGACAAAATGTACAACAAATAAATGCAAGTAATGTGCCATAAATACACAGCTTTCTCCCCTAACTGTTCTAAATCTCCTTTGTCTTCCACAGTCTTTGTTATTCTGCTGTACAGAGGCAGAGATAGAGGCTTGCAGGCTGTGTGCACTTACCTGGATGAGGGGAACGGGAGAGGAGGGACTTCACTGTTGATGCCGTCACAGTAGCGCTCGAGGAAAGAGCGCAAGTGGGAGAAGGTGCTTTCTTCCAGGTCGACGCAGTAGGGCCGGTGCCAAGCCACCACTTGCCTGGAGGGCCAAATTGAGTCAATATTAACAAGTGCTCTAGTTCTTCATAGAAGCTCCAGAGGGAGGGTAAAGAAGTTGAAGGAACATGCATCACTGAATTAATCTAGATCAGGGGTTCTTAACATTTCTGGCATGCCCTCCCTGACACCTTGAGGGCACCTCAATCCACTGACTGTTTTAAAAAAGGCCTTAATTAGGCCTATTTTTTTTTTTTGCAAAGCTTTTGGTCCCCTTTTGTTTTCTAAAGAACTCTTTTATTTATTTATTTTATTCTTTTATTTATTTTTTTCCTAAACCTGTAGCACTTTGAGATCATTTGATGAAAACTGGTGTCGGTGTCATTCGCGTTTTTTTTCCCCCATTGTCCAACCTAATGAACGGAGAGACAGGCAGTTGTGCTGACGTAAGTTTACAGATGCCTGAATTGTCTGGAGAGTGCAGCAGCAAACTGTCCCTGACTCATCTTAAATAAAGCTTTAAACCGACCATCATTAAGACGAAGCTCCTGGACCAGCTGGTCGTCGCCTACGACCAGCGGTGTCCCCCCTTTCTGAGCGTCTCATGTGCCCACACGGACCTCATTGTGTTTGTTCACCTCACACGCTCTGTGTACTCTGTGTGCCAGAGCAGCGCTCTGCGTTTGGCAGATGTTTTCAGCAACAAAAGACCTTTCTGACAATATGACACAGTTTCTGATAATATGACAGTTACTAATTTGCGGCAAACCAAAGATTACAGATCGCTGGCGCTATAATCTTTGATTAGACTGACAGGACAGCTGATTCAGTGGTTGCCTAGCAACATTAAAAAACCGCAGCGCTTTGCTCTTTTCTAAATTCAACCAAAAGCTCACGTTTTCGAATCCGCAAAGCGCTTTCTGTCTGATCGGGGCCGGAGTCTTCTTTGTCGTTTTATAGCGGTTGGCATCATCAGCGCCACCTGCTGGATTAAACAGTGCAAAACATTTACAGTGTCCACCCAAAGTGAAGAGGGGGGTCCCGACCCCGAGGTTAAGATCCACTGATCTAGACAGACCATGTTGACTATAAAAAACACCCAAATTCTGAAGGGATACAAGAGTTTCAAAGAAATGTGAATCCCCTCTAAATAAATGTCCCACTTCACCAACATGGAGATTCATTCTCCTATTGTCTGCTCATGATTGTGCCATGAAAAATGGTCATTAGGCCCGTGAAGCAGTTCACCAGCGAAAGTTTTGAGCCTCACATAAGACGGATTAAAAGAAGAAAGGTCAAAGTCAAAGCAGTAGAGTTGAGATATCCTGACGTTTTGTCCCTACTAAGGGTCAAGCTCCAAAAACGCTGGATCCTACAACTCCCACAATGCAACTCAATGGCATGTCATTAGATGCCCATTCCTTTCTGAATGCCCACACCTCCACTTTGTATCGCAGTTAAGCCCAAACTGAGAAAACCCTGGTGACATTTCTGTAAATCTGCAGAAACCTTCATCCAAAGCCACAGAAGTTGTTACACAACTGTAGTCCTCCTTCTGATGAGTACAGTCAACCATAGTGTCTTAAAACCACTTCAACGCTCAGAAGGCAGCTGAGAACTCTGTTCCTTATACCTCTAGCTTATATTTTGAGATTGACGGGCTGTTCATATTCTGCCAGGGCTAAATAATGCAAACATTATATCGTGTAAACAAAGTGTATTAAAATAAATGTTACACACTGTAGGAGTTGGCCATGTGGATAAAAATCTCTATCACTGTATGTTACGTCCATGCATTTTATCATGGAATAATGACATATAATATGATATTGTATTTTCACTAGAAGCCATTTATGGATAAACAATAACAAACTGGCAAAATCTGGCAAATTTATATCATCTATCAGTGTGTACTGTCATAATCCCCAAACCTATACACACAAACAACGAGTAAACTAAGCAGCACATCCCGCTGTTCATCTAAAAAGAACTGCAAGGTTTATCTGGAGATTTAAAATCAACTGCAGTCACCTTTTCTCTGAACAAAAATAGCAGCGTGTTTGTTTTGTAACATGATTCTAGCAGTTAGTCTGTGACACAGAAATGTAAAATCTGCCGGCGGACTGACCTTTGACTCATTGCACAATCCCTGTTAAGCAAGTCCCAGGGTGTTGTGACATCAGCACTCGCCTTCACCCGCACTCAATACTTTCTGTAACACCCAGGGGACGGCGAACGTTACCTTCGCTAACAGTCAGTGTATTTACTCTGGTGGTAGCTGACCTGTCTCTGGGCAGGGCTGTCCACGCCAGGCTGTGGGAAGTGCCGGCTGAGATCTGCTGCACAGCGACTCCGTCCAGGCCGACGACCTTCTTGGGCTTGGTGATCGGGCCCGTGGAGTTCCCTTGGCCGCACTGGCCCATGGAGTTGTTGCCCCATGCGTATACTTCATTGTCTACATTGTGGTTGAGTAGAAAAATATACAATATTAGATATACATACAAAGAGTACGGTGTATATATCTGCTCCAAAAAAGACAAAAAAGATCATTTCTGTTATGAACTGGCACTAAAAAAATAAAATTGATACTACACATGAAATCACACTGAATAATAATAAGGCAGAATGTAGTTGATGTTACATAACGCAGTCACATGTTTAACAAACTCAAAAGTTAACTGTGTCAGCAAAGTAATATTCAAACAGTGTCGGACAGAGCCGGTGAGCGTTGATCCCTGACAGCATGCAAATCTGTTTCCGTCAACACAGCACCAGTCATTTATAGTTAACCATCTACAGACATGCTTTTAATGAAAAGAGTGAGAGAGAGCTACCGTGCGACAAGGCCAGGCAGTGACTGTCGCCTATGGAGATGTCCACCACCCTGGTGGTAGCCAGCTCCTCGATTAGTTTGGGTCTCAGTGCTGTGGCCTCAGAGGAGCCACACCCCAGGCAGGCACCGCAGCCCCAAGCATACACCTGAAAACAAGCGACATGGATCAACACTAGCAGTTTATTTATTTTAATACTCTCATTACAAAGGAGTTTATTTTGGGCTTTTCCCCAGACAAAAACTACAGTGGTGTAGAAACAGTGAGACGACGTCTTTGAGACAAAACCATGAAAGTACAGCTAATGCTGGGTTCACGCCAACGGATTTTTTACATCTTATAAGATTTTCAAAATGTGATAGACCACAAACACGAGGAGAAAAAATCCTAGATTTAACCGTTTTGCTCCTGTAGTGTGTGGTGTGCCAAGATGTGACAAAGACAGCACACCACACACGAACAGATTTTCAACCCGAGTCTAGACTGTCAACACCATGACTGCGTTTCTTGTGCTTTATGCTTTACGCTTAGGATGACCAGACATCCTGAAAAATCCGGGACAGTCCCGAATTATGAGCAGTTGTCCCGACCCCTTTCGGGTTTGTCCTGAAAATTAGACCTAACATGAGTTTTGATTATAGCCTAAATAAACATTAAATACTGATCGTTGTATAGTTCTCTTGCTTGGTTGCAGGTTATCTGTACATTGTGTTAACAGCGTTGTTACGCTCGTCTTTTTGTTTTCTTGTGGTTAGTGGAAGTCACAGTCGCGGAGAGGAGAGGCTGCCACGGCAGAGAGTGACACTGCACTGATGACATCCATCCATCGTCAACCGCTTACCCTGCGTACAGGGGTTGCGGGGGGGCTGGAGCCTATCCCAGCAGACATAGGGCGAAAGGCGGGGTCCACCCTGGACAGGTCGCCAGTCCATCGCAGGGCCACACACAGACAAACAACCAATCAAACTAAGGACAATTTAGAGACACCAATTAACCTGTCCTGCATGTCTTTGGATGGTGGGAGGAAGCCGGAGCACCCGGAGAGAACCCACGCGGACACGGGGAGAACATGCAAACTCCACACAGAAAGGACCCACGACCTTCTTGCTGTGAGGCAACAGTGCTAACCACCGCACCACCGTGCCGGCCGCACCGATGACATGAATAAAATAAATATAAACATCAGGTTAAAGATCATGACTTACTTATCCACAGCTGTGTTTTCCATAATAACAGACAGGTGACTTAATGAACAGAAATAGTTAATTTTAGCGATCAAGATGATCGGGACATAGCTAGGATTGTCGGAAGGGGGGGGAAAAGGCCCAAAATCAGCCCGATTATCTTTTGGTGTGTACCCAGCCTAAGTTACATCACTGTCCAAACAGCTGTCGAAAGGAATGCATAAACAGTCAAGCCGCTTTTTCCACAACAAACAGCGTCTTTTCCTCTGACTTGGTTTACAATGCGGTGTGATGTCCTACCTGGCCGGTCGAGGTTAAGGCGAGAGACGACTGGCTTCCTGCACACACTTTTCTGATGAACATCCCTTGCAGGGCCTCCACCACCTTTGGCTTGTAGACTCGATTAGTATCACCATGACCCAGTTTACCTGCAACATGTTTTTTAAAATTTTTTATTAGCGATTCACTCACAGTAGGAACACATATACTCACATTTAAGTGACGTGCAACGGTTTGACATTTCAACACACGGAACACATTGAAAATACAATAAAAATATAGTTTTTTAAATGTTTAAATAAATTCAGAGCATACAGAAATTAAAGGTTTGTGCACATACTATAGAAATGTACATACTTGGGAAAATGGTCCTATTCAAAATCAAATAAATTTATAGAATAACTGTGATATGAAACATTTAAAACAGACATTAAACAACAGAGTTAGTCCGGGTGAAGGGTTCACACACCGTTGTCCCCGCCCCCAAAGGACCACACAGTGCGTCCATCCTTTGACAGTGCAATAGTATGAGAGCTACCACATGACACCTCTCCCACATTGCTGATGTCTTTAACCAGGGTAGGAATGTTTCGACTGTTGCTGTCACCGTGACCTGCAATCCCAAACAATAAAAAAAGGTCACGCTGTTTACACACACACAAAAAACACAGAACACAAATGCAGAGTTTTTCCTTTTCTGAATCAGCAGCACTGACGGCCTGCATCTGATGTGCATGAGACACCCAAACCAACTGTTTTCTACAGTATGTAAAGCTGCTCATCAGGGGCATCGGTGAGTCAGGATACAGTATGCCAGGGCCTAATTCAGCAGCAGCAGGATGCACGGTGTTAACTGTGTATATTCTGGGCTATATACATAAAACTGACTATCTGTTACTTGCTTGATTGTGAGTTTCAGGAACCTGGTGGAAACACCTAATACAAAAAGCATTGAAAGCACAATCGCCTGCCCTACTATCAGACACAGAATCACAAAGGTCATTCATAGCCGTGACACAACGGGGTGGATGAACACCAACATGTTTATTTGATAAAATAAAGAATATTCTGATGAAAACTTGAGATTTTTGAGATTGAGTATGTTGCTGAAACCTCTGCAGTCTGGGTAGAAAGTAATCGCGTTTTATTATTAGTGTACCCAGCGAGATCTAGAGAAGGTAACGCACAGTAAAAGTGTGTGGCTAACTGAACCCTATAAATCTAACTACCTAAAAACAGCTGTGTTGTTAATCTGAGTTCACATAAGAGTGTTTATCTGTAAAATATTTGTGTCAAATATTATTAATATCAAAAATTGCTCAGAAACAATCAACACAGCTACACTGGGAATTAGTTGAAAAGTATATTAAGAGATTCTTTTTTATTTTAGGATCAATTAGCTCAGCAACTTACCTAATCTTCCAAAATCTCCTTCACCCCATGTGTACAGCTCTCCATCCTCGCTGACAGCAGCACTGTGTCTGTAGCCAGCAGACACACAAACCACCACCTGACACAAAACACAAGCCGTACACATTTTCACACTTTGCCAGTAAAAACACAAGCAAAAATACATTTACATATTTTTCAAAATGAGCCACAGAAGAAAGCAGCTCATAAGAATTATTTTTTATTTAAATGCACCATCTGGATTTTTATATTCAGCTGATGATTATTGGAATCTACCAGCGCAACTCGCTTTCTGGTGCAAAAACATCTCACCAAGCGACAGAGGCACAAGAAGAAGACAGTCACATCTAAAATACATCTACTCGCTGCTGCTTTAAAGTCACTACTGCATATAAAAGAATACTGCTTAATAATAAAACACCACCCTACCTTCCCCTGTAGTGGCCCCTGGATAAGTTTAGGGTATTTCTGTGTTGAGCTGTTTCCGTGACCCAGTTTGCCATAATCACCGTCACCCCAGCTGAACACCTCACCCTCCGTGGTGAAGGCCAGCGTGTGGCCATCTGAGCCCTTGGACGACGACACCTTCTTGATGGCACGGTGGGGTTCAAAGGTGAGCTTCTTGAGCGTTGATTGGTTGTTAGAGTCCCCGAGGCCCAATCGGCCGTAGCTGCCCTTCCCGCAGGCCCGAACAGAGCCGTCGGAGGAGATTACAAAAGTGCAGTACTGGCCGGCCTCAATCTGCGGAGAACGAGGAAGAGTTGTGTGTTTTTTGTGGTGAAAGACTGCAGGCTGACTCAGCGTTCTCACACACCGTAGCACCAGTGTCACCGAGTGAGTGACACCAATGCTACAGTATAACCATAAGACGGCATACCATATGACCCATCAGCCAAATGACTTCCTGTATAACGTTTCTGATTCCTCATTTATTTATTGCATCAGCACGTTGGTAAAAAAAATATTTTGTGCAACCTTAT
The DNA here is from genome assembly GCA_024633595.2 of Lepomis macrochirus. Taxonomy (NCBI): domain Eukaryota; kingdom Metazoa; phylum Chordata; class Actinopteri; order Centrarchiformes; family Centrarchidae; genus Lepomis; species Lepomis macrochirus. The sequence continues at coordinate 36,925,266 of JALXJV020000006.1, forward strand.
TTTTCAGAAATGCCCCAAAAGGCATCGATCACCATGGCGTCCTGATATTGTAGAGACGTGAAGTGCAGTAAAATAAAAAAAGCTCTGCAGGAGGGAAAATTGTGAGTTATACGTTTTATAACTATCTGTTATCTTCAAAGTCTCCTAAAAGAAAAACAGGAGACATTGTGGAAGCAATATAATATCAATGCTGTCTTTCTCCTCCAACTTAAATCAATTACAAGGTGTTTTAATTGGTTCTGAAACAGCATCAATGTAACGCTGATGCCTCTTTATTACCGATATAAGCAAACGAGAGTCAGCGAGTCCGATTCCCCGCAAAATCAGACAAAACAGTTTGCACAATTTAAACCGCAGTGTTTCCCATTAATTAACGAGACCATGTCACATTATGACTTGCTGCGCCAGGGCTTCAAAATACACATCTCATAACAACATTTCAGAACGTTGTGTTTAGCGGGCGCCGCTGTGAGCTCGCACGCTCGCGCACTTTGGCATCCGACTCGAGACAACCACTTTTCTTTTTAGGTAACTACGGTAACGTTAACGGTCTGTTTCTGTCACTCGTTTGTGAGAAGGCGATTAAGCTAGCCAGCAGCCACGCCTAAATTTGGAGTGCACACGTATTCAAGCCTTTATGGTAAATCCACTGAAACGGCCCAGAGCGAGCCGACAGGCAGGTTAAGAGACTTTATCCTGGCAGTTTGTCTCTTTACAAAGACACGTTATCAATCTGGGTCAGACTTCATGAATTTAGCGCGAGGAGGATACACATGTGACAACGGCCCGTTTTCAAAATAAGGCGTCTATACAGGATGGAAATGAGATTAATTGAATTATATTCGCAGAAAGTATAAAACAAATTACATGTGTCTATTAAAAGTAAAAAACAAGAATAAAATGTTAAGGAAATTACTTATGCTATGTTCTATTCTTTGGTTTAGGGTTGCTAGAAAAACAAATAGATTTGTTGACTTATGTTTTTGTTTCATCACCATTTATATATCTATACAATGGGTTTATGATCCAATAGTTACTTCACAACATTGAGTGCAAAGTTCTTCATAGATAGCCTCTTAATTTTGCACTAAATTAATGCATTTAACTTTAAAATGTACAAAGTTTTCCTTTGTGGGGGGGCGGGGTTTACCACCCACCATAGTCTCTTAAAATCCTGTGGGACACTGAACTGGAAGAGGCTACGTTTACATTTCCCCGGGCAAAGTATCGCAGTGAGCAGCACGTTGGCCCGTTAAAAAGGAAGCAGGAGGCCTTGCTATCAAACTATATCTTGCTGTAGGCTTATTATTATGACGACGTAACGTGACCAGGGAATGTTTATCGTTCTTAACAAAATTTTTTAACCAAGCAATCTAGACATTCTGTTTCTCCATCATCATATTACAGTGATTCATCTTACATGAGCCACAAATACATTCAATCACCTCATCGCTATGCATCCTGCAAACAGCTTTTTAAAAATAAACTCTTAGAAATAAAGTTTGTGTCTCTTACATTTGCTTATAAAACAAATGCACACGCAAGCCAGATCTTTACGCCGAGGAGGAAGGAAACACTGCGACTTCTGTCCACAGAGGCAACACAAAATGAAAGTTCCCTGTAGTTCCTTTATTAAAGTCCCTATCTTTGATCTAACAAATCAGCGTATCACTCTGCACTGATCTACAGCTGCAGTTCGTCTTTGGGAGAACCAGAGAAATTTGAATTTGAATGCATTACCATGTCATCACGTCTTTAAAGCAGTATAACTAATGCCTTCAGGGGAAAATATTTCTCCCTTTTAAAGTCATCAAACTATTTGCCAAAACAAGCAAAATTGATTTTCAAGCTCATGTTCTCTATTTCTTGTGCTATTGTGATGAACACAGGATAACAGATGTTTTTATCCCTCAACATGTGCGCACATACGGCTCTGCAGCACACGTGTGGACCGCTTTCTCTTACTGTCTGTGCGTCGGCGAAGCTGGCGGCCAGCTTGGGCTGCAGGATCTTCTCCTGTGTACCCTCCACTAGCTGGTGGCTGCTGTTACTGCCCCACACATAAACCTCACAGGTTTCAGACACCACAGGTGCCTCCCCAGTCTGGATGCTGTCTGGACTGACACAGGTGCGAGAGTAGTCTGATGCCATTCGACATACCTGGAAGAAAAGGACCTGATTAAAGAATTTATTTGGCACAAGGATGTAAAATAAACATCCGGCTATCCACTGTTCTTCATTAGCATGTTCAGGTGTGTACATACAGTATAATAATCCAAAATCCTGAAAGTGATACTGCTTAAGTTCCTTACTTCTTCAAAAAGACAGAGCGCTGCCTCATACAACGAGCACAGGCCATCAGAGGTCCGTGTGGGTTCTCGCCATTGGCTGCGATCGGCTGAGGAGCCCTGAGACAATCACAAATCAATGTTTAGACCCTTCACAGCTTCAAACCAGTTAAAACAAGAATTTAAAGTCTTTGAAAACAAACATGAAGAAGTGTATGACAAAAGATTGTTTTGTTTCACGCTTTAATGATCAAGTAAATTGCTTCACACCTTGAGCCCATAGTACCGGCGCTTTAAAGCATATAGAGGACTTAATTTTGTTGCTCATGATCCGGAAAGTTGTTTGCATTGAGGTAAAACAAACTGATTAAATGAAGTGTCTCATTTAATACTGAAAAGAAGGAGCGTAACATTTTTAGACCATTTGATAGCTCAGAGCAATGAAAATAATGCAAATAATAATGCTAATGCAATAATAATAATAATTAATAATAATAATGCAATAATGCAAATATTGTACATCCCCACACTCCTTTATATTTTACATTTATAAACTTTTATACTTCCTCTTTATTCTAACTACTTTATATTATTATTTTTATTCCTGATGCCTTGATAAGTGTGCAACTGTGACAAAAGAATTTCCTTTCGGGGGTTAATAAAGTATTTCCGATTCTGAAATAGCTGTCGAGGATACTGCGTCTTTGGCGTAAGCGGACGGTTAATAAAACACAAAAAAACTTCCAGTCTGCCAATATTGTTAATGTTTACTTACCAAAGAGCGTCTCATCTGCATGAGGATGTTCATGAAACAGTCATAGCCGATGAGCCCCTCCTGGTTCTGTAGCACCTTATTCTCCTCCATAGTACTGACCACAGCTGATGCAGCCAAGGCCATCTCAATCCACTCCAGCAAGTAGCGCAGGGAACCCCTCTGGGAAGCCAGCCCTAGCAGTAGCTCTGAGGCAAGGCGTCGCCCTAAAATATCGGCCCCAGAGTTTGGCATGGTCACCCCCTTCAGGAAAGTGGTGACCTGGGCCAGGCAGTCCAGGCCCATCGGTGGGATCTTGCTCTCATTGGCCAGAGAGAGGGGTGGCAGGGAGCTAACCACATCAATGGCTGTGTGAATGACATCGTTGCACAAGTTTATGTTGCCCCCAGGACCTCCACCAGGGCTAGGCGGAGGAGGCATCATCCAGCTTTGGCGCAGCAGAGCAAAAAGAAGGCTGAGGCCCGTGCGAACACCCATCTCAATGAGGGCATCGGTGCTGGAGCGTGGCCGCTCGCTGACAGAGTGCAGATCGGCCGAGCCCGAGTTGTTCTCCGGAGAGTGCTGCTGCTGCTTGACCTTTCCCTTGTCGTGGTACTTGTTGGAAAGCGCGTAGAAGATACGCTGGAGCACCAGCACACGTTTGCGCAGGGCAGCGGCAAAGGGAGAGTCAGAGCAGACCATCTTGGCCAAGGCCAACTGGCTGCTGAGTAGAGCATCGAGGTAGTGCTCCTGCTCGTCGCTGGAGAGGGATTCACGCTCAAAGTCTGGAAGCTGGGGGCCCTTCAGACACAGCACCTGCTGGGGCAGCAGCACAGCCTCTTTGTTGGTCAGCAGCTTTGAGTAGAGCACCGACACTCCCTCCCGTGTGGCTATGGACTCGCTGTCCTCCGTAATCCATGAGCTGTTCAGGTGCTCCAGCCATTTGAGCTTCACCGGGGGGATCATTAAAGCCATGGCATGTCACTCTGGAGCCATCAGTCCTGAAGACATTGAGTCGACATCATACAAAATGTTAATATCAAGCTTGTGAACAGCAAATTTCTCATCAAACATGCGGGCTGGATGACATGAACATTTTCCTTAAAATGGACCTCGGTTCTACCAAAAAGATGAGTAACATAGTCCAGGTTGTCTTTATCTGCCCTACAGTCTTTGTAACCTGGTAATAATGGTGTGCTATCTTGGGCAGGTCTGCCTCAAAAAAATTAGTTTAATCTCAAAGGACCTCTGGTTAAATAACAGCAACAAAAAATAAATAAATACAGAATAGGGATGTCTGCTACCAGAAAAGTTTACTAGTTTATTTAAATAATTATTTGCAAGCTGAAAGCGTCTCCTCTGAATAAAATTACTTTGTGCTGCCCTGAAGTTCCCACAAAGTGTTAAAAAAAAATAAATTATATTGGTTCATTTTCACTGAAAGAAGTTTTAAAATCACGATGATGTGACATTTGTTAGGGTCTGTCCCAAATACACATTTTCCTACATCTGGAGAACAAGATTTGTAGGCAGGGGCGTCTCTGCAGCACTCAGTACTTCATTATAATGCTGTCACAACATTTACCTTCATCAAAAAATAGCAGCTCCTGCGATTTGGATATTGCATTTGGCCATACTGCGACTTCAATAATATTTTGATTTTTATCACCATCTTTTGTGGTTTTGCTCCTTTAACAATTACTACAAATTAGCTTCACATAACCACAGACGCATTACTGAACTGAAAATTAAACTTATTAAAGGATAATTTCACTGAAACATAATTTAAATTATATAGGAGCAATTCTGCAAGGTGCTTAGTCATGTGCAAACTCATGCTTTGTTACTATCAGAATAAGTGACACCAGTGAGGGCTGGAAATGCTTAGCCACAGGAATAAAACTCCACAAGGACTGAAAGTACAAAGAACGACAGATATGTAAGAAAAGACTTTTTCATATGAACTTGGTTCTTTTAAACCTACCCTATTGTTGTGTGTCAGTTTGACTCAGTTGAGTCTGGGTATAATTTAGAGATTTTATTGATTCTCATTCTGTTCAATCAATCCGTGAACCTGATTGAATCCAAATTCAGATTTAGATTCCATTAGCCAACCACCATCTCAATACGTTCATAAACCCCGCGACTGGCACGCTCTTGTGAGTAAAAGGGTTATAATCAGTAAACTCAACACATGCTGGATCAGATTCAAGTGTTGTTCACACTGCTACAAGCTGTTGTTGTTTCGAGACGTTTCAGAGCCGACGCCGTGAGGTTTCCTGTGTTGACAGGTGTTCCTCATACCTGTCTCTTTATCACATACGTAAGTTAGGGTGGAACCTTCAAAACAATGCAAGCCATCATCACCACCACGAGCAACAGCTTCAGAAATAACTTCGACCTCTTTGGGAACAAACTAAAGATTAAAGATTTAGTGAAGGGTTTGTATAACCAATGACAGATGAGATCCATTATAGATTTAATGTAATTACTGTAAATTGCAGCCTATTATCTCACTGCTGGAATAAAACCCCTTTCAGCGCCTGCACTGATCTATTTGACTTGTGAACAGATACTGAAATAACTATGGAAGCAAGCAGTTAACTGCATGTGGACTGACAAGACGACGGACCTGCTGACAAACAGATTGTGGGATGCACTGGCAGCCTCTGCTCTATCAGTCTGGCCTTATCTGTAAGATTAAATACAGTAACACACAATTTGAGGTTCAGCACCTAGTACATTTTTTTTAAAGCCGTACGCCAGGTATAGCAACCAACACAGACACATTCCTGGTTAAAGCAGACAAGACCTTACAACACTGTTGTGGCAGCTTTATAAGAGTAAGTGGGCAAATCACAAGACACTCAGAAGTGCCGTTAGTCAGTTGCACGAAAGAAAAATGTCTGGAGATATGCATTTTGAGTTAATCGCCATCGGCAATCACGAGGCCGATATACAAAAATGTCTGCAGACACATCTGCGTTTTTCTGCACGTAGGCTTTGTGTCGTCTCTGTTAACTTTTTCCATCAGTACTATGATCTATAAAGCCGACATAATTCATTTTCTGGATCGTTGTCTGGGGCTGCTGTCGCTCAGGAGACAGAGCGGGTCGTCTTGTTAATCAAAAGATCGGCGGTTCAATCCCCAGCTCCTCCAGGCTCAAGATACTGAAACCCCGAATTGCCCCTGGTGGCTGTTCCGCTAGTGTGTGAATGTTAGTTTCTGTTTGAGCACGTAGGCTCAGTGTATGAATGTGTGAATGGTGAATGCGGTGTGGGGTAAAAGCACTTTGAGGGGTTGCAAAGCCTACAAAGGCGGAGCATTTACATTTCAGCAGCAGGTGCGCCGTATGCGGAGGAGGCTTGTTAATAACATAGTACAAACCAACGTGGTAAGGGTCCAAAATTAGCAGCAGCCACCAGCCAAATGCTGGTAATGGATGGTGGATTTACTTTATCACCACCCACAAAACAATGGTAATCTATTGATTGGCTGTTGGACGTAAGGCATTCGTTAGATATTAACTGGTGGACAAAAAAGTTAGTTTTGCACCATGAACGTGGTAGCTAATAAATGACATCTGCACTGGTGTGTTCACTGTTGCTTGACCTGGTCAGTGCTTGTAAAATATCCACCATGTGCGTGTCTTGTAACGCAATAGATAACAACTCTCAAAATGCAAAAATGAGTCGCCAAATGTACCTGGACGGCCTGCCCAAGTAAAATGTGGGAAACTCTGACTGTAGAGAATAATGCAGCCTTAGGACATCACTTCTCACAAACCGCATCCCATTATACATGACATTTCCTTGTTTCGATATCGCCATTATATATCTGCCATTGGCCGCCCTGCTCTCTAAATATCAGCATCGGCATCAGCCATTGAAAATCCATAACAGTCAACCACTACTATCCACAACTGTCATGTCATGGGAACAGACATGATAGTGATAATGAAGCCTATACGTGAACCACAGAAACCACATCCTATTCTGAGAAACTGACATGGACATGCTGCAGACTTGCATCTACTTAAAGCAGAATAACTCATTGCATTTTTTAGCAAAATCATGTTCACTAAGAATAATCCATAATGTGTGAAGCTGTGGTTCAACATGGGAGTGTGCAGACCAAGACACTGAGCAGCCTGAGTTACTATAAATCCATCCTCCTGTTGTATAAGCAAATATAATGACTGATATCACTGACATTTTGTGCTCGCTCTCAGTTCTTGCTCCAGGTTATAGTAAAGATCAGTGACCCTCCTTCAAGGTGTTAACAGTCACACAGATAAGATTACAGGCAGCACTTCGGTTGTTTAGGCACTATTAGCACCTTAGCTTGCTAACTTAACAACTCATCTGCAGCTACGGGCCCAAGCTAACATCGGTATAACTTTGGTTGTAAGCACATAAAACAACAAACCCCCTCCGGCAGATGACTTTAGTCAGCCAAGCTAGCAGAGAAGGTTGCTAACCTGCTTGTTGTGTCAGATTAGAAGACAGATACCAGCTAACAAATCTCTGGCATTACAATGAGACTGGCAAACATTTAACGAGTAACGCTACCGCCAACATTTAACTAGCTCTCGTGGCAAACAAAACACGTCAACGTTAAATGTTGTGTTGTTTGTTTGTTTGTTTGTTTTGTTGCAACAAATCAAAAGACGGCTGTGGAACTGACGTTACTGTTTACGTTAGCTAACGTTAGCTAACTTTCCTCACGTCACTCGGCTAGCAAAGCATAAAATACCTAAACACAGACGTAAACCCGTGAGGTGCAGTCATGACAGGGCGCTAATAAGTAAGATATGTGCTCATACTAGTGTGCAAACTTGCCCGAAAAGCCCAACTCCATAGAGCTTGCGCTATTTTGTCCAGTATTAGGTTGGCTTATCTGCTGTATCATAGCAGGTTAGCTCGCTAGCTACACTTTCTAGCTGGAATAAAATTGCTCGCTTACCGGTATAACTGTCAGCGGCCTCCACTTCTTCTTCTTCTTTGCGTTGTGCTTGCACAATAACCTAACTGTGCTTCATTGCATAAGCAGGTGAGACAATATCCGTACGCTTTGATAGCGTTACTGTGAAAGGAGAGAGAACCATGCATGGATTGCCATGCCTCCGCCCGCCTCTCCCGTACCTTCCACTGCAACTGGGTCCGGAGAGCAGCTCAGCCCCAACCCTCACCGAGCCCCAGCGCAGGGCGGTGACGCCGGGACCCGTCTGTCTGTCTGTCTGTCTCCCGCCCGCCTGCCTGCCTGCCTGCCTGTCTGTCTGATGACTTCCCTGCCTGTCTATCTGCCTACATGTACTCTCTCCGTGTCTCCATGTGCTGTCAGTGAACGCTCTCGTAGCATGTAGTCATTCACGCCCACACAGACAAAGGGCTGAAAAAGCACACGGCGATTTTACACCGTCGCTGGTTTCAGCAATATGAAACCAAAATTTATGATACATGCAGAATGTCTTGACAGCTTCACTGCTGTCACTGCGTGTTTTGCACGATTAAATTAAAATGTGAATAAAGGACAAAAAGGCCCTACATGTTTATCAACAGGATTGTAAGCACATTAACACAATTAGTTAGTTAATTAATTAATCAATTATTATATTATTATTATAATAATGTTTATGAAGCACATTTCATAAAAATGTGCAGCTCAAGGTGCTGTACATAAAATAAAGTAAAAACCCAAGCAGAACACATCAAAAGCATGCAAAATATAATACAAGCAATTGTAAAAATAGTTTCATTTTATTTTAACTGTGTTTTTTGCTTTTAACGTGACTCTAGTTTGTGTTTTTTATTGTCTTTACACTTTTTCATTATTTTATTATCATTGTTATTATTATTATATTGTTAATAACTAACTTTTACTGTCCTGTTTTTTATTAATAATAATAATACTACTAATACTACTACTACTACTACTACTACTACTACTAATAATAATAATAATAATAATAATAATAAATATCTATCTATATATATAACGATTATTATTATTATTATTATTATTATTATTATTATTATTATTATTATTACTATTATTATTATGATTATTATTATTAATATGGGCAGCACAGTGGTGGAGTGGTTAGCGCTGTCGCCTCACAGCGACACAGATGTTTGCATGTTCTCCTCATGTCTACGTGGGTTCTCTCCAGGTGCACCAGCTTCCTTCCACCAACCAAAGACATGCAGGCTAGATTAACTGGTGACTCTAAATTGTCCTTATACGCTAGTGGTTGTTTTCATAAGTGTGGCCCCGCGATGGACCGGCGACCTGTCCAGGGTGAACCCTGCTTGTCTGCTGGGATTGGCTCCTGGCTCCACAGGAAAAGCGGCTGTCCTGTTTTAATTTTCTATTTAACTCTTTAAAAATGTATTTTAACATATTTTTAAATTCCCCTATGTTGCTTTTGTGTTTTATAAATAACTATGAATTGTCTTCTTGAAATGTGCTATACAAATAAACTCGCCTTGCCTAATAGATAATTCACGCAGCTGAGACATGATGTAGTGTCAAATGATGTCTAAAGTAGGCTATTGTGGTTATCTTTGCAATGCAGGGCCCTACAGGCCGCCTAAGCTGCAGTTCCTCCTTATCTGAGAAGCCCATCCTATTTGCTGTTTGCCTTTTTAATGCAGTCAACATTAGACAGCTGACAGGGAATATAGCGGGGGTTATGGTATGACATGCAATAAATTTCCCTGCAGGCTCACTTTAACCATGATGTTGCAGTTACACGTCAGCCCCTTAAACCGCAAACTTTGTCGAGGACCCCTAAACTGACACAGACCCCCATTTAATGAGTTTTTGGGTCGCCCATCTAGGACTTTTGCTTTTAGATGTTTTATTACAGAGAGTGTGTTGAACCAAACTAGTCATACATTGTCTCATTGAGTTACTTATGGATGGAATTATAGTGAAAATAAATTATTCCCCCTTTTTGCCGGGGATCCCCTGGAGCCCCCTTAAGGACCCGTGGGGGTCCTGGAGACAATTATTGTGATTATTATTATGGATCTGCATTTTAAATAAAGGAAGTGTTGCTCACCATTTTGTGGAAGTTGAAATCCTCATGCAGTGCTGTCAGTGTTTAGGCTGTATTTTAGTTTCTATGGTCAACAGAACAAACATTCTGTCAGCAATACGACAAAGCTTTAACCTTTTTATAGCAGAGGGTTTTTTTCTGTTTCCTGTATTGTTTCATTTTGTTCTTGGGTATAACTATTTTTTTCTGTTAAATCACACTTTGTTTTGTTGCAGTTTTTTGTTATTTTCTTTGCTGCAATTTCTTTCTTCCGTTCATTCTTTCAATCATTTTCTTTCTTTATGTAACAAAGTTTTCAACGAGTTCAGCTGGCCTCAGTAACTATATGTCACGATCCTGTCCTGTGTGCTGTGTTTTTGGGTTTTGTTCTGAGGGTTTTGGTTTTGTAGCTTCATGTTAGTCTTGTCATCTGTTCTGTTTAGTTATGAGTTTATTCCTGTGTCTGTTAGTCTGTGTTTTAGTATTTTCCTGATTTCAGTTCTGTCACAGTTTCATGTATTAGTTACTTAGTATCTGTCTTGTCTAGTATCTTAGTTCTTAGTCCTGTACCTTAGTTCATGTCTCTGGTCTGTTTACTTATGTGTTTTGCCCCGTGTCTGCCTGTCTAGTGTTCCGTCTGTTCCCTCAGTTTACACAACTACCTGTTAACCTCCTTGTTCCCCTTTGTTATCACACTGCCTGCCTGCCTCTCTCTGTTTTCCCTTGCTCTCTGTCTGCTTGCCTCCCTCATTAGCCCTGATCCCACTCACCTGTTTTGCTACCGCCCTGCTTCGTTAGTCCCTCTGTATACAATGTTTGGTGTTTCTGTTTATTCCCTGCCCGGTCATTGCACATGCTGTCATAGTGAGTCCAGTGTGTTACTTCGTCTTGTCTCGTCTCTGCTCGTCTTATGCTCTGCCCTGCCTTGTCCTGCCTTGTCCTGCCTTGCCCTGTCTTTGGATTTTGGAGTTGCCTTTTGAGTTCTGTTTTGGATTTTGGATTTTGGATTTTCTGTTTGCATTCCCGTGTTTGGACTCTGTTTATCAGCCACTCAGCCGTAAGTGTGCTCGCCTTTTGTTTTACCATTAAATCCCTTTTTGAACTGTACCTGCACCGCCCTGTGTGTCCTGCATTTGGGTCCTCAACCTGCTACCCTGCACCCCACCGTGACACTATAGTTACAAGCAATGATTATGTTTATTGTCTGTAATATTTATTTTTTTTAAAATCAGTTCATCAAATCTTAAGTTTATAAAGTCAAACATAAAAGTGATGCTGACACTGAGTCCAAGGGGACATCTAGAAGTAGTCAATTTTGGCTGACCACCTGCAAAGAACTAGATAATTATGGGATATTTTATTTACTCTTGAATGAAACCACAAAAAAGCAACAAATCCTCACGCCTGATAAGCTGTTCCAAATGTCTGGTATTGACTTTAAACAACTAATCCATTATCTGAAATGTGCAGGAAGCTGCTTGAAGAGCCTTTCTGCAGGTTGCAAAAGGCCAACAGCCTGAGTAATTTCTGCATCTGTGTTTCCACTCTGATGGTGTGGATTGATTAGAAGGAAGCTCCCAGCCCTTAAGTGTTTTTAGAAGCAGTGAGCACAAGTTTCCACAACAGCTTCATCTTGTGTGTTTTTCCTATCATCACATCTGCAAGAGAGATGTAAGCTATTGGCTCCATGGAGCAGTGCTTTCTCAGCAGAGGTCTAAATTCTGTACCACTTGAGTTAAGCTTCTGCCTCAGCCGGTCCCACTAGAGACATGTCATCTGCAAATTTCAACAGTTATGAATATTTTAAATATACAACAAAGACGTAGAGTTTTAGAGTAAAAGGTTCTTCTTGACGTAAACCTATTTCACATGCTGAAATTTAATTGTTGGCATCATAGCTCTCCAGATTAAGGTGACTTGAACATGATGGGGTCACTTTCCACCTTCATGACTGTAAAAACACTGGGCTGCTTTCTTCAGTCAGCACTGGTGTCACTAAAGTTGCAAAATTGTGTGTTTTGGCCACAAGGGCAGGAACAGACACTCAGCCCTCACATTTTATCACCACAAAGTTGTTACGGCTAACGTGATAGCTAACAGTTGCCTGCTTCTCTGCACACAAAGTTGTGTGTGAATGATTTTAAACCAATTACATGATTTCTTATTGTTTTCCCTGCGTCTGAAAATCTATGAATAAAAGAAATAATTTCCAGAGTCACATATCAAGAGGCTTTCTCCACATAGCAGTGTCAAACACCAATATCCATGCTCCTATTAGTAGTTATTTTTTCAACCAGGTGCCTAAGCAGAATACCTTTAAACCCAAAGGAGAAGCAAGATGGATGCTGTTTCATGCCTCCTCTTCTGGTTGTTGGCTGTTTGCTAAGACACCATTTTATTTCAATTTTACCTTTATAATACTGATAATTTTCAAAGAGTGTTTCCTTGCACGGAAGCTGTTCAACACATGTCATTCACAGAGAGCACATTTTTCAGAGTGGTGTGAAAAGGTTAACAGCCACTACGTGCTAAATGCCTTTAAATGTGCCACTTTGAAGTTTCCCGTGTGGTAAATAGGACTGATGTTTTATCTCCTGCTGCCTTTTTTGATGTTAACTGGCTCACAGTTGCTTCAACTTTTATACATCGGTCACGTTTTGTGTTTCCTAAAAGAAGAATCTGCAGGTTCTGGTTAAATATAGTGAGTATGAAGTGTTGTGGGGAAAAGAAGAATAGGTTCAAATACCTTATGAAAAGTGCTGCTCAGATCAAGTCTAACACGTGAAATGAGTATTGCAGAAATACCAATGTGCTCTCAGAATAGTTGTCTCTACATATGGAGTGAGAGGGAGCTATCTGGGTGTAGGTTTCAGCAGGTGCTGCTTCCCCTCCTGGTCTGGAGTCTCAGTTGTGTCTCAGCTGGTCGCACTCTCTGATCTGTTCCAGCATATCCCTGCGTCACGACTAACGCCCCATGGCTTACGTACTTCTTAGCTCCGTGATTCAGCAGCTTCAAATGAATCATGAGACCATTTTACCACCAAAAACAAAAACAACTGTCATGTTGCTTTTTCTGCAGGTCTGCTCCAATTACTCATCAGAAGATACCGCATCGAGGAACCAGCACACTTCATCTTAAACTCTTAATTACATTCAAGCAATTTCAGTTTGGATACTTTAGCAGTATACGTATAGATACTTTATTATTTTTCATGAACTGCAAGGACATAAAACGCCCAAAATGCTACCAGCTCTCTAGAAAAAAACCCACCTTGACTTAGTAACATGAAAGTCCACAACAAAGTCTGGTTCCCTGGATCTTCTGTACGTGCTGATACACACATACATTCATGAATTTTCCAGAAATAGCATTAATGTTATGGGTGCTACCGTCTAGTACAACCAAACACAGCAAACACTATTGTGTAAGCGCGCTTGTGTAAACATCAGCTGGCTGTCACAGTATTGATCAATCTGAACTCATGAGTAACCCACTTTTGAGTGTCTGAATGAATCTAATTTCATTTCACGAACATTTGTGAATTTATGTGATTTCATCAACAGCCCGTGTGCACTTGTGATGGGACTCGGACATAAACAGTAAAGCATTTAACAACACACACATCCACAGTACTAATATAAATATATAGTTTATGTTAAGCTGTGTTGGACAAAATACACAAATGAAAAAGCTGTTCCTCGTCTTTACCTCTATCGCCAACACACAGCTCAACAGACTGACATTACTGACCAAATATTACACTGAAATGCTTATTTTCAGCATAAAAATGCACAGTTTCTCTGTAAAAACAGGACACTCCTTCTCTGGTGTGAAACCTGCCAAATCTTTACGTGTAGGAACAGTAATCGTCCTTTAGGGCCTGACGCAGTTCAAATAATCATTTTATGATACAATAACCTTTTTGAAATGACCGTCAGGCACTGAGCATTTATCTTTGCTGGCCGGTCTCAAACTCCAGGTTGATCCCGGACAGCAGCTCTCCACACGAGCGGTTCAGCAGCTCTTTCAGGGCTTCATTCACGTCGTCGTTGAAGACGGTGGAGAAGTTGCAGTTGGGGTATCCTCCGCCGCCTCCGTCCATGGGAAATGAACCCACCACCTCCTGCACCCATTTCAGCTCGTTGCTGAGCTCCAGACGCAGGGCGTCGAAGTGGTTCTGTCTCTCCTGGTAGCGGTTGCTGACGGCGCAGAGGCCGGAGCTGAAAGCCTGCATGTCGTCCTGCAGGCTCCTCTTAAAGGCCTCCACCTTACGGAACTCATAGCGGATTTGCGAGAGCTCGTGGCGCACTCCTTCACTCTCCTCCTTGTACCAGGCCTCCTTTTCATTGTATATAGACACCATGGCATCGATATCTTCTTGCAGAGAGTCATGGGCTGCTGCCAGGCTAACGAACGAGCTCTCCATCTGGTCGATGTCCTCCACCACCTGGGCAAAGCGCTCAAAGTTTACATAGGTGTTGTTGGGTGGCATGCTTGAGTGCGACTTGATAGTGTACTCCCTCAGGCGCTTGGTCTTCAGCTGGCGCCGCTCCCGTTTCTTTGGCTCCCGGGCTTTGTTCTCCTCCTTGTGCTCATTGGACTGGGTTCAAAGAAGGGATAGTTAGTAACTGTGCTAGTGCATCAGGTAGGCCTGGGTTAAAGGTGCATCACAAACCACAAATATTTATTTCCTCTAACGCATCGTGTGCAAAACACAGGCTTGTGCACAATGACACAGGAGGGAAATCACCTGATGCGGTGAAAACAATCCACATAGATTGAAGGTTTCAGATGTCTAAAATTACTGGCTTCCATGTCAGAGCCAAGAGGTGGCCACCCGATAGACTAGTTAGGCTTGAGTATGTTTATTTGCAGAGGTGACAGTCAAACAAATGACGCAATTGAACAATGAAAACAAATGTATAGGGACAGAACAAAGCCCCGCCTTTCAGGTCAATGTAGAGTATTTTATAGAGTCCAAACTTTTAATTTCTACTCTAAGTTCTTGGCTCATTTATTTAAAATAGATTGTTAGTATTATTTCTACCCTCAGTAGAGTCTATTTACAAGACTATTGAGGGTTTATAGTATTTATATACCCACATTTGGCAAAAAACAAACCCCAGCCATATATATTATTCCTGATGGTGTATCAATAAGCTTGGAGCTCATTTACTAGTCACTTTAGCCTGAGTGAATAAATGAAAGAATGAGTGAGCTGAAATAATGGCTATGTGGTTTTAGCCCGCCGCTTTGAACATTTCTTGGCTCTGCTACAGCTCCCATTGCTTTCATTAGCAGTATTCTTTGCAGTAACAATAAGTTTAAATGAACATGTTTGTTTGGGCACAAGCTCAAACTCTGCTCAGTAGAGATTCTGGGGTGTTTCAGCCTGAATGTCAGCCTGGATAAAGATTTGTCTTTGCAAAATGTAATACAGAATTACTGCATTTAAATAAAGAATCAGGGTCAATAAAACTTATGGTGATTTTGTCAAACTCAAGTTACACAAGAAGGTTTCCACAAATTTCCTTTTATTATCTAGAGCAGGACAACCTAAGAGAACTTAACATTATTGTTTGGCCGGGTGCAAAGGGATATTTGGAGCATAATTTGGACTTTGTTCACTTTCTTACTTTCTTCTGAATTAAGCCTTCACACATGCACAACAACGCTGCACCGTACATGGTCGTGTCGGCGTAGCTGTAAATGAGTCATGAGCTGTGTCGGACAGAATAACCACACAAACCGCTGTTTGTCTTTGCCGATACTATTGTTAGCAGTCACCAACGTCAGAAACGTTTAAAATATGTAATTAATCTACTATTTAAGCTGTAAAACCACAAGATGCAGGCAACAGAAAAGTATCTTTTACCTTGATCCATGGATGATTAAGAGCATCTTGAATTGTTAATCTTTTCCTGTGAGAGAACAAAAAAAACGTCCAGATAACGTCACTAAACTACGGTAATCACAGAGGGATTATGGGACTCTGGAAAGAATTACAAATTACAGAGATGAACTTTCTTTTACGGACACAGGTTTGCCCTGAGATGAATGTCATTCACTGTGTTCTGCTTGAGCTCTTACTTCTTATCCTTCTCCAACAACTGGCTGATGAATTTCTTAGCCAGCTCACTGGTGTGACAGAAGAACTCCTCATCAAACTCATAATTTATGGCTGAAATGTTCCCCAGCGTGTCCTGTTTGGTCTCCCCCAGAAAGGGTGAAGCACCGCTCAGCCTGGAAAACAGACATAAAAGGAAGAGCAGTTCATCATCCTGTTTGAAGGGCAGCTGCAGAATCATGTATCGCACGCTGTGAGGGACATTTCACTTGCAGGATGTAGGTGATGACCCCGATGCTCCACATGTCTGCTTCCAATCCCAGTGGCTCATAGTTGACAATCTCCGGTGCTTGAAAGGCAAACAGATAAAGTAGCTGTTCAGTTTGACACATTACCAGTCAGGCATAGTTTTTATTCACATCTAATATCACAATGTCTGGTTCTTTTTACACAGACCAACACCTGTCAGGTCATGTCAGGGAGTAAGGACATTGATTTTGAGATTGAGGCTGAGCTTCAGTTCGAGGGGATCTTCACGTTGGTTACAGGTATTTGTGACAAGTTTAAATCAGATGAGGGGACTTTGACTCATCTTTTCTGGGATTGCCTTAAATTGCAGGTAACTGGGAAGAAAATATATATTTAGTATAAGAATTGGCAGAACAAATTATTCCAAACTGTGCTTTTGCTTTATTGGTTTGTTTTGGTCGTGAAACCTCTACAAATGGTTCAGAACGCAGCGGCACGTCTGGTTTTTGTTCAGCCCAAAAGGACTCGTGTCACTCCATTACTCAGTGACCTCCACTGGATCCCCGTGGCCTCCACAATCAAATCAAAGTCCCTGATGCTGCATACAGAGTGACCACCGGGTCTGCACCCATCTACCTAAACTAAATAATACTAGTTTCGTTCCTTCTCGGCCTCTACGCTCCTCCAACGAACGCCGCCTGGCTCTGCCAGCCCTTCACACAAAGCGATCCCAGTCCCGGCTGTTCGCATCTGTGAGACCACGATGGTGGAACGAGCTACCGCACGCCATCGGAGCAGGGGCGTCCCTCTCTGACTTCAAGAAGCTCTTGAAAACGCCTCTAACTCCTAATCTCTAACATGCACTTCCTGTGCTCTTCTTCTTTATCCCCTACATTATCCTGTATTACATTTACATTACATTTAGCCGATGCTTTTATCCAAAGCGACTTACAATTGCTATACATGTCAGAGGTCACATGTCTCTGGAGCTTTTCCAGAAATACTAGGGTTAAGTGCTCAGGGACACAATGGTGAATGCTCACAGTGGGAATTGAACCTGGGTCTCTCACACCAAAAGCATGTGTCTTGTCCACTGGTCCATCACCACCCCATTGATTGCACTTTTTGTTAACTCTAACTTCTTCCCTATGTATTTACCCCATTGATGCGATATGTGCCGTTAGCGCTTACTAGTATTTATTGCTGCTTTTATTAATACGTATTGTCAGCTGTAGATCTCGTGCTGTATTTGATGCTCTGTTGATGCTTGTATGTTGTTCCTCAAATGTAAGTCGCTTTGGATAAAAGCGTCTGCATGAATGTAAATTTAAAATGTAAATGTTTTGAGAGCTCTGTAGATTTATCATATAAGGCCCAGCAATCTTTAATGTTTTGAGAAGTTAACCTTCAGCTACTTGTTTTAGGAAGTGGCTCAATTTATGTTTCCTCTTATTGTTCATTTTGGGTAAGTTTATTTAGGAAACTTCTGCTGCCTCACTGTTGCTGTGTGAAACACTCAGATTTGTAAATAACAGCCTGGATACTGAGATTAGATGTAAAAATAAGATTTTAGGTCCCTTTACTGATTAAATCAGAAAGCAAACAAACCTAGTAGTTCATATTGTTTAATTATATATATCTATATATTATGTAAAAACATTAGGGCAGACATTGATACTATGGATATAATACATCTTGGCATGTATGAGCATCTACTTATTTGCTTCTCTGGTAACCTTTAATTCATTTTGTCTGACAGTATGCCGCATTGCATAAAAGGGTTTTGACTTGTGTTTAGTTATTTCTCAGTTGTGGTTTTGTACTTTAACTTGTTCAAACGGTTTAAAAAATAAATAAAATAAAATAAAATAAAATGAGGATCAAACAAATAATAATAAAATCGTCTCACCTACAAACTCAGGTGTTCCAAAGATGTTCTTAAACTCAACCCCAGCTTCAATCTTGTGAGCAAGACCGAAATCAATGAGTTTGATTCTCGGCAACGGCACGTTCTTGTCCAGTAGCATTATGTTTTCAGGCTGCAGACGAGAGAGAGACATTTACTGAGAACAGAAACTTCAAATTACATTGGAATGTTTCCCTCATAATATTCATTTCACGTGTGCAAAAAAATACAAAAAGGCTTCAAACAGTAAACAGTTTGTGTTCACACACCAGAGATCAGCGAGAAATGCACATGCAGGGAATAGATTACAAAACGTCAGTCAAGACTAAATCCTAGATTAAACACAGTTAATTGCTCCATCTAGTGGAATAAATCTAAAGTATTTTTTCTGAATTTGCCAGGCATCACACTGATACTGAAAAAAAAATAAATAAAACATCCAACATCCACTCTCATAGAGAAAAAAACCCAGCGGGGTGTAGATGCATCCATTTTTCTCCACTACTATCTGGAAAACTGATTGCAGTACCATGTAAACTAGTTACGCTCTAATAACTCTTGGATTAAATAACAGCAAGCAGACTGCAACAACTTCAGAATTTCAGTTTTACCCTTTATTCAAACCCTTGAAATGAGCTAAACACAAATGACTGCTTGCATGTGCACACGACAACCGGCCAATAACCTCTTACAGGTGTGGGGGCCGCCTAAAGCAGGAGAAATCAAGAGGCGAACGAGGAAGAAAAACTTAAGATTCTCTGTGTTTCTTTTTGTTGTTGCTGTTGTTTCTCTTTCTTGCCTGGTCTCATGCGTAATAAACACACTAAAAAAACACCACAAAACCACAAACAAAGGAGTGAAAAATAAACAAAATACATCATTAGCAAAAAGCAACACCATGTTTTGCTGTGCCTTAAACAGTAAGAACAGAGTTCTGCAGACGTTGCCGCTCTTTGTTAGCGTACGGTCGCTGTTAATTTACATTCAAACGGTCGTTTGGTAGAGAGATGGTGTTGTCAGTAGGCAGACATATAACAAGTGATGTCCAATGGATCAATTTCTTTCTTTTCATATTCAAATCACAAAAGCTTAAACAATTAATTGCAAGTAATATTAATTTAATGCTGCATGTCAAGCCTGGACAAACCTTGAGATCAAAGTGGGCTATTTTTCTGGCGTGGAGGTAGTTCACCCCCTCGAGGATTTGCTTGATGAACTGGGTGGCCTCTTCCTCGCTCAGAGACTCCTTCTGTGCCAGGAAGTCAAACAGCTCACCTCCAGAGACCCTGGAGCACAGACACTCATCAGAAATCAAAGCAGACCGACACTGTGGAATAAATTCTGTAAATGGAAATGTGCTGCGAGCGAGACACGGAAATGTTTATCGTCATTATATGTAATTCAGTTAACCCCTTTTTCTCCTTTTAAGCAGCAAGGCCACGCTGACTCTCTCTGGTAGTGTTGTTTTGTTCCAGCTCTGAAGCGAAGCTATATGATGCTGTGACTCCATGATTATTAGAGCTGTTACTGATATGTTGATGTTGATGTACAGAGATTGAATAACCAAGTGCATTTTAATAAAATGTGACCAATTGTTAAATTAATTGGTGCACATTGTTCAATAAACTGTAAAAATTACAAGCGTTTTTCAGCACTCAGTTTAGATTTGTTCATAGCAAACTTCTGACTGATCTCTGACTTTCAGAATAAGAGAGGTTGAAAGCACTTTCTATCGTATAAAAACAGCTAACATGTCATCACCACTCTCTTCACCACTTAAAACAATTTGGATTGCAGAATTATATTTCCCAGCATTTATTCTGATGCTTAAAAATGTTAAATCTTTGTGCACAAACTTTTAATAATCCACATGCACGGTCAGCTCAGCAATGTGATCCAAGCGTACAGATTGTTAAACTGAATGCACGTCATAGCGATCTTTGTGTGTTTCCACACTAATATTGTTTCCTGCTTCGTGAACCCTGCGGGGTTGCACCCTTCCATCAAATGTAAATATTCCAGATGTCTTGTGCATCATTTTATTTACATTTCCCCAAAGATCATCTGGTAAATTGTGTAATCTGTGATTCTCTCAATGCCAAAACTAGAGAACTACACCATCAGGTGCCAACTCCCATCATGCACAGTGTTCAATACTGTATTTGACAACTGACTGACACAAATATCAGTGTGGGATCTTTCAGAACTGGCGATAAGAAAACATATTGCGATGCAGGTCTGTGCGCTGCACAGGATTGTCACGTCGGCTGCTTCAGTTGTTTTTTTCTTTGGCTGTCTGAGCCTCTGTCCTTCTCACTTCCCCCGGGTCAATGCATATATAATAGGGGCTCTCCAGATTTGCAATTCTTCCTCCCTCCACTAAATGCCCTCAGACTTTCTCACTGGTCCCACTTGACTCCTACATCCACCTGTTCACCAGCCCATATCCACCTAAACCAGAACCCCAATCTCTGCCTGCCTGACTGCCTGCCTGCCCCATTCCCGGCTGACCTGTGGTTTCTCCGCAACTTCTGTTTGGACTTCTTGCTTTTGCCTGTAAGCCTCGTACCATATATCATCATTTACTGTTAAATTCACTGTTCCTGTCTGACTGGTTGTGGCCGTCTGTCACTCACAGCTCCAGGATGAGCACCACATCGGTGCGGTTCTCGTAGACGTCATGCAGCGTGACGATGTTGGGGTGCTGAATCTGCTGCAGGATGTCCACCTCCCGCTCTATCTCCTCCCGCCGCACTCCTCGAGAGCTGGCCATGCTCTGCCGCTTCTTGATGAACTTGGCAGCAAATTCCAGACCTGTGCTTTTCTCTCTGCATTGCTTTACGATGGCAAACTGCCCACTGAAACACAGAGGCGCAATCAAAAATCAAAAAAAGTCTGAAAAAGGAAACTGACAAACACAACTGTGTGGATGAATTGCTGGCTGAATAAAGCTTATCATAGATACATCGGTATCTGCTTGTATATCGTTCAATAAGCAACAAGAAATATATTTAAGGTTAGTTAGAAACAGAATCATCAAACCTAAATTTATTAACCAGAGAGAAGTTTATTTTTCTACTGTAAAATGTTCTTTTAACTACATATCAGTCAAAATCTTTAGGAATCTTTATAAATTTTTTATTTTGGAATGGTGGATTTTGTCCCCACCACTTTTTTGAAAGCATTTGTTAAAAATGTTCTGAAAAACAGCTTGCAACTAGAAAATTACATTTACATTTGTTAACTAACAAGTGATGAGAGATGCTTCACATCAACGTAGTCCTTCTCTGTGGATTATCGTCATAGTTGTTGTTGTTTTGGCTGCAACTAAATGTGCGAATGTTCACAGTATAAAGTATAATCGCCAGTTATTTTCTCAGTTTATTAATTAATGGTTTGGCCTAAATCAGAGTTTAGAGCCCAAGATGATATTTTCAAATGTCCTGTTTTGTCTGACCAAAAGTCAAAGAGGTCTCTGGTTTAAAAAAATAATTTAGGCAATGTTTTAATAATAATAATAATAATAATAATAATAATAATAACAATAATAATAATAATAAGTACAGATTGGCCTGATAGGGTTGCTTCAATCAAAAAAGAACAGTTCAAACTTTAAAAACTACAAATGCAAGACAAATAGGAAGGTGATACAATTACCCTGTTGCGTAATTTTATTAGTTGTTGAGCTGCTGAATGCTCACTGAATTCGTTGAATACCCCAGCGGTTTCTCAGACTCAGTCTCAGACTGTGTATTTTCATTTGATCCCACAGACACTCAACAACTGAGCCAAGAGAGCCTAATTTTGCTCTTTGACGTAACTTTAGTCTCCACCAAATACAAATAAAAAAGGTTGTAACTCTGATAACATGGGGAAAATTCTCTCTTTAACCCAATCATAAACGTGTTGTCTATTCTATGTGATCTCTATGTGAACTAATACCTGATGTAAAGTTGCTTCACTTCCATTCACTGAGCCTGTTTTGCCCGCTACTCACTCTGGTACACCCAACAGTGACATGTGTGTGCTTGTGATTCAGTTTTGTCACTCGAATGTCCCCACCACTTCAGTCTATTTCTAGCCTGGACAAATTCTGCAGCAAAGTGATAAGCCTGACCCTCATAGATACTCACACATCCCAAATAAATTTGGGATTTTATTTTAATTGCTGGGTTTGGATGCGGTTCATTCAAAATCCAAAGGTTATATGACTGTATATATACACATATATACTGTACACTGTTTTTTTTTTCATGTTCCCTTGAATGGTTTGTAAGCTAACACACTACTTCCTCATTTGCAGCCAGTCTGGGCATGTTTATAAAAAGCCACGGCTAAAGATAGAAGACTCCTTTAAAAAGCAGCTCCACATGCACAACAGTTGTCTCCACATGACGACTCACAGCAACAAAACTAGTCCAAAAATACATGTTAGTTTGTTTTATTAGTTATTGAAACACTTTTTAAAAATGACTCGACACTGTTTGTGTGTGTGAGACAGCAATCATCAGTCAAAGAGGAAGCTACGGCTCACAATTTGACTGCTGTTAAAGCAGTGAAGGAGAATACAAACACACCATTGAGCTTTCACACAGGTGCAGGGAGAATATGCAGCATGCAGTTAATGATTCAGTGTAATTTCCATATTGCACAGCAATAACTGCTTGGAGCAGTGACCTACAAGCTAGTTGGTACCCTTGAGAGATGCAAACTCTGTTTTTAAATCGTCCAGATAAGTGAAACCTTATCATCAAATGTACGTAGAGTTCTACTATAAACAACAGTTATTACATATAACAATGGCTAACTCTACACCAACACTGATATCAGGGGTTGTCATTAAGAAGCTGATCTCTATGTTGTCTGTATATTAATCTTACTGATGTACTGAAACAACATGGTATTTATGTAAAAGAAAAGCCACAATGATTCCCCTGTATGTCTTTATACAAAACAGGATAAAATATAAAAGCTAGACTCCCATAAATCCTAATTTTCCATGGCCGGATACTTGGGTTTTCCTGACTGTCACAGAAATAAAAGAAATTAATAAATACAAATAAACAAAGAAAGAAAGAAAGTGTTTATGGTCCTTGTTTTTAATTGTAGTATACTTTCTAGTTTGATTCATTATCTATCTATCTATCTATCTATCTATCTATCTATCTATCTATCTATCTATCTATCTATCTATCTATCTATCTATCTATATGCCAAGATTAAATTCAAAACACAGCCAAATAATGAGTGCTTTAATACACTTATTTCACCATGGAGGAGTAAATGAGCAGAGCTAATTCAGGCCTACCTTCCCAGCTCTTCACCAATTTCATAGAAATCCTCCACCTTCTGTTGTTTGAACAGGTCCATGGCTGCAGTCCTCACTGATGTTTGGGATAATTCTTCAGGTTCACTTCTCATCTCTCTTTAAGCCTACCTGTAACAACGGACCACGGCTGTTTTTACCTCTGGGAAATTTTGTTTCCACGACTCTCTGACTAGATGTAACATGATAATAGCTGTTGAATTAGAGCATATTTAAAAGATAGCTCGCCTGTTATAGAAAATGTCATTGCAGCCTCCCCACCGGCGCCTTGGCTTGAAAGTGGACGCTGTCTAAATTAAGAAACTGTTATTGTAAATGTCACCGGTCGTAATTACACTATTAGTCTAACATTAGTGAATAGAAAAACGTAAAGTCTTGATCGTCAACACCATGTCCTCCTCCTGCTGTTCTGCGCGTGTCTCCGATGATTAGTTCAGGCCACGAGCACTCTGCCATGTCCCAACCACACCAACACCTTCCGTTCACTAGCACGGGGAGTGCGTCACACCGGACTTCATTCAGAAAACTACCAATTTAATGTGGCATTGCCCGGTTGTAAAAACACGTTAACAAAAAGTCTACAGGTGAATTACAGCAGTTGACCGAGCGAATATGTTCATTTGAATTAAATTTAAACTTTCAATTGTTCGCACTGCTCCTTACACACTTCTTCAGCCTCGGTTGCCTGAGAAATAGTGTGAAATTTCATTTTAAACCGAGGATTTTAGGTGTATTAATTTAATGCCGAATCAACAAGAGAAACATACAAACTCAGAAGATGCTTTCAAACGTGTCGTATTTTGTATGTACCTTTGCAGTTACACTGGTAAACTTTTACTTTGCAATAATGTAAATGACGTTTGGCGTCACGGTGTCTCAATTTAGCACAGAACGACCTGTGTTACCGCTGTACGACCATCTGTTCAGCCCCAGCATCAAACTTTCACACCTGTTGTCTGCGCCCTCTAGCAGTCTGTGGCTTCTAAAAATCTTTTTAAATACATAACTTTTTATTTTTTAGTTTAATAAGACTGATTATTTAAACATGTTTTAATATTTGCAATTTTAATATTTTCTGATAAATCAAATTTTTATTTAGGCCTACCTAAGCCCCTTAAAATTTTCTATATGTATCTTCAATGGTGTAGGTTTTGACTCCCTCTTCTAATATTTGTTAACATGTTAATCAACACCAGCAACTCAACACTAAATTCCAGTGAATACAATTTGCCCAAATTTCTTTGCCCATGCAGCCGATAGTGATGTTGGTTGGTCAGCTTGTCTTTTGAATATGATATGATGCACATTCACGCTCAAAACAAAATGAACCCCTTCAACTCTCAAGACCTTTCTCTTAATTTTGAAAACATTATTGATGTTCATGTAATACCACCTTCAGCCAAAAGGGCTTTAGTGTTAATGGGTTCAATCTCCCACTGTGACCCATCCACCATTGTGTCCCTGAGCAACACACTGAGCCTCTCGTTGCCCCAGAGGCGTGCGACCTCTGTTATGTATAGCAACTGTAAGTCGCTTTGATAACAGCGTCAGCTAAATGAACAAATGTAAATGTATTCCGGTTGTTAAGACTGCTTTTAAGCCCAACAACCATTGGATGGATTATCCAACGAAGGTTGAGGTCAAATGCAACTGGACATTGTAGTAGAAAACTAGAAGACGTTTTGTCTCTCGTCCAAGAAACTTTAGTTCTGACAGCATGGAAGGGAAACTCAGCTATTTAGCCTCTGTGGGATCGTTAGCTAGGATCATCTGTACCACTGGTTCGTTAGTGCTCCTGGCTGTGGTAACGACAGTCGTCATGGTCGTTAGAGCGACCCCAACCGAGGCCGAGTCTGAACGACCATCGTTGGTATCTTCACCTGAGGCCAAGAGGAAATGCTTGTCTAGTTTCCTGGGAAGTGTTGAAAGTACAGCCTTGTAAGTGGCTGATAAGTGGTGGCGTAGACCCCCTCCTCTGTTCAACGACAGCTTCTCAACCCGGGTGTAAATGGCTTCCCTGACACCTCTTTCAAACCATCCATCTTCTCCGTCTAAAATGTGCACCTGGTGATCCTCAAACGACAACAGTCGTCATGGTCGTTAGAGCCACCCGTGGCCGAGTCTGAACGACCATCGTTGGGATCTTCACCTGAGGCCAATAGATTAGCATGGCGGTATCTTGACAGGTATCAGTTGGATTGTCATGAAATCTGCCACAGATATTCATGGTCCCAAGCGAATGAATCATACTGACTGACTTCTGATTAGCACCACCAGCTAAATGTCTAAATAGTTGCCCAAGTGTTACCTGGTTGGGTGTCAAACCAAATTAAAACAACCTCACAAAGCCAGAAAAGTTTGAAATCTGGGACGAGGAAGACATACAGTAAAATTAACTGGCAGCCCAGAGTCACTGGTAGATAAACTTGAACAATAGCACGATTCAGAGACGCTCAACGGAAACAGTCAAATGAGGCAGCTTGTCTTCCTTGTGAGAGTTATTCATCATCTGAGCAGAGAGTATGCACAGTGTGCCACGGCTGCAGAGTCAGCTCCTGACAAACCTGCGAGGATGGAGAAGAAGTCAGACCTGCACACGGAGACCTCGAAAGGAGGTCTGAAGGAGCTGGTGATGAGGTGGTTCACTGAGACACAGGCGCCGATGATCCTCAACAACGGAAACTTCCCCGACTGGTTTCAAGGCTTCAGCGCAAGAAAGTGAGCAACACAGAAAATAGTTCTACTACAGGATCTGTGCTGAAGGAGTTTTCTTGTGTTTAAAATATCTCAGTGTGTTGGAACACAGTAGCTGCACTTGTTTTGGTCTTGTGGGTTCTGACAGGTTGTGACATTTTATTTGCATTTATTGGAATAGATTTCTGCAGGACACTGTAGACTACGGCACTGCCGTAGCTACAGTACTGAGGGCACTGAGGCCATGCAGTGGTGGAGTACAGCTTAGTAAGGTTATTCAGGTACTGTATTTACGTGGAAATGAAGCACTGTATTTTAATCTAGTCTCTTCATTTCATGCAACTTTGTAATTCTACTTCATTAGAATTCTGTGGGAAGTGTTGCATGACAGCATTAGTTTCTACTTACTTCAGTTACTTTGCAGTATATGATGTTTTGTTATAGATAAACTCTCCATCAGTTTATAAAATAGTTAAAACTTGCTCCACCTCCACATGCATCAGTAGAAATCATCCAATGATGCAGTAAAACACTCACAGGGGCCATTTTATGGCAAAATGTTTGATTTGTTACCCATTCAGTTATAAATATACGTGATAAACATACTTTTATTTAATTAATACTTATTTTCAATGCAGGACTTTTACTTTTGTAATGGAATATTTTTTAAATTTCTACTTTTACTTAAGCAAGGATCTGAATGCTTTTTCCACCTCTGATGTTACACGCTTGATATTTTTATGGTTATTCAGGGATATTAAAAACATGGAGTCAATATTGTATGAATACTTTTGGTTTCAATCTCTGCAACCAGTTCGGCAATAATAGCCTTCAATTTATTCCCAGGTTGTTAAAATTTTGCCTGAAACCAGTATCTTTTTGCACTACGGACATTACTGTATTAGTAACCTGTACGATAGTGTTTTAGGCTGCAGCCTCATTATAATTTGAACTACAGTAAGCTATATTTTTACATATAGTAGCCTACTGTATTCCTGTAGAGTCAATGTTTGCAGGGTGAAAAATCAATATATTTGACATGATTAATGACTCTGGCTGATCATCAGTGGCTCTTTGTATTCTCCAAGTGACGTGTGAGTGAGAGTGAATAAAAGAGACGTACAAATCTGACACTGCGTGGCTATTTTTAAATCTAATTTGCCTGTAAGTCTAACTGGTTCGGTCTCGTTCTCTGCTGCAGGGACGCTGAAGATCTACTGAGAGATAAAGCTCAGGGCTGTTTTCTCGTACGCCTCAGTGATAGAGCCATGGGCTACATCCTGTCCTACAAGTAAGGAAAGCCAAGTCTGTTGAACACTGTGCAGTTGCTTATTTACCGCCCTTCTGATTCATCTCGCTGGTCATGCATTTCCTCCAAAGGGGCCACGACAGGTGCCGCCATTTTGTCATCACCCAGAATCAAGACGGACAGTTCGTCATATCAGGAGACTGCCAGGCATACGGCAGCCTCGCGGAGCTGATAGAGCATTACAAAGTCAGCCCCATCCAGCCCTTTGGAGAGCACCTGACCTCCAGTTGTTACGAGGTGAGGAGATCACAGAAAGTTGGACTAACTCGTATGCCTCATATAGAAGACATAGAGTACCTCTTAAAACTTTGAATGCATTTTACAAGTTTACAATAAATGTGAGTTTATTCACTGGATTTATATGTTTTTTTCACGCACGTAGCGATGATAGTCTGTCAGTCGGCCACTTTAATTCAATCATATACAACTTGGTTCACAGTCCTGGTCCCAAGAGGATGAATCCTGACTTTGGAGGTTCTCTGATATTTCAATGTAGCGCCACCAGTAAGACAAAGTTTCTAGTGAAATAGGAGTAAACAGTTGAGGAAATGTGTTCCAAAGAGCACATTTGTTCGGTGGACTTTAACCCGGGCCGCTACAGTAGAGCAAAGACTTGATCCATGGTGCACAAATGTTGTATGCGTAGTTCCCAGATGATGTATCCTAAAGATTTCATGATCTCCTGACTTTTCCCCTAGTGCCACCATGTGATTTTTGATTTTGTGAAATATCTCAACACTTCTGTTGGACAGATTACCACAAAGTTTGTTTCAGACTCTAACGTTGAATTTTAATCAATTTGTTATCCCCTGACTTTCATCTAACTCATCTGAGTCGGCTGTACTTTGCGTTTGGTGCTCATTAGGAAATGTTAGCATGCTAACACACTAAGCTAAGAAGATTTGTATGGCATGACAAAGAGTCCTAGTTCAGGTCCATATAACTCATGATGAGTACCTGGAATATACGTTCCCCAGCCCTGTGTTTGCTCAGTGTGTATTATTTAGTAGGATCTATTACCAGAAATTCAATG
This sequence comes from Lepomis macrochirus, assembly GCA_024633595.2. Taxonomy (NCBI): domain Eukaryota; kingdom Metazoa; phylum Chordata; class Actinopteri; order Centrarchiformes; family Centrarchidae; genus Lepomis; species Lepomis macrochirus. Next base: position 36,953,933 of record JALXJV020000006.1, read on the forward strand.
TAAGATCCATAACTATGTTTTCAGGGGTGTATAAAGACATAATGAACCGTTATGCTTTTATTACCTTAGAACGAGCCATTTCTTTCTACATACAGAGCGGGTCCTCTTACACGGACGCCGCCACGTTGCGCCGTGCTGTTTCTACAGTAGCCCGAATGGACCAACTGCTCAGTGGAGCGCATTACATCATTTTGTTTAACGCGTACCACGAAGAAGAAGCAGAAGAAAAAGAGTAGCAGTATAAGCAGATGTTGTTGTCTGGTTTATTAGAAATAAGAAAAGAAGACTGAACACGGCAGCTGGGACCAAACACATCCCTCGAGACCGACAGAGGCCAGTTTGACGAGAGGGAACACAGTACTGAGGTGGCTTATGTGAACCGAGCTAACCAGCTGCAGAAGCAGACAGATACCGTTAGCAGCATTTAACGGTTTAGCAAAAAGTAAAGCTAACGTTATCTGTCCATCCTAAAGCTCTGTAAATCACCTCAGTAACTTTACTGTATTCCCTGTTGGTCTTTGAGGCTGTGTTTGGTCCCGTTCAGACTGTGAGGTTGCTGAATACGGTTTCATTACCATCATCCCCCCTCCCGGTTCTGGTTCTGGTGCCCATTCCCGGGGCCACAATGTTAAACTCTAACACTCCCCCAGTGCTCCAAGCTCCCAGTCCAGGCAGAGTCAGCGAACATGACAGCTAACTAGATAACAGCAGCTAGTAGCAATTAGCTTTTACTTTAGCAACAAGGAAAGCTATCTGTTCATTAGCAAACTCCGTATATCACAAATAACTGAGGCAGGGCAGCCGGGGGACAACAGAGTGAGAACCAGGGAATATTTTCTTCCATCAAACTCCATTTGATGGAGAAAACTATGGACTGTACAAAACTTTACAGCACGCCACTCCGGTGGCATCATAAAAATGACAAAGCTTTTCATTGAAAGCTAAATTAATACACGCCCCAGAGTGCAGGATGAGTAGCTAATCAACATCTCTAAATAATTTCCCAGGAAATGACAAACTCCAAAATACCATCAGGAATACCTACATTTCCGTAATGGTGAAATATAGTGCAAGGCATATGCAATAAAAACAACTAAACATCAATTTTGATTTCATGAAAACTTTAAAATGACATGGCCAATAGGGGTTTCCCAGCACTCTCAATGGGCCTACACTTGAAGAAACTTATCAAATAAAATCACCAAAAAAGTCATAGCTTAATGCTTCCTTAAGTGAAAACATGCAGCAATAAAACATTTTGTGCTTCGAATCCAAGCCAAACAAGAGTTTTAGTCAAGTTTGAGTAATGTTTTCTTCCCAGATGCAGATTTTTAGACACCGTCACAATCATGGAGAATGATAGCTACTGGTTTTGGGGGTTGTGTGTTTATGTAGCTGTGAAGCCTTGTTCCAATAAAAATATACAATAACAACATAATCTTAATATTTATAAAATACCTTCAAACGGATATCAGATTTGACCAGAACACATAAGGAACCTGGATTCATATGGTGATCTAATGTGACTTGTCTCACCTGTTTTCCTTGATGAAGCCGGGTGGGCTTGAAAAGAGACGATGATGTTTGTTGTTATTTTCAGGAAGACACAGGTGATCTGTATGATGTGGTGAATTACAACAGCAAAGGGAAGCCTGCTGTGAGCGTCCAAGCTCTGAGGCGTCTGTGGGCCGAGAAAAACGATCATCACAGCGACTCCGGCAATAATCAAAGGATTCAGCAGGAAAAAAACCCTCCTCCAGTGCCGCCACATACACTGCCACCAAAACCCCAAAACAGGAAGCTGATGGCAAGGGTGTCTGTAGACGCAGTGTCCCCCACGCAGGTATGACGGAAATTAGAATTGATTGATCATCCACCAATGTTTTTTTTATCGTACAGACTGGATTTCCTTAAGTTGTATGACAAAACTTGAAGTTTAATTGCAAGTTAATTACTCTGTTGTTGTTTAACACAGTCTGGCTTGTTGCAGTTCCCACTAAAGCACCTATGGCAGCATGTACAGATCCATATTTTGGTTTCACTTCAAGTCAAACACTGAGTGCAAACTTGATTCTGGAAACCGTGCAGCGTTGTGTTTTACTACGCTTGCCAAATCGCGTGCACATCTCTGCAGATTATGTGATATGGTGGACTGCTCATCATTAGCTATGCGGAGACAGATTCATTTGTGTATCTTTATTTATACGGCACTCATTTGCAAATCACCACCTTATATAAATAGTCTCCTCAGCTTTGCGGTTAGTAGTCATCAAACCCGGTCCAGCAGGCTGCTGCTGTTAAAAGTTCCCAGCGTGACTTCCGTGTTGGGAAAGACAGCAGCCTCCTCATGCTGTGCACCATTAACTTGGAACTTGATGGTGAATGCGCAATGGATAAGACTGTGCCTTTGGAGTGAGAGACCCGGGTTCAATCCCCCGCTGTGACCCATCCGCCATTGTGTCCCTGAGCAAGACACTTAAGTTACCTTGTTACCATGGCGTGCGACCTCTGATAGCAATTGTAAGTTGCTTTGGATAAAAGAGTCAGCTAAATGAATTCATGTAAATGTAATGTAACTTCTTGCAAAGGACCCTCCGGTTGGAGGCACAAATTACAGAGGTTTTAAAAGCTGGCAACACATCGATGTATTTTAACTGCTCATTGAAGTTTGAATGTACTGGTTTGATAGTGCGTTGCATTTGTATACAGCTAAAAGATTAAATGTTTTGATCGTATTTTGTATTGATGTTTTATGTTTGTTCTGTCTGACGTGCTGTTCTGCTCCCTGTCTTGGCCAGGGCGCCCTTGAAAAAGAGATTTTATCTCAATGGGTCTTTTCCCCTTGTTAAATAAAGCTTAAATAAAAAATAAAAAGAAAGAAAGAAACCACAATCACTGGACCCAACGCAATAAATACATAAATAAATGGTTACTAAATAGGTTAAAGAGTCCATGTGAGTTGTGAGTAACATTTGCATAACCAAAGAAAATGTTCTGCCAGTCCAACTTTTACTACAACAAATCAGCCAAAATCATCTGCTGAGGAAGATCATACGACCAGCAGCTACTAAGGGACCATGTGGAGAAACTGTTTGGTCGTCCATATTCTCATTGTTCTCATGTCATGTCCTTCAGGGTCTACCTCCAGTGCCAAAGAGAGGGATGCCTCTGGGCTTCTCCCAGACTGGATCTTTGCCTGAAACAACACCACATCCAAGTGAAACCTGGACAGACCCAAACGATTCAGAGCTGACGTCTGAAGACTTATTTAATACCATTTACGCGAGCTGCCCGGGTGATCTTTCTCCACCAGGGCTCACATACTCTGAGCTGACACAGGTGGACGGCAGAAGCAAATCTCTGCCGAGGCTGGACAACACGGAGGAGGACGAGTACTCCAACCAGCTCAGTCTTCCCTACTTCACAATTTCGCCCGCTCCACAGAAGATAGTTACCTGTCAGACCTACTCCCTCCACGAACCCAGAGACAGTTTGAGGCGGAGCAGCTTCAGGGCTGAACCACAGGGAAGTGATGCGGATAATATGTTGATGTCCAACCCGCTGTACCAGACCGCTGAGAGGCCGGGAGGGAGTTCAGCGCAGCAGGGAGGCGACATGTATGCCGAGGTGCCCGAGAGGGCAGCGAGTCCTGGGCTGGCTGATGACACCTATGAGCAGATCCCCGGGGAGCCCGCCGCCGTGCACGGCAACATGTACGAGTCGCTGGAGGAAATGAAGAAAGAGAAGCCCAAATCCACCTGGGGGAAAAATGTAAGTCAGAAAGAATTATCTGAGTTTACTAACAGCTAATATACGTCTAATTTTCCTCGTCTTTCTTTCTGTTTGCAGAATATTAAATGGAAGAAATTCCGTCCTGATCACAAGAAGAAATAAATGTGACAGATTTTTTAAATTGAGACAGAAATGAGTATTAAAAATAAATCACTTTTATGATTTTTTTAAAGTAAGAAAAAAGTAAGAAAGCCGTGTAGAATTTAAATCTAGTTATCATGATCTTCTGTAAATTTTATTCAACAAAATAAATTGAGTTGCAGTCTTCCATTATGATTATTTTGTTTCCTAAGTAATATTATAACAATATTATTATATCATTATTACTAACAATATTTTTATTATCAGTAGCGGTGAGATCTAATATGATGCATGGTTTTACGTATTACTCTACATGTGACCCACCACTTCAGCCTACAGTAGCCTACTGATCCCATACATTCAACCAACATCTTAAACTGTGGCACAAAGAAACCCACAATAAT